>ML781821.1:696574-781278 GCA_009831015.1 Picea engelmannii
GTTTTTACCCGAAACACCTTTTTTAGACTAGTTTCAGGACTAGCCACAAACCCTATTTTCCATGGAGTGTAACTCCAAAAATACAACGACCCACAAGATTAAATTTGTACCATGGCTACTTGGATATGTTTTATCAATGGAATCCCAATTTCACAGTCTGGACGTTATTGCAAAAATGGTGAGATGACCTGTAAATAGCATACCTAAGAAAGCATCATCAAAAGAATGTATCCTCCCTTCAATTTCATCCTTCTTTACTTCACCTTCCCTTTGAATTTCATCTTAGATATCCTTTTGTTACCTTAGTCACCTATAGATATTCAATATACTCAAGTGTGATTGAAATGTGAGAGCCTTGCCTCTTATTTATACTTTCACGTAGCTTCCTTAGAAGCATCTTCTAGACCACTTTGTCCACATAACCACTTTGTCCACATAGTCACCTATGTCTAACTTTGCCCAATTTTCCACTTGTCCATATATCCAATAGCCACTTGACTACTTAACCCATTTTCCTCATTTTAGGGTTAACCTTTTTATAACCACTTTCCATAATTAGAAAATTATCCATTTACTTTATTATTTAAATAATCCTCCTTGACTTTGTCACTTCACTTTATTATTTAAATAATCTTTGACTTTGTTGCTTCACTTTATTCTTTATATAATCCTCTTTGACTTTGTCACTTCACTTTATTATTTAAATAATCCTATTTGACTTTGTCACTTCACTTTATTATTTAAATAATCCTCTTTGACTTTGTCACTTCACTTTATTATTTAAATAATTTCTTCTTTGCAAGCACTTTGACTTCTTTGACCTTTTGGGGCTTCAAGCCAACAAATGAGGATCATCAAACTTCGTAAGGCCATAACTCTCAAACCGTGAGGATTTATGTGACATTCCACATACCACCAGAAATGGCATGACATGTATTATCCATATAGAATAGTCTTACCTGCAAATATATCAAAACTCGTACCATTATACATCAAAGAAACTTGGGTCCATTACCTAAACCTTTTGCTACCGAAATTCACTACCGAACTTTCTTCAAGGGTTGACATCAATGAAAACCAACCCAGTTAATCAAAACTCCCCCCTTAGCAAGAAATGGTCTCCATTTCATTGAGTTCCCCCATCAAATGAGGAATTTTTTGTTGAATTTGGCCTCCGGTGAGCCACTTGCCTTGGTGTAGGAGTTTTCCTGCTTTGACAACACGATAAAGATAAAGCTTCTGATGGTGAGTTCCATTGACATGCGTGTCCACGATATGATCAGTGGATGCATGTTCCATGTAGTCATGGTTGAGCTCTGTCGGTGTCAATTGTTCTGATATCTCTGAGGTGTCCAATAATGGTGGAAAGTATGGTCGAAGGAGGTCCACATTAAACATTGGGTGCAAGCCAAGGAAGGGGGGAATGTTGAGCTCAAAATCATTGTCACCCACAACCTTGGTGATGGTGTAAGGTCCATAGCGGAGTGGATGAAGCTTCCATTGGGGTTCTATAAGGCATTCTTTCTGCAAGTGCAACCAAAATTTATCTCCCACCTGAAACTTGTGTGGCACCCAGTGTTGATCATGAATCTCCTTGTACTTGGCATTGGACTTCTGCAAAATATCCTGATCCTGTCGGAGGATGTGTCGGATTCGTTCAATGAACCGGGTGGCTTTGTCAGCTTCAGTTTGAGCATGGGACGATTGTTCCTGTGTGGACGTAAGAGGTAGTGCAACATCCATGGGACCCAATGGTTGAAATCCCAACCCCAACTAAAAGGGATTGTGGCCTCTTGAGCTATGTATGGCTCTGTTGTAATTGTGTTGAACATATGGAAGACTCTCATCCCATGTGCGTATATGCTTGGAATTGTACATGTGAAAGATATACACAATCATCCTTTTGATGACCTCGGTTTGGCCATCCATTTGGGGGTGGATGGGAGTGGATTTGGTGAGCTTAGTGTCCATCTGTGACTAGAGGCTCGACTAGAATGTGTTGAGAAACCAATTGTCCGAATATGAGATGATTGTTTGTGGTATCCCAAAATTTACCCACATTCATTCAAAGAAGATCTTGGCAGTGGCCTCTGATGTGATGCTCTTCTTGCAGGCGACCATAATCTCCATCTTGGAAAATCGATCAACAACCACAAAAACATAGTGATTTCCCTTCTTGGTTGAAGGAAGGCCCGACATGTAGTCCATCGAGATGGATTCCTAGGGCCTATAGAGAGTAGGCAGAGGGGTGTACATGCCCTGTTTCTTAATGGTTGGTTTGGCGATGGTGTTGGCCATGAAAGACCTGATATAATTGTTGACATCTTGTCAAATTTTCGGCCAATACAAATGTTCCTGCAGTACTACCACTGTCTTTTCTATGCCAAAGTGTCATGCCACCCGACTGTAGTGAGATTCCCAAATCATCTTCCTTTTCTCACTTGATAGGATGCAGAGATGGCCCAGATGGCACAATAACCCATTCTAAATATGGAAATTAGTGAAAATTGTGTTTGTGCCCAGCATATGTTAGGTAGTGGTGAAGTCAATATATCTCTCATAGAGTTGGGGCCATCCAGAGGTCTCATGTCCACAGGAGTGTAGCACTATGGTTAGTGTTGTTGTTGGCATGTTTTTCAAACAAAGGCACAGTATGCATGTTTTTCATTGATGGCAAAGATCATGATCAGCAGCACAACGACAATGATGGAATGGCAAGATCAGCAGTGTAAGCTCAGAAGGAGGAGAAACGGTGATTGTTGGATCCCATTTAGAATTCTTGATGACCGTCAAATCTGAATTAAGACTGGAGGAGCACACAGAAGAGGAGAATAGATCTCAGGCGTCAAATTTAAGTGCAAAGATCAACCATCGTCAGATTCATAAGAAGGAGCATGATCTTTAAGTATAAGATGAAGCGGTCTTAGAAAGTCCCAAAAGAAAGAGGACCATTGATCCAAGAAGGACACGTGGAAAATAGTCAGAGCATGACAAAGGTTTTGTTTCGGAGTTTCGCAGAATGGGAAATCCAAAGGAAAGAGGTTCTCTAACCCCTCAAACTCACGATATGTGAAATTGCAATAACAATCCTGACCGTTGGATTCATAGGACACGTGGCAAGCGATTGGAATTTTGTTGACTTGCACATTGGAGTAGTCAACGGAGCATGCTATGGGAACTCGCGATATGTGATATCCAGAAATGATCTGAGTCGTCGAATTGAGGGTTGATATGAACCCTTGGATCGAGGTATGTTGTGGAACATTAGATGCAGAGGAAACATGGCGAGCGATTGGAATTTCGCTGACTGGAAAGTCAAAGAAAGGAGGTGCTATATCCTATGAAATCGCGAAATGTGAAACCACGACTTAATCTGAGTCGTTGATCAAAGGGAGATCGTGGACCATTGATCAGGCATGATGAAGGCCCATGAAGTTTTGAAATCGTGATAATATCTTGACCGTTGATCCAAGAGGGACATGTGGCAAGGGATTAACATTTCATTGACTGGAAATTCAAAGGAAGGAAATGCTCTAACCTTGCAACTCACGATATGCGAAATTGCGATAAGGTTTGGCCCGTGGTCATAGACAAGGTCACATCGTCGAAGGCTTAAGGGAAGGAGATAATTTCTAAGCTCCATTTCGAGGATCGCAACTTGGAGTGTCGAGACCCTTCATCACAGGAATCCTGAAACGCAAGATCGCGATGAGATTTGGACCGTCAGATCATTGGAGATCTCGACCGTTGATCAGGCTCAAAGAAGTTCATAAGTTCATGAAATGTGAAACACCTTTTGGTGTAGGCCATGGTCACCGCTGATGGTCATATGAGAGGGAAGAGATAGCATGAATCTAAGCTCCATTTCAGGGATCGCAACTTGGAGTGTCGAGACCCTTCGACACAAGATTGCCGAAATGCAAAATGCGAAATGCATTCTGATTAGCCTGTGGTCACATCCAGTGGGAATATGGGATAAATGAAAGACCTTGCAGATTTAATCCAATGGTGCTTGTTAATTCAAAATCTGATCGAAGGGATACTGTTGATATTTACAATTAACTATTCAGTTACGATTCAGTTAGCAAAACTGAATCATGGTTCTTGGACGGTTGGCAATTAAGTGGTTGAAGTGTTGTTGGCCTAGGCATTTTTGGAGGTGTAACTGAAGTTGTGTAAAGTGCATAAAAGAAAGACGGAGTGACTGTGAATGGTTGGTTGTTTTGACTGAAAAAATGAGTTGAACTGTAGAAAGGTAAAATTACAGTATGCGCAGTGTGAAGAAATCTCAGAGATGAGGAATAGAAGTTGAACAGAACAGAAAAGGTGAAGAGAGAAGAATGTGCACATATCAAAGAAGCATGAGAATGACAGAGAAAGAATGGAAAGAAAGAGACAGCAATTCAAGCCAAGTATGAACAAAGCAGAAGAAATTGCAGAACAGTGAAGAAGTGGTAAGAATTGATATATCTGTATTGTTGGTTATTCAGTCATTTATTTATAATCAGGGAGGTAGGGTGGTGCTAGGGAGGACTGTGGTCCTCTGATATTCAAGTTGGTGCTTGAATATTGGAAGTTGTATCTTCCATCTATTTGTGGCTAGAAAACAGGGTGGCAGGGTGGTGCTTGGGAAAACACAGAGTTTTCTGTATGCAATTTGGTGCTTGTATAAGTGGAAGTAGGTGCTTCCATTTAGTCGGTGTTGGAACACTCGGGGAGTTGGTGCTTCCTTCTAGTCGGTGCTAGAGAAACCAGAGAGTTGGTGCTCTCAACAAGTTGGAGCTTGTAAAACAGAGGTAGTAGTCTCACTTTGAGTTGGTGCTCAAACATAGATGATGTATAGAACTTAAAATATTGCCTATCGTTTCGAAGAAGAAGAGATTTTCTCCCTTTATGGGTTTCCTCGTGAAAATCCGTCTCTGTGTATATCTTATGTGTGATTGATGCTCATTATTTATGTTTCTCATATGATGTATAATATTGATGGTCACTTGATGAAAGATTAAAAATGGTTTAATAGACTTAAGATTGTTTGAGCACAGTAACAACTAATTCACCCCCCCTCTCAGTTGTCTTAGTAATTTCAACAGTTGCAACTGGAGGTCGACTGAGGCAGTCAGCGACATGGTTAGTGCTCCCTGTCTTATAGTTGATGTTGATATGGAACTACTACAAGTATGTGGACCACTTCTTATGGTTGTCATTATGTAGTTTGCCTTCTCTCTGCATGAACTACAGAAGCTTATGGTCAATTTGGATGATTGTCTCCTTCCTGAGAATATAATGCCTCCACTAGCGACAAGCTTGTACAATGGAGTACATTTATTTTTCTTAAGTGGGGTACTTAAGGACGGTATCTAATAGTGTCTCACTATGATATTCCATGGGATTTATGTGTTGAGTGAGAGTTGTTCCCACAGCATAGTCTGAAACATTTGTCTCAGTCTCAAAAGGATGATGCAGGTCAAGTAATGAGAGCACTTGGGCTGAGCACAATCATTGCTTCAAATAATTGAACGATTACTATTGCGACTGGCCCCATCTAAAATTTTCCTTTCCACCACCCCTAATCACTTGTCTAAGGGCCCATGAAATGTGGGAGAATCCCAACACGAACCTGCAATAGAAATTGGCAAGGCCTAAGAAGCTTTGAAGATCAATGATTGTAGTCGGGGCTAGCTAGTCACGAATGACTTGGATCTTGGTATGATCAACATGCACCCCATGCTCATCAACAATTTATCCTGCGTATTGTACCCTCTTCATGTTGAAGGAGAATTTTTCCAAATTTTCATATAGCTTGTGTTGTCACAGAGTGTGCAGAACATGTTGAATATGTTGCAAGTGTTACTCCCAACTCTTGTTAAAGATAAGGATGTCATCCAAATACACCACCACAAAAGAATTGGTGAAAGGCTGCAAGATATGGTCCATCATCCTCATGAAAAAAATTTGGGCATTCGTCAAGCCAAAAGGCATGACCATCCATTCAAAAAAACCTTCTTTGTACTTGAAGGCAATCTTCCATACATCTATCTGTTCTATTGGGACCTAGTGGTAGATGAACTTTAGATCAATCTTACTGAAGTATTTGGCCCCCTTGAGATGGTCAAGGAGATCTTCAATTCAGGGAATTATGTACCGATTCCTGAATGTGATTTTATTTAGGGCCCAGTAATCAATGAAAAGTCACCAGGTCCCATCTTTCTTCTGCACAAGCACGATTTGGCTTCCACAAGGTGATGAGCTTGGTCAGATGTGCCTCTTTTTGAGCAGCTCTTGGATCTAGCACTTGATTTCCTAATTTTATGACAAATATTGGCGATAGACTAGCCCATTGGGTAGTAGTGCATCGAGGGTCATATCAATTGAATACTTGACCTGAAAGTGCAAAGGTACCCCAGTGGGTGAGGAGAAGATGTCTTTGTATTCTTCCACAACCTTATCCACTTGCTTATGCTACGTGGAGAGACCTGTTGCGGAGGCCATGGATGTGGTTACGACCTTCCACTCACTTTGAGGGTGAATCATGAAGAAGAAAAACTTCCTGGTCTGATAGATGACCTTGTTGCATTGTTTGGCAGAGATCAAGGAAATGGCAGTAGGTGGGACTACCTTAGGTATCATGTACAATTTCTTGTCCATAGTAATAATAACACTACATGGCCTAGACTCATATACAGCATGAAATTTCCATAAAGAAGGTTGGCCCAAAAGAACATCACAAACTTCGGGAGGGAAGACATCACACAATACCTCATCTTTGAAGGGCTTGATGTTGTAGGGTAGCCAAAACTATTGGTTTACGTGAAGATCACTCCCTTGGTGGAGCCATATGATGGTGTATGGTTATGGGTGTGGTGTTGTCGGAAGAGCCAACCACTTGATGACCTTCATCGTCATGAGGTTCTTATGGATACCACTTTCAACGATGAAATGCAATGGAGTACCCTTCACCCACATCTATGAATGAAAGAGTCACTCACCTTCCTCTAGTTCATTAGGTTCACCGGGTTGGATCTTGGTGGTCACAACGGTGGCATTGGGTTCTGCATCAATGATCTATCTCCCTTTTTCTGGTTTTGAATCAGAGTCGGAATCCACATCTGATTTAGAGTCTTTCATCTCGACTACCAATGACTACTTTGAGTATCATTCAGCGTTGTTATTCCAGGGGTACTTATAGAACTCGCACCACTTCCTAGTTTCTTTATTTTTCTTCCCATTGTCTTTCTTTGTTTACGTATTAGAATGGTTGTCCTGAGGCTATACATCCTTGCTATGTCCTTTATTATGTAGTTTGGGATACATTTTCCCTACTTCTGTTGTGAAGGGTTCCCAAACCCAAACTATCACGTCTTTTGTTTAAGCTTCTACTCAATTTTGGCAGTATATCGATAAGCCACACGCAAGGACGAGATATATAGAAAATCCATTTATTCCTAGATGTATCTATGAATATCACCATGGTACTTGAGCACTAGATGTCACTCAGAGTCTTTGATACCCAACTTGGCGTGCAAGGTATGGAAGACATCGGTGAACTCTGGAACTGTTTGGTCCCTTTCTTGCAGCAGTGTGGTCCATCTTGTGTATAAGTCATCATAACTTCCAACAGAGTAGTATTGTTCCTTAATAGCATCCCTAAAATAAACCCAAGTGGGTGCGACTACATATAATAGAGATTCCTTTGTTTCCTTTTGCTTACAGAAAGTCTCCCACCAATATTTGACATGGGGGATGGCCTTAAGGAGCGCAAATGTAATATTTTCTCTATCGAAAAAGTCATGAACAAAAAAATACCCTTCTATAAGGTTTAACCATTTATCTACAGCATCCGCATCTATATGACCTTCAAATATAGGAATATCAAAACTAATATGTACCTTGAAGGGGGTGGCTCCTCTGGTCGAGGAAGATGTGTCTCATGTTGGCAGTCATTGAAGGATTTGCGCAAAAATATCCATCATCTCTTCCTCTGTCGTGTGAGGTGTTCCTCGAGAAACAGTTTGAAGGGATATCCTACCTCATCATCTATCTTTCAACCATTAAGTTTGGCAAGGATGATCTTGAAAAGGCTCAACTGGTTCGAGTCCCAACTTCTTATACCTTGACCTCATTGGGGACATGCACAGAGAACAAATGAAGAGCAGATCGCTCTGATACCACTGATCCAGATTTATGAGTGGAATGAAATGAAACATAGATCTATAATATTAACACAGAGATATATTGAACAATAATAGAGATACAGTGAAATTTGACTTCTATTCAATAAAGAAATCTATTCAAACTATAAAAAGCAGAATGAAAAAAAGTTGCTCGAATGGTGGTAGCTAATCTCTAAGAAGAGATGTGGCGGCTACGTGCATTTTCCTGAGCACATTACAATGAGGCCTCCAGCCCTTTTTAGCATCAATAAATAATGAGAAAACACTAGACATCCAAAAAACTAACCCTAGGAGATGGAGCGCCAAATGTCATGTGGGCCCCAATGGGGTAAGTTGGTACATCAACTTCCCGGGGTCGTAACTTTTGCATACAATCTCTGTTTTAGGTGCACAATAGCTCATTGGAAAGGTCTATATAAGGAATACACATTTTGTTGTCACACTCTGACTTTGTATGTAATATGATTATGGTGAGCCCAAAAAACTTTGTTTAGGGACTCAAAACAGTCACGAAAGTTTAGGACCTGAAAATATCCACCTGGATCATTTTTTGAAAAATTCTCACTTAAGGCCCCTTTATGACTTATCTCTTTTTTTCCGAGTCATCTTCATGCAGAGATGAGAGTTCTTTTCTTGGAGTTTTTCTTTAAGCTCTGGTCATGGAGAAAAATGAATGAAAAAGAAAAACATAAAGAAAAATTTAAAAATGCAATAAAAGATTCAACAATGACATAAAATAAAAAATTGAATACAAAATAAAGTGGTACCCTAAAATTGTCAAAATTTTCAAAGGGTGTGTTAAGGACTCAATAAATGGAAATTCACTGGATGAAACCATAATCTTTAACTATATCTCAGAAGACATAACATATTAATTTCAGAAGTAAACTTATATATTTGATAAGAACTCAAAAGTTATTTCTAAATCTATATGGATATAATATAGGTAAAATCATAAATGCCTAATGGTGGGGATTTGTTTGATTTTCAACCTCTTTAACTTTAACTAATGATTCATTCCTTATAACAAAAGACTAAATCTAATACCACTCTATATAGGATAACTTTGAAGTTTCCAACCTCTAAGTAACTGAAATACCATTTGTATGTTGCTCCACCACCAACAAGCATCCATAGCTTCAATGGAGTCACCCTGATATCACAAACCTTGCTCTGTTGTCAGCAAGCATCCATAGCCTCGACAGAGATATCCGCATTCCCCCCTTGACATACTTATATAATTTTTTAGTTTTTTTTCCTTCCACTCCATTTTTCTTTTATTATTCATATCATGCAATAACATGTGTACCCATTACTCAATATTCCATAATGAGGATTTCTCGTAGGATATGAATGTAAGTCCAAGAGGATGATACCTATTATTGAATAAAGTAACCAGTACTTAGGATTTTGCATAGAATTAATCCTTAGGAGGATTGGGATATTCATTATTTTTTCTAGAAAGCATGAGCCATACTTTCGTTCTTTCATGATCTCCCTTTTCAGAACTTCCCTACCACAGATCAAGCAATATGTTTCTTCCCCAGATAATATCCATACAAAATTATAAATATTTTTTTACTTCTATCCTAATAAAATTCGATTCCCTTACTTTTGTATTGGACAAACAAGGTATGATATAATAAAATTATTTTACCATATTCCACCAAAAGATGAAAACTCAACATGGTTACCCAAATAGTAAAAAAATACAAAGACAAAATAGAAAATGAATTCTCGAAACATCAACCAATCCAAGAAATGAAAGAAAACAAAAGAAAAAGAAAAGCATGAAACTTATAGTAAAACACTACTCACATGGAGCAGCTAGGTGAAAGATCTTGTGAGGATCTGACTATTTATGTAAGACACCCAGCCCCCTAAGTACCCTTTTTAAGGGATGGGGTATTAAAATTTGCTTTTCCTCGACCATCTCAAATCCTCTTCTTGAAGGGACCATCATCTTATGCTCATAGATAGTTTTACAATGACTATCACCATGCTCAAAATTGAGCTCTAGATCAAAAGTTATGGTCCTCCAAAGTTTATACCTTCTTGGTCAAAGTCCACGTCACCTCCATGTGGCTACATGTCATCCTTGTACCCAATGTGGCACTTATGTATCATAACACGTCACCCTTCTAACCAGATTTGGTTGTTGATGTAGGTTTTGTCGTGGCACCTACCACCTAGCCATTGGACCCCCGGCATATCGGGCCATGGAATTTCTCTTTCTCAACACTCCTTAACATATTTTCCCAATAGTCGATTCTCTGGGGTATTATCCCATCGGGCCATAGGTCCACTCGGTACTAGGGTATTGGCCCATCAAGCCATCAGTCCACCATGCACTGGGATATCGTACCACTTGATAAACCAAATACATTCCTCCCATCCTCAAGCGCCTGGTCTGATGTCTGAGTTCTCCCTACAAAAACACGTCCCTATCAAACCTTTCCAACTAGCATGATGCATGGCCCTATCAGCACATTCCACGTGGCACTCTTATCGGGTCACGGTCTGCCCCAAGCTCCAATTGAATTTTCACAACATAGATCAACGATGGAGATCTTTCCACCTGTTAGTAACATTTCTTGTCCGGGGCACAAGAGTATTCAAGTCTGCAAGTCATAGGAGAAGCACCCAAGCGTGGCACAGAAAAATCTTGTTTCAAGCTTCCAAGCAAGTAAGCGAGAAAAATTATATTGACGACGGTCCAGATTCATCCATAAGGGCAGATCGACAACCGGCGGGAAATCGCGGATAGCAAAGTTGCACCAAGATTAGCACAAATAGATCGCGTCGGCTTTTCGACAGTCGTGAGTTCAAAGGGTGAAGGTTTTATGTTGTTGAACATTTTGAAACCCCGAACCCCGAAGCGCTGAAAGCGCCTAAAGGCGAGCCCACATATCGAGGAGCAGTCTCAGCTGTCTATCTAAAGGGGACACATGTTGCCGATTAGGCTCCCCTCCTTTTCGCCCATCGTGATTTCAGCATCGTCTGGGACCTCGGGCCCGCAGCATCGTCGGGAGAGTTCAGAACCATCAGATCTAGAGGTGCGTGTGGTGCCAGATTAAGCTATCTCGACGTTTCGCTCATCGAGATTTCAAGAAGTAGGGATCAGCCCCTTCCTATTCGTGAACGCCAAAAGCACCTTGGGAATAAGCACGGGGTCACAGCCCGCGATCACTCGGGAAAGAAAAGAGCTGCACAAAGGGGGAAAAGGCATCAAGCCTAGTCGCCGAAAAGGATCATCGTGATCTCCATGCTCCATCTGATGTGACCTCGATCCTGGTTTTCGCTTAGAGTAAATGAAGATGAGGATGGGTGGTTGAAGCCTCCTTTCATTCATTAAGTGTGAGGAATGGAAGGTCTGGCAAGCGGTCTGCTCAAAGAGGTCCTGCGTACCGATTGTTCCAAATAAACCATGCCAAAGTCCTCGACTAGACAGAGAAGTCTGCACACGCTAGCTCAACGCTTAATGGCTCAGATACCCTCCTTGCAGGAGCCATGCGCAGTTAAGGTGGAACTTGAAGAAAGATATCAGTATGAGTTTGACTGAAGTGACACCAATCCTTGGGTGATTGGGCGCGCCTCTGTGAGGTGAATTTTCCTGAGTATATAGACTCAGTCTTTGTATTTTGTAATCCATCGATGGTTGAGAAAGGCTTCTGATTGTAAAGTTTTGATAAAGCGTTGGTCGCTTTGGTTAATGTATAAGGCATTTGAGACTTCTTACTTTATGGATGTCAGCCTCTTTCCCATTTCTTTGTTTACTGTGTTAGAACAGCTTGGAATTGGAGGATCCAGTCGAGCTGTAGCTGTTATAGGATGATGTAGGTTGGATCACTGTAACAGTTACATTGTTTCTAATCAGTTCCTGTGATTTTCTTAATGCTGAACGACTTGGAATTGGAGGGTCCAGTCAAGTCACTCCTCGGCTCTTTGAAGCTCTGGACCAAGAGGATCTTGGCTCTTGATTTTTTCATCCCCAAGCTTCCGAAGGCCTGTCACCTGAGGCAATCTTGCTCACCCTTCTCACAAGTCTTCCATCTACCACCCTTTAATCCATTTACTAACGGAAGTTGGATCAAGACCTCCCTTGTTGTCTACATACCAGGCCCAGTCTCCCGAGTTAAAGCTATATCTTATTGAGTCTTTATCCATTCGATCATCCCATTAAACAAATCGTGACATAAAACTGATGGGCGTTGGGCTCTGCTCCTGCAAGCAATCCAGGAGTGACTTATGACGCTAACACCACCCTCATATCCAATGGCTTAGGTTTATCACACCCATTCAAAGGTTTAATCCCAACAAGGGCCCATTCTTGAACCTTTTACAAATCATCCTCTATAAATTAACAACCTCGATCACGTTGTCTACCTTCGTGGCTTCTTCGTCACCCATGAGGTCACCTCCTATTTCTCTCAATATACATTAATATAGGGGTTGGAACCCTGCTAAGGAACCCTGTCACTGGGTATTGGTATATCAGGGCTTCCAAAGGGATTTAGACTTAGAATTATTCTAGGGTTCGATAATCCAGTACCCTGGGATACTAAACTCCCTCCTAAGCTTTACTACGAGAGATCAACGATCGGGATCTCTCTGCACCCTAATCTAATGGTTAGGATTTGATGGTGTTATCCAAAGGGTATTTACATTCAACTGGACCCACATTTGATCTGTCTACATATCAGTCATCGACACGTGTCATACTCGGACACGTTAACTTCCTCATGGGCACTCCTCATCAGCATAACGTCACCTCTCACATCCACGAGTAAAGGAGGTTGAAACCCTGTGTGGGAACTTTGTCCACCGAATATCGGCATATCGACGATTTTTTTTTCCCACATCATTGAATCCTCCGATACTTGATATCCCGATACTCCAAGGGAGATCATATGGTGGAGGTTATTCTTCCTCATTATCCTACAACTATTGCTCCTCTGGTTTTCAACGAAAAATTTCAAAGGCTTTGGGATCTCCCTCCCAATAGAATTAGTGATTTCAAAATCCTTCTTTGGTCCAATGATCTATGTCCATAATTCCCTGCACAATCTTGTAGGGTTCCTTGACTCGACCCTCTCCTCAAGGTCTCTAACCCAAATTCAACGAGCAATAAGCTTGCTATATGGCACATTTTACAAGAATTTGATATACTACAATTTTTATGTCAAAGAGAGGGAACACGACACAAGATCTATTGAACTTCTCTAGCCTTTACCAGGTATTTATTACAGTTAATATATTTCTCCCTTAAGGGAGGAATGTAGAACTCCTTTCCTCTCAGAAATTATCACTTACTCCATATGGACTTGCTTTCTCTTTCTCAAAAAAACCATCACATCCTGTGTAATTACTATGCATAAGAAAGCATAGACGCATATTTACTTCCTTTATCCCAAAACGATACAAAGTGTTTACATTCAGGGGTGTAGGACCTACACCATTCTTGCAGATCTACAATCATTCATGTACAAGGAATGCCAAAATACCCATCACACAGCGTAATAGACTAGCAAGTAATACAAGGAACTAATTCCAATTTTACAGGATTATCTATCCAGGAAAGCATTCACGGGATGTGGTCATTCATACAGTTCCACCATCACTCAAGTAAATAGACATGCAATGAAACAACCAATATACTTATCAAAAAATCTTACATATCAATATATAAAATTACAAGAACCCACCTTTCATATTATTCAATTTTACAAAGTGCATGGAATACTTATCTATTTACAAGTTATATCCTATCAATTGATTGTGTATGTTCACCTTTCCACCCAACCATAGGCTCATATGCACTCATTCTCAGCATTATGGACACCCCCGTGCCAATCCATGATACCAATTATGAATTATGTCTCATGTTTTTGGGGCACTATGGTAAGTGAAGGCCACCCTCCTTCACACTACTATTGGTAGATATTTCCTCACGCCCACCTAGCTCATGGCTTCCATGAGGTTTATTAGGTTCCCTTCTTGCACCAAATTCATGTCCGCCTCTTGGCTCAGGTTGGATCTTTGGCCTTGTAGACCAGTCTTCCAATAGTTCTTGGTCCTCAGACCTATGTCTTCCTTCTCACTTGTGGCTCTCTTCTCTTTTTCTATCGGTCTCACCTAGATACTCCCCTCGTATTATTCTCTTACACACCCCCTTCACCAGAAGGTTCTCAACCTCTTTCCTCTTCATTCTATCAGATTAATTCATGGGGTCAATCTAGATGAAGAATTGGTACTCTTTTGTACCTATGACTAAAATTTTCTATTGTCCTATCCACATTTCCCACCTGTATTCACTAGGGGGTGCTTGGTTTTTCAATTACCATCCTCCTTCTCATTAACTAATTTTTCCTTGAAATTGAGATAAAGGGAAACAGTTTATTGTTTCCAAATCAAATATTTCATCTAGGGGAATTGGGCCATATTAGCATGATGAACCCCCTCTCTAAGTTTCCTCGCTCTTTCATCTAGTGGTATCATGGCCAATACTTTAAGGCTTCACCCATCAGTCAATTGTTTGGTAGTTTCCAAATAAATAAGAATATAATTATAATGTTTATATTCCATGGTACGAAAATAATTAGCATGATTAATTACACATAATAAGGGGTTTAGAAAGGGGTATTACAATCCCCTCCCCCTTCAAAGGAGCATCATCCTCAATGTTCTTTGCATCTCAGTAACACCTACCATGCCTTCATCCTTCAGCTGCTTCAGTGATGTTTTCCTCTTCTTGGTCTGGTCCTTTCTCAAATCTTGGCATTCAACACATGCCTACAACAATTTTAAACAGCAAGCATATTCATCCACACCTTCATGCATAAACATTTCATTGTTGTGCATAATTCAAGAAGAAAATTTCCATATCAACACAATACTTATCTATGACATTCATGGATTTTAATTCATATGGTTGTCATATTTACTCGACTCATTGCTTCCCTTGACATACCCATTGTGTGTGTGATCCTAGTCAATAGATAATAAGAGTTATTGAAGTCTCCTCTTCCTTGCGGTCACTCACCCTCCAGGCTCAGGATCGAGCATTCTCTTCTCCACTATGCAGTCCCTTGAGCAATCCATCTTTCCTACCAAGTATTTCTCGCACAAGAAGAACTTCAGATACTTCACCAAGTCTTATAGCCAAGGCATCCCTCCGGATTACTCTTTTTGAGGTGTCCCTCCGACCCGTGTTACCACGACACATCATTCTCTGTGGAAATCATGGCTTATCACAGGGTTCTCATGTCACAATAGTAGCTTTTTCCATGTTTTCTAGCTTGGTATCCATCATCTGTCCTCTTTGGACGGATCTTGTCATCTCACCTATATCGCAAGTATTTAGTAACTTGTGATATCCCTTCATTAATTCAATCAAAATTCTTTTCAAATTTGTTACCCACATATTTCTAATTTCGCATTCCCATTTTCATATATGTTCCATGTAGGAACTGGATTCTACAAGTATGATATTTTCCTTCTCATAGAAGTTTGGCTCAGCAGGGATTGGTCTTCCTTATGGGATTAATTTTTCTGCCATATCTAAGACCCATCTTCTTGTAATTCCATCTTCACATAGCCAAACAAATTGTTAATTCGCATGCACATTATATTTTCAAAGTCGTGGTTCCCAAACAATTTCATAATTGTGAAAACTAACAATTGCATCATATTTAATCTCTAAGTGATATGAAATAAAAGGAAATGGCATTCCTTATAGATGCATCATTATAGCACAACAAGATTTTTCAAGATGCAATTAAGCTTCTTAGGCAATTTAATCAATGTGCACATTTTCCATGGTCACATTCACATAATGCGGCCTCGCATTAATTTTCAGATTATCATAATTTTTATTTGGCACCTTGCATGGTGATTTGGGGCTCATCCAACCTCTCATCACATGGATTATCTATCCACATTCATTACTACAGCAAGACTATGTTTCCTTGCTTTGAACTGGTCATAACCTCAAATCAGCATAATATAATATGAAGTCAAAGCTTCATATGAATGCATTCAAGCATTCTTTCTTTACTAGTAATCATGGGTGCCAATATTCATGGCCACCCAATTCCTCTCTTTAACATTCTAAAACTATGGTAGAATATTGGAAGATCCTTCTTCCATAGTGGGCAATCTTGTACATGCCCACTTTCATAAAACATGCATCTCCTCACTGCATTCAATCAACGTGTTTCTTATGAGAACTTTTGTTCCCAATTGTTCCTAATTGGTCAATGTATTCATGACACTTTGTTCATTATTTTTCTTGCAAGGATTTCAATCATTCTTAATTGTCAGAGGTTCCTCCCTCTATTATTCATATTCTTCTTTCTTGAACCTTACCCTTCTTGGGTATCAATGGCATACAAAAAACACTCAAAATTATTTTCATATCCTTAAGATAATAAAATACTTCAAAAAGGAGCCCGCATGGGTGTAGACCGATTGGAAAGTGTCGTGTAAATGGAAGGAAATATGTAAATGAGGTCTCAAGTTCGATTCTCACCCCAATTTACTTGTGCTCCATGCTTGTGGGTTGTGTCGCGCACCTGGGGTTATAGTGGTAGCGGACGGGTATCGACCCCATGTCACACGAGTACGAGAACTGTGAGTCATCAATTCCCACAGTATAAATAATAATAAATAAATAAAATTCAAAAGGGATTCTTACCCAATCCCTTCCAACTCCCATGTCACATGAGCATGAAATATTTTGTACCTATTATGGCTGCTAGCACCCTCTATGATATTACCTCATCAGTGGTGCTTCATGGAAACTATCAAAGTCCCTTCAACAATATTTCAATGGCATCCCTCTTTCATTTATCCTCTTCATGAGGTTGTCAACCATTGGTAGTTGTCCTTCTTCAATGGCTCCAATATCATCCTACACTTAACATGCATCATCATAGTCACAAACATATTAGATGTCATGTTAAATAAAAAGTCATGTACATAGAATCTAAATTGGCAAGCATTATCAGATATGTCCTAGCATATCTACATGTACTTCATCACATTACCCCTCAATGTGCTCACTAGAAACCATAAAAATATTTCAACTGCTTGGTATCCTACAGCCATCAGCATATTAGTTTTTCATCACAAAGAAACACAATAAACAACAAGGAAAGGAGTTAAGGGATTCTTCCCTCTTTTCCAACTCCTCCTACACACACTGAAACTTTTTTTAGCTTGAATGAATCATTCTCAAGGCTTCTCTGCCTTCGCATAACATTACTTGACCAAGGTCATTCATTTAAACACATTCATTATTCTTTTACTTGTTGTACTTTTAAAGTACACAAATTTGTCTCATAGTTCAGAGTTTTAAAATGAGGAAAATGTTCCTCCTTTTCTCATTTATTGCTTTTGTAATATATCCCTCTCGAGATCTTCCTTCTCCATTCTTTGAGCAGTCTTAGTCAAGATTAGATCGAACTTTCCTATATGCAACAGCATACTACAACATCAAAATTTTAGTTCACAATTGATTGTGAACTAGTGCAATCTTGCACATTTCCCAAACATAAATCAAATTGGTCATCATTCATTTGCATGTCCCTTATGTATGCATTATATTTTAAAATGTAATATAGGATTCTTATATGGATAGGCTTTTCATTCCATTGTTTAATTCTCAGCAATCATTAGGGTTATATCTATGTTCTCCTGACAGATTCTTCACACAGTTCCTTCACCTAGAACTGTCTCAGCATGCAACTCCCTTATTTCATATTCATCACTTACTGAAGTGACCTTAATCCTTGAATCAGCTTTAGCTTCATCATTTTAGCTTCTTCCCCAATATTACATAAGGAATATAATTGTGCATTCTTACTATGTATTCATATGATAATATGTTAGCATCGTCAACATCCTTATTAGTAGGGAGATGATCCAAATTTTGGTAAAAGGAGTGCTTGGGAATTACCAGGAGATCGCTAGATTATAATGATGATAGCCATATAAGTATAGTTTAGTATGCTCAAGTAATAGTGAGATGGAATCAGGAAATTATTCCCTTGGTAAAGGTTTGTTGACCGAGAATGGTTGAAGGTGTGAAGAGAGGAATGAATTGAGTTTTGTTGCCCTAGGTAGTGAGGTAATTACCTATTTATTAAATCGTGAAATGATTTTGTAACAGGAGGGAAATGAGTGACCTCTTTTTGTTTGTTGTCATGAAAAGAGGGCAACATAATCCCTATGATACTTGTCACATGAGTGGCTATAAGCTATCAGGAAGGATAAGAGCATTTTCTTGTTGGTTACTACCCTATAAAAAGGGAAACATGATTAATGATTTATGCTTGTGAGACTTGCCATGTGAATGGTTGTACGATTTAAAGAACATTGATATTAAAGCTAAAATATCAATGTGTATGGATGACATATAAAATATGCAAACATTGAAATTACATTACGATATCCCTATTTATATGAAGAAAAGCATGGTATAACTACCTAAATAAGGGAATTGTAAGGCAAGAATTGTATTTCCAAGATTTAATAAATGCCATGGATGCATGTTTGACTCTGTTACAAAGAGCCATGAGATGCTAACATATGTTGACGATGCTAACATATGTAGGGAGATGCTAACATATTGAATAAGGATGTTGACGATGCTAACATATGTAGGGAGATGCTAACATATTGTATGGATTAGGATGTTGACAATGCTAACATCCTTATTCATACAATTAATATTTCTTTTGATATCAGATCGTCATCAACTAAAATTTCCCATCAGCAGACCATACTTCACAACCAACCACAGGTTATAATAATTCTGTATGCTTATTATATACATGCTTTATCATTTCCACATGCATTACACCATATCATGTGCACCAAGAATTTTACCCCTTCTTATAATGCATATGTATTCCAGTTGTCTTGCTTCTTGCATTCACCTGCATAGGAAATATTTTAAGTCAATAGGCATATACATTTCCTTAATACAGCGATGAGCTCATAAAATTGCTCATATGCCCATATCACCTTACCTCTTTATGAGGATTAGCAACATTCCAAAGGGAATCCTTTACTTTTTCTTAGACGGATATCCTGGCAACATGTTTCAATAATTATAGGTTAGTTAAGTTGATCTTACATGTTTCCCGTCAATCCTCTAATCATGAGGAGTTATACATATAGGGTTTAGTGTTTTATTAAAGCAATAATTTATTACTGCCAATGGTTCTATCATTCAATACTAAATTTATTAAACATAGGGGTTTTCCATAAGGATCTTATCCCTCATATAAACAATCATCATAAATGCCAAATGCTCCAGTTGTTTATGCTTAGAGGCAGTATTTTCACTAGTTCATTTATTCTTTAAGCTTTCGTATCCCTTTAGTAGGATTCTTCCATTTTTGTCATTCACATTCAAGTCTAACTATGAATGTCTATCATCTTATTCCCACTCCTACAAGAATAGATATCATTTTGACAAAGGAATGACATAATTCTTGTTTTGTAATTCAATAAGAATTTATGAGGTACAGTTTCAACCTACAATCCTTCTTCTCAAGGGACTCAGGCGGATAATAGCAAGATTTTAATACATAGAAACTCTTTCTAATAGGCTCATATTGGATTTGTTATACTAGTCTCGTCATTGATCTCTAGCCCATCTAGGCCTAGTGTTTGAACTATGCTCTGATACCACCTTGTAATATACCCAACCCCCTAAGTACCCTTTTTAAGGGCTGGGGTATTAAAATTTTCTTTTCATCAACCATCTCAAAGCCTCTTCTCAAATGTACCATCGTCTTCTACCCGTCGAGATATTTCCAACAACTATCACCATGCTCAAAATCGAGCTCTGGATCAAAATATATGGTTGTCCAAAGTTTAGACCTTCTTGGTCAAAGTCCACCTCACCACCACATGGCTCCACGTCATCCTTGTTCCCCAACGTGGCACTGACGTGTCATAACATGTCACCCTTCTAACACAAATATGGTTGTTGACAAAGTTGTTGTTGTGGCACCTGCCACCTGGTCATCGGGCCCCGGGCATATCGGGCCTCAACCTTTCATGCGCTCAACACTCCTTTTCAAATTTACTAATATTCGATACTCCGGGGTATCGTCCCACTGGGCCATTGGTCCATTGGGTACCAGGATATCATCCCAAGAATCCATCGATCCACTGGGCACCGGGATATCGGCCCATTGATAGACCAAATACATTCCTCATATCCTCAAGCACCTAGTTTGGTGTCCAAGTTGGCCCTGCAAACACGTGACACTATTAGACCTCACCACTTGGAATGATGTGTGGCCCTATAAACGTGTGCCACATGGCACTCCTATTGGGTCACAGTCTACCCCTCAAGGTGCCAAATCACCATGACACATGGCACCATATCCACTTGACACATGGATTACACGTCATCAATAGCCTAAGTTCCACCATTCTGTCATTGACACTTATCTATCCCTCATTGGGTTTTCTTACATCATCCTAACATCACTCTTCTCCATGCGCAGGCCTATGAAAAGGCTGGAACCCTTTTCCCCAGAACTTTACCTTGTCGGGGCACCAGACCATCGGGCTATCGGTCATCGGGCAATCGGCCCTTCCATGGTCTGCATAGCCCTAAAACCCCTGATCTAGGATGAGTTGGCACCTAGGAAACACGACCCTATATTAGACCACTGCCTATCTTCAGTCATGGTGTGACACGTGGCCACTGCGGTACTAGAATATCAGACCCCAGGTAAACCCAAACTTTACTACTTCGCAGTTTCGACACCTAGTATAGGACCTAGCTGGCACCCCAGACACATGGCACTACCACCATCGGCCACCTGGAAAGACATGAAGCCCTGCCACTATCTACCACCTGGCATGACATGTGGCACTCATACCACTTAACACGTGGCTCAAACTCTTCCCCAGAATCTATGCCAAATCAACATGACACGTGGTGTAACCGCCATGTGACACGTGGACCACCCACATCATGGCATGTGGACTGATGTGACTATACACGTCATTGTCGTGCACTTGGTTCATCCATCCAGGTGTTGACACTTGTTCATTCTTCATTGGCACAATTATGTCATCGGGGCATCTTCTTCCCTTACTCATGGATTAACTGGAAGGATTGGAACCCTTCCCCAAAACCACACCCATCAAACCTCGGCCTATCACTATATCAGGTACCGAGGCACCAGGATTCCTAGCAACTCTAGGCAAACAAAATTCCATGACAGCCCAAGGTCCAATTGAATTTTCACAACATAGATCAATGGTGGAGATCTCTCCACCCTCATATCCAACGGCTCAGGTTTATCACACCCATTCAAAGGTTTAATCATAATAGGGGCCCATTCTCGATCCTTTGACAAATCATCCTCTTCCAAGTAGCAACCTTGACCACGCTTTCGACCTTCATGGATTCTTCGTCACCTGTGAGGTCACCTCCTCTTTATCCTGATATATGTTAATAAAGTGCTTGGAACCCTACTAGGGAACCCTACCACCGGGTATTGGCATATCAAGGCTTCCAAAGGGATTTGGAATTAGAATTCTTCTGGGGTCTGATACTCTAGTACCTCAGGACGCTAAAATCCCTCTTGAGCTTTACTACGAGAGATCAATGGTTGGGATCTCTTAGCACCCTAATCCAATGGTTAGGACTCGATGGCACTATCCAATGGGTCTTTACATTTGATCGGGCCCACGTTTATCTGTCTACATATCAGTCATCGACACATTTCATACTCGGACACGTTAACTTCCTTGTGGGAACTCCTCATCATCATAGTGTCACCTCTCCCATCCATGAGTAAAGGAGGTTGGAACCCTATGTGGGAACTTTGTCCACCAAATATCGGTATATCAGCAAATAGATGATTTGTTTTTCCCACATCACTGAATCCCCCAATATCCTGATACTCTTAGGGAGATTGGACGGTGGAGGTTATTCCTCCTCACAACCCTATGGCTATTGTTCCTCTGGTTTTCAACAGAAAATTTCAAAGGCATTGGGGCCTTTCTCCCAACAGACTTGGTGATTTCATAGTCCTTCTTTGGTCCAATGATCTATGTCTAGAATTCCCTATATATTCTTGCAAGTGTCCTTGACTTGGCCATCTCCTCGGGCTCTATAACCCAAATTTAGTGAGCAATAAGCTTGCTATATGGAACTTTTTACATGAATTTTATATCCCACAATTTTTATGTCAAAGAGAGGGAATATGACAGGAGTAATATCGGCCTTCTCTGGCCTTTACCTGGTAGTTATTGTAGTTAATAAATTTCTCCCTTGAGGGAGGAATGCAAAAATCATTTCCTCTCAGGAATGATCATTTACTCCATATGGACTTGCTTTCCCTTTCTCAAGAAACCCATCACATCCTTTGTAATTACTATGCATAAGAAAGCATACACGCATATTTACTTCCTTTATCCCAAAAAGATACAAAGTGTTTACATTAAGGGGTGTATGACCTGCACCATTCATGCAAATCTACAATCATTCATATATGAGGAATTCCAAAATACCCATCACACAGCGTAATAGATTGGAAAGTAATACAAGGAACTAATTCCAATTGTACAGGCTTATCTATCCAGGAAAGCATTCATAGGATGCGGTCATTCATACAGTTCCACATCACTCAAGTACACATACATGCAATGAAACAACCAATCTACTTATCAAACAAGCTTACATATCCATATATACAATTACAGGCACCCACCTTTCATATTATTCAATTTTACAAAGTGCATGGAATACTTATATATTTACAAGTTGAATCCTTCCAACTAAATGTGGGTGTTCTCATTTCCACCCAACCATAGGCTCAAATGCACTCATTCTTAGCATTCTAGCCACCCCCGTGCCAAGCCATGATACCACCAGGGAATTTTGTTCCAGGTTTTCGGGGCACTATTGTAAGTGAAGGCCACCCTCCTTTACACTACTATTGGTACATATTTCCTCACACCCATCTAGATCAAACTTCCACGAGGTTTCTCATGTGCCCTTCCTACACCAAATTCTTGGCCCCTTCTTGGCTCAGGTTAGGTATTTGCCCTTATATACTAGTCTGCCAACAATTCTTGGTCCTCAGACCTACATCTTCCTTCCCACTTGTGGCTCTCTTCTTTGTTTTTGTCTATCTCTCCCAAAGACTCCCCTCGTATTCTTCTCTTGCACACCCTCTTCACTGGAAGGTTCTCGACCTCTTTCCTCTTCCTTCTGTCGGAGGAATTTGTGGGGTCAATATGGCTGCAAAATTGGTACTTTGTTGTACCTCTAACTGACAGTTTTTACTATCCTAGAAATATTTACTATACCTATATTCACTGGGGGGTGGTTGGCTGTTCAACTACCATCCCCCTTCCCATTAACTGATTTTTTCTTGAAATCAGGATAAATGGAAATAGTTTATTGTTTCCAAATCAAATATTTCAGCAAGGGGAATTGGGTCATAATAGCATGATGAACCCCCTCTCTAATTTTCCTCACTCTTTCCTCTAGTGGTATAATGGCTAGTACTTTAAGGCTTCACCCATTATTCAATTGGTTGGAAGTTTCCAAATAAACAAGAATACAATTAAAATGTTTATATTCCATGGAATGGAAATCATTAACATGATTAATTACATATAATCAGAGGTTTAGAAAGGGGTATTACATTTTACAAGGAGAGAAACGGATTCACCTCCCAATTTTTGTAATCAATACATGCCAATCCCAATCTTCTCAGCTACCTGGTAAGGACCAAGTCATAAATTTTGAAGTTTTGAATGTTTTCCCTTAGGTTCATTAAATTTGTTCCATTTCGATACCAAATCCCCCACACTAAAATTATTATCCCTATCTTTATGCTTGTAAAACCATCTTTTTACCAGCTGCAATTTTTTATTTAGCGTTTTCTCTTTTCTCTTCTAGCATAAGTGTGTCAATGCGGTATAGCATGTTGGAGAGAGGATGGCCCTTGGACACCTGGGATAGCTGTAAGGATGGCAGATAGACATTTTTTGGTAACATAGATTTCTATCCATAAACAAGGAAATATGGGGAAGTTCCTAGTGCTTATTTATGGGTCACCTTGTTGGCCCAAAAGTGCATTATGAGGAGCATTGTGCCAATTCTTATGGTTTTCAGCAATAGTCTTCTTTAATATCCAAATTAAATTATTATTTTTAGACTCTGCGACACCATTTACATGAAGGTAATAATTTTTTGAATACCTAAGGATAATTCCCTTTTCAAGTGAAAATTTAGTCAGAAGAGTAGAAGAAAAATAACCAACCTTATCAAGCACATTCATAGATGGTACCCAAAACCTAGTAATTAGTTGTTGTTCCAAAAACTGGATGACCATCTTTTCATGAATTCATGTAAGGGGAATGGCTTCTGACCATTGAGTAAAATAATCAGTTTTGGTTAATATGTACTTGTTTTGTTTGGATGAATTAGGAATAATTTCTCCAACAACATATATTCCCCATTGTTCAAAAGGTCTAGAAATTGTTACTAGTTGCAATGGGATAGATGCCTTATTCTCCTTTCCTACACTTAACTGAGAAACCTTACACTTCTTGGCACATGCATGAGTGTCTCTAAATAAGGTTGGTTAATAAGGTTGGTTAATAGTAACATGCCCTCATAATCTTGTTGGATGTGGTTTCTCCTGCAAAATTCCCTCTAGTTGGACCATCGTGAAGATCCTTCAACACCTTTTATGCATTATCTTTCTCCATACATATTAATAATACTCCATCATAATTTTTTCTTGTTAGAACTGATTTTATGAGACGATATTGGGCATATTTCAATTGTAGTTCTCTTTTTTCTATAGAATTCAAGTGATCTAGGCATGTACCATGATGTAGAAATTAAGAAAGATCTTAATACCAAGAGTCATTATTTGGTGGGACATAAAGTACTTCATTAGAAAATACAAACAACTCATTTTCCTATCCAGACTCAGTTGATCCTACCAAGTCTAGAGACTCTATGGCCAGCCTACATAGCCCCTAACCTACAAATATTTTGGCTAGTTTAATTTCAAGGTCAAACTCTTGGATAATAGTCATCCAATTTCCCCTCTATTCTCCCAACTCTTGTTGTGTAAAGAGTGACCTCAAAACAACACGAGGCACTATAACTTTGGTATGGTTTTTGAGAATACAATACCTAAAATGTTTAATAGTTTGTATACAGTATAGGCTTGTTTTTCAATGGTGTAATAGTTCAACTCTTCCCCATGCAAGTTAATACTCATGAAGGAAATTGGTGCCTCGTTATTATCATCGTCCTTTTGAGTGAGGATGGGTGCCAAAGACTGATTAGAGGCAAAGGTGTAAATGAAAAACTCATTATTAAAATCAAGATTGCGTAAAATAGGTGCCTGAGAAACAGCAGTCTTAATATTGTCAAAACATTCATTTTTTTCTTTGTTCCATTTAAAATCAACATCTTTATAGATCATTTTCTACACTGGTTTGATTTTTTCAACAAAATCAAGTATACACTTTCTCTTGAAGTTAATATTTCCAAAAAAGGATTGCATGGCCTTCTTATTATGCAGGAAGGGTAACCGAGATATCACTTTTACTCACTTGGGGTCAATATTTATGCCATCCTTGGAGATGATATGACCTAAAAAAATTCCTTCAATTACACCAAAAACAGTTTTTGGGGGATTAATAGAAATACCATATTTTCTACATATCTCAAAGAGTTTGGTTAGATGAAGGATGTGATCTCGTCTATTTTTTGAATAAACTGTTAAATCATCAAGATATACCATGACACATTGTTTTATTATCCCTCTAAAGGAAACATCCATGGATCGTTGAAATTTGACCCCTGCATTGATTAAGCCAAAAGGCATGCGTTTGTATGAAAAGGTACCCCATTTAGTGTGAAAACTAGTGTTCATTCGATCCTCTTCTAAAACTAGAACCTGATTATATCCCAAGAAACCATCTAGAAGTGAGAACATCTCAGATCCTGAAATATTTTGTAAAGGTGTTCCATTAGAGGGATGGGATAATTATCCTTTTCAAAGGCTTTGTTTAAATTTGAAAAATCCACACATAGATGAATCTCACCTGTCATTTTCTTTACTGGCACAAGATTAACCAACTAGGAAGAATTCCTTACTTGAAAAATGATCTTGGCATCTAACAACTTCTTGAGTTCCTTTTTCATTAAGGGTTTGAGAGAAGGATGGAACTTCCATAGCTTCTATTGGAATGGATTGGCATCATTCATAAGTGGTATTGTATGTTGTATGATCCTCGTATCATAAATTTTGAGGTCTTTATAGGACCAAGTAAAAATGTCTTGGCATTGTTTGAAAATCTTAAGATAATCCTTCTTTTCATCTGCAGACAGTAATGTTCCAAGATTTATGTTCCTGGGACTTTCAACAGTTCCTATATTTATCACTTCATAAGCTAGACTGGAGCTCCTAGTCTTTACATTTAATGGGTTCTTAAACTTATCTCATAGGTCAAACATATTTTCTAAATTGAATAATCCTTTAGGAATATTCTGTGTTCTTTATATTTTTGTATTCTTGCTCGGATAGAATCGTTTGAAACTCCACATCATTAATAGCAAGGTCTTTGAAATTTTCTTCATTAGTTAAAAATTCTATTATCCGCTCATCGCCTTCAAACACTCTCCAATTTGTGATATTATCGGGAACTAATGATTTATATAAAAGCTCAATAGTGAACCTATTAGCTTCATAGTCTTCTAAATGGGAAATCCTTGGGAATGTTGTAGCCAAGGAATCTTCTAGCATATTCTTGGATCGAGGTATAGCAGTGATGTTGAAAGAAAGAAAATGTTTATCAACCTGTGAACTTTTTGCTAATAATTTCTTAGCTGAGGCGAGTTACAGTGTATAGTATTTGTAACATGTCTAACAATTATCTCAGAGTCCCCAAAAACTGTGAGCTCTTTGATATTCAAATCAATGGATTTCTTGAGACCCTGAACTAAGGCTTGATACCTAGTTGTATTGTTTGTGCATTCGAATTCCAACCTAGAGGATAGGAAACTATGCTTACCAGTTGGATCTATGAAAATACACCCAGTGTTTGCTCCTTCTTGAGACTTAGACCCATCAAAGAAAAGAGTCCAAATTTCAGAGGTGTTATTTTTTTTTTCCAATTTCTGATGTTTAAGCATTTTCCTCTGAAATACTAACTACATAAATTTCATTAGGATTGTTTCATATTTCTGGTATGATATCATCCTTTTGCAAAGGAAATTATGACTTCTTTGTTACTACAATTTTATATGTAAAGGCTATAAAATTTCCAAAATCTGAGTAAAGAGAATAATTATTGAGGATGGGAAATTCAAATGAGGATGGTTCATTGGGTGCTTCCAAATCAATGACAATGTGCTTTAAACATTTTTCTCGGTTAATTCTTATCTTATTAGGTTGTTCATTCCAAGGAAACCAGAGGTGACACCAATCATAAGAAAAATACCCTTGGATTTTGTGTGACTAATAATGATTGAGAAAAATACCAAAGGATTATGGGATGTCTGCAACTATAATATCAATGATTTCGAAAATATTTGGGTTGGACGCAATCCTAATCATAACATATTTCAATTCTTCGATGACTTTTACTTATTATAAGTCTAATTGTATGGTATGGGTTGAAATCTTGGTAGGAGTTTCATTTAATTTCTTGTAGATGGAATATGGCATGACATTTGATGATGCCCCAGAGTCTACCAAACAATTGTGCATATTATGTTAAAAATCTCAAAAGTTAACAAGAAAGGAGGTGTGGATAACTTGGATTTCTTATCCATGGATGTTATATTTACTGTTGATTTTTTGAGATTCCCCTAAATTTACTATGTTTATGATTTGATCAGCATTCACAGTTTGAGTTTTTTCATCTTTTAGTGCTTTAAGTAAAAGAGTTTTCTACTGTGAAATCATGCAGAGATCCATTACCAAGATATTGGATTTAATTTTCTTCAGATCTTGTTCCATGTTGTATTCCAACTGTTTTGACTCCTAATTCACGGCTTTATGAGCATAGGTGATTGCAGGAATGGGTTTAGTTAAAGGTGTCGAGGTCCATGTAGTTTAAATAGCTTGAGATACAACAAGATGGGATTGAGGAATATGCCCTTTGCTTCTGGTCTGAATAGCCAAGGTTTCATCTATTAATTCCTCTTATTCGGTCATATTTACTCATGTCATCATATCCCATAGTACCATGGTTGTTTCCCCAAGATGTTCAATGTATTCTTCATATGTAGCATTAGATAATGGATCATTGGTTTGATTAGTTAAAACACATCCATATAGAAAGTGATTTTATGTCAAGTTCATGGCATTTATCCATTGAGGGAAATTCTTCTCAGAATGATTTTTCTGATGATAATTATAAAAAAGAATCTGAGGCTACTTCTCCTAAATCAATATTCAAATTAAATGGGGTAGGTTCAATAGCATTAAAAGAAGGAGGTTTCTTAAATAAAGGTTTATAAGGCCTTTATTTGGATGTAACTTCCCTTGCATTCCTCTTCATGTCTACTATCTCATTCGAGAGTTTTTTAATCATCCTCTGTAAGCTCTCCATGTCAGCGTTATCCTTTTCATGGATTTCAAGAGGTTGATTTCTTTATGGTATACTCAATAAAAGTCCTCTTTTAGGTTGTATTGTTTCCTTTTTCCCTAAGAAAATATGAATCTCCTTACACCCTTTCATCTCAAATTCTATAGTTTTGAATTCCTTGAATTTTTATGCAAGAGTGCGCTTACCAGCCTTTTTGACGAACATAGAAATTGTGGTTGGTAAAACATTGGCATAAACCTCAATTTGTAACTCTTGGGCAGAGGATGCTTCCCATTGAAACTTGTTCAGGATTGTGGTAAAAATTTTATTAAAATCCTTGACCTTTTCTTTAGGCCCCATGGTAGCAACACATAACTCAACCATTAATTCCCAAATAGTGGTTTCCTCTCCAAACTTATATAAAAACTACTTTTGAAACTTGGTCCAATTTGTTATAGATCCAATAGGTGGATTGAAATACCAAGTGGAGGCTAAAATTTCAAAATTATAAGGAAAAATTCGACAAACCACGTCCTTGTGTTGTACATCCATTAAGTGAATGGAAAGGACAAACTTCTTAATGTAATATTTAGGAGATTCAAATGTTTCAGGGTCACATTTAGGAAGTAATTTCTATGGATGTTTGGGTAAATGGTGTAATGGACCAAGTAATGCCAACGCATCCCTGGTCAACCATGGTTGGTTATTATTTTTGTTATTGTCTTCCATGTGTTCTAATTTGTGGTATGTAGCTTCCAATTCTTCTTCTTTGGGTTCAAAATAATCCTAGTGATCAGAATAATTACTTGCATGAGGAGTAAATACAGGTTTATTTGGGATTAGGCTGAATGGTTGTTCTATTTTGTGTAAGGAAAAATACACTAGATATTTGATCGTGTGTACTAAGGTATGTTTAGATGTGGACACAACTAGTCTTAGAGTCCTCATTCTTCGAGGAAGTAATGGGGTTATGGGTAGTGCCCCTATTTTTCTAGCATATGCTCTAGTGGTTATTTTGAAAGCATTGATTTCCAAGTGAGATACCATATATGGGATTTCATGATGGTATCCATAACTTTCCTCTGCCTGAGCTGAAGTATTTTAAAGGAAAATATATTCAAGCTTTGGATTTTCTCTATGTGGGCTATTTGTATGGCTTTACATGCATCGTCCCTCCTTCTAGTGCCAATTATGTTGAGGTGGATAGATTCCATTAGCTAAACAATTGGGATTAAACCCAAGGATGAGGCCCAATTAGACTCCTCCCTATTTTGTGTGGAATAATCCTCCAAATTAATGGTCCAGCAATTGTTCAATCGGCTTTCACAGTTGTTTATATTTGACTTTTTTTTGTGTTGTATTTTCTTACTGCATAAAGGAAAATAACAGGTAGATTTCAAGGAATATTTCCTAAGGGTAGCCTTCAGGGAAAAAAAACAAAGAAAATATGTTGGGTTCTTTTAAGAAATAATTCTAGCAATAAAACATTATTAAAAGGGAAAACATGCCAAAGAATAAAACAAATCCTTTATTTTAAAGGTGACTCTTAAAGAAATAAGAACATAAAATAAGAGAGAAACTAATTTGGATGCTTTCAAGAAATAATAATATGAAGTTTAGTTACAAACTATCCTCACAGACACATAATTATTCAGTCGTTATTCTATCAACGATTGTAAAAGTAATTCTATAATTATTGAATCTTTGAATAATAACTAAACACTTTATTGTAAATAAAATCAAAGAATATATGCTCTAATACCTATCAATTCACAAAATTAAACAATATAACTTGATCAAATCGAAATTCTTACTACACTTATCAGACATAATAATTGATTGTAGAATAATCCATGATCCAATCAATGCACGCAATTATTTTATAGAATTCCTCATCCCCTCAGCATATTCTCTATTAATCTTGAAATAATTATCGATTACAATAGTCCAAAATTGTTGTTACCAAAGGTCCCTTCTAAAAGGTCGACCCATTTATTTATACTTGCGAGGGGTGTTAGAAATAGTAAAATCAAAAATAGAAAATGTCTAAAATTATCTAGCAAAGCACAATTTAAAATATTATATATTTATCTATAATATATAAATATCTAACTATAGGTGGGGGCCCTTATGAAGGAAATAAGGTCATTTACTTTCAAATATCCCCTTGGATTGAGTATCACCGGTATGTTAATATGATTCAATGAACATTTATCGTGATTATGTTTCGTTGGAAGTTCAAATATCAGTATCACCTACAGTTTGTAGTGGTATTGATTACTTCTATGGTTTGATTATGAGTTTGTCACAAAAGAAAGATGGTTCTGCTCATAAATTTCAAAGAAACTTCCATTCTTGCATTTTGTTCATAAATATTATGAGGAGGTCAGAAAGGGTTATGGAGTAACTGAAGCTTCTTTTTGCTTATGGTTATCATGTCTCAACAACATATATATCATAAGTTTGTTCTCAGGTTGGTTATTATAGGGTGCATTTTAAAAATAAAAAGAGGTTTGCTGTGCAAATGCTATGCATGGTATATAGTTCATTGCATGATTAAAAATTTGATACTATACATGTATCACATTCATATAATAGCAATGTGTTTGTATGGCATGAGGGTGGCACATTAAAGTTAAAGTGCATATGGTATTGAACATAACACATATGATATAAATCAATAGTAATGGCACCACCTTTTCGACCTTATTTCTTTCGTGTACATTGGTTTGTATATACCTAGTGCATGGTTTATTGGAAATGAATGTGGGATAGTGGTTGATTAAGTTTGGTCATCATTTGAATTGGAATTGAATTATAGTCTGATGACATGGTTATGGGCACTTGATACTTGGCACACCTGGCATGGTTATTTGGCATATGGTTGGATGGTTGATATAGTGGACATATGAATCGGATTAGGAATTAATGTGATAATAATTTTGGGGAACGTGAGGTCCCATGCATTCAATGCATGAGATGCGAACATTTCCTTGGATGGTCACCTTCAAACGTTCTAGCATTTTTCATTTTGTTGTTTGAGTCTGAGCTCTGGAGAAGTATAATTGTTTGGCCCTTGGCCGTGGCTATTTATGGTACTATAACTTGTCTTTTTCAAATGAAAACAAGTGTTTAAGGCAGGTATGCAACCCTAGATTAAACCCATCAAATGCATGTTTATATTTGCAGTAATAATTTGGAAAAAGCTTTGTTTGATGTGTGGATAAGCATTATGTTTGTTCATGGACTCATTTCGTTGTTTACTCCCTCTACCAAATCCATTATTTTTGTGTATTTGTAAGTGTTGAGATGTTTAAAAATATATATATATATCTCCTCTCCTTTCGTTATATTTCAAGTTTTAACCTCAACAGTTTTCCTCTACATATTTCATTCACAATATTATTATAGGGAACTACTGGTTTCACAGACCATATAATATGAAGGGATTCTTCATTATTTCCCTCATCAATTGTTTATCCTACTGTGCAAACACTTTCACTATGAGATGGCAAGTCCTTTGGCCATATTATTTCATGGTAAATTTTGGGTTTTTGTTCTAAAGAGAATCATATGTTATATAGATACCCTCTATTTGTTCAAGGCCTCTGCATTTCTTACATAGAAAAATAATAATGGTTGGCTTGGGTTAACTTATTCTCTAATGAAATAATGTTTTTGATTCAGTTTCGAACCCTCATTTTTGTTGGATTGGTTCATCTCGGTTAAATTCTCAAGACTTGAATTTTTTTTGTATTTCTAAACCCTAAGGTTTTTCAATCCTATGCATATTAAAAGCATGACCGACATTGAGAAAATATTTTTGTATCTATTCAATTCGATACTCACAACACTCTAATTTCATTGAGTTTACAATTGTGAAGGAAATAAACCGCGGTCTCATATCCTTGTTTTTGTTTGATGGACATGATTATATCTAGTCGTTTGTTTCGTTGGAAGGATTTTGGATGGTTGTGGTTTAAACCATTTGATCAAATATTATTTTCATCAAATAAAACATTGGACATCAACTGCTGAGGGTTTTGAATGTTTTGATTAGTCGATACCTATGTTCAAATATGTATATATACTCATCCATGATCGATGGTTTCTACTTTGTATATTATGTTCATAAGGCAATGAAAATTTATTAAAACAAAATTGGATTTGACTCAGTTGATACTGATGTAAGAAGAGTTCATGAGTTTCATTTGTCATATGTTCTGTTGTAAGATTACATTATGTGATCATTGAACAAAAATGTGGCATTCTAAGTGTTGGAATTGAATGTGACTAGTAATTTGGGAACTATAACATTTTGTTTTGTGCACACAAGACCAATCCCCCTCATACGACCACTTTTCATAAATTATTTTCCCTTTCCTATTTCCATATAACTTTTCAAATGGTCATTTATTTTTCCTTGTGTGGTATGAAATTAAATTTTTTTGATCTGGATTTAGGAGCATAACGAATTGATTAACAGACTGAATACAATACACACAGAGATATGAAGAATAACACAGATATCTAGTGAACAATATCTTCTATTGAATAATGAAATAGGCTGAAACTGTAAAACTGCAAAACTGAAACACTTTCTTGAATGGTGGTAGCTATCTCTGAGAAGAGGTGTGGCTACTATGTGCATCTGTCTGAGAATAATGGATTACAATGAGGCTCCAGAGGCCTTTTTGATATTACTCATGAATTCCAAAACCCTAAACATCCAAAAACCTAACCCTAGAAGGTGAAATTCCAAAAGTCGTGTGGGCCCCTATGAGTAAGTTGGTGTAAGTTGGTACCTCAACTTCCAAGGGTCTTAACTTTTGCATACGACCTCTGTTTTAGGTGCGTGATAGCCCGTTGGAAATGTCTTTCATAGAAATACACATTTCACAGTCAAACTCTGACTCTGTCTACAGTTAGACTGTGACAAGACAAAAACCCGACGTTTAGGGCCCCAAAATGGCCCTGGAAGTACAGCAAGATGTGTTGACATGAAACATACAAAATAATCCAGTTGGATTAGGAGAGAGGCCACCTGTATCCACCTAGAGGATGTGTGGGGCTTCAGACATCCCCAGAAGTGTAGAACCCACAATTACAAAGAAGTACAGAAGAACGTGATAAACAAAAACAAACAAGAGGAGACAGTTGGAATAGGTGGGTGACCACCAATATCCACCTAGATCAATCCTCCCCCCTTAGGAAGCAATGTTCTCCATTGTGTTGAGTTCCCCCATCAGGTGAGGAAACTTCTGTTGGATTTGGCCCCAGGTGATCCACTTGCCTTGGTGTAGGAGTTTACATGCCTTGACAACCCGATAAAGCTATATCTTTTGTTGGCGAGTGCCCTTGACCTGTGTGTCCACTATCTGATCAATGGATTATTGTTCCATGCAGTTAGGGTTGAGCTCTATTGGTGTTAGTTGTTCTGTGATCTCTGAGGTGTCCAATAATGGTGGAAAATATGGCCGAAGGAGGTCCACATTGAATATTGGATGCATGCCAAGGAAGGGTAGAGTGTTGAGCTCAAAAGAATTGCTACCCATAGCCTTGATGATAGTGTAAGGCCCATAGCGAAGTGGGTAAAGCTTTTGATGGGACCCCATGAGACGCTCCTTCTGCAAATGTAACCAGACTTTTTTGCCAACCTGAAACTGGTGTGGTACCATTTGTTTATCATGGCGCTACTTGTACTTAGCATTAGATTTCTACAAAATCTCCTGGACATGTTGGAGGATGTGTTGAATCCTCTCAATGAATATGGTGGCTTTGTCGATAACAGACTGGTCATGGGAAGAGTATGTTTGTGCGGTGGCAAGAAGAAGTGCAACATCAATTATTCCTAGGGTTGGAATCCCAGACCCACCTGAAATGGGATATGGTCGGTGGAGCTATGGAGAGCCATATTGTAATTGTGTTGAAAATAGGGGAGAATCTCATCCCATGTACGTGGATGCTTAGAATTGTACATGCGCAGGATGTGCACAATCATTCGATTGATGACCTTTGTTTGGTCGTCGGTTTGGGGGTGGAAAGCAGTGGATTTTGTGAGCTTGGTGTCCAAAAAAGACTAAAGACTCGACCAAAATGTATTGAGGAACCTATTGTCGCAGTCAGAGATGATGGTTTGTGGTATCCCAAAGTGGACCCACACTCATTCGAAGAAGAGCTTGGCATTATCTGCCGCTGTGATATTCTTCTTGCAGGCTGTGAGGATGGCCATCTTCAAAAATCGATCAACGACCACAAATACGCAGTCATTTCCTTGCTTGGTGGATGACAAGCCAGACATGTAATCCATTGAGATGGATTCCCAAGGCTTCTCGGGAATAGGAAGAGGGGTGTATAAGCCTTTCTTCTTGATGGTTGGCTTGGAAATGGAATAGGCAGTGCAAGATCTGATATACTTGTTGACGTCATGTCGAAGTTTTGGCCAATAAAAATGTTTTTGAAGAACGGCCACAGTTTTCTCCATGCCAAAATGTCCTGCCACCCGACTGTAGTGGGATTCCCAAATCAGTTTTGCACGCTCACTTGTAGGAACACAGAGATGTCCCGGGTGGCATAAGAGTTTGTCCTCAATGTGAAAATAGGTGACAGTTGTGCCTGTACCCAAGAGATGATAGGTGGTAGTGAAGTTTGTATCTTGCTGATAAAGTTGGGGCCATGCAGATGCTTCATGTCCACAACAATGGAACATAGTGGTGAGTTCACCCACATGAGGTCGACTGAGGCAATCAGCGACATGATTGGAGATACATGTCTTATACTTGTTGTTGAGATGGAACTGTTGCAGGTAGGTGGACCATTTCTGATGGCAGTCATTCTACAATTTCCTCTATGACTGTATGAACTGCAGGGGCTTGTGATCAACGTGTATGATCATCTCTTTTCCCATAATGTAATGTTTCCATTGACGACAATATTGTACAATGGAATACATTTCCTTGTCATAGGTGGGTTATTTTCAGATAGTATCGAAGAGTGTCTCACTATGGTATTCCACCAAATGTCTATGTTGAGTGATAATTGCGCCCACAGCATAGTCATATGCATCAGTCTCAATCTCGAACGGTTGTTGCAGATCGAGCAAGGAGAGTACTGGAGCTGAGAACAAGCAATGCTTCAGATCATCGAATGCTCATTGTTGCTCCTTCCCCCACACTAACTTCTCCCTACCACCGCCCTTGGTCACTTGGCTGAGGGCCCATGCAATATGGGAGAATCCCAACATGAACCGTCGATAAAAGTTGGCTAGTCCCAAAAAGCTCTAAATCTCGGTCAATGTGGTCGGGGCTAGCCAGTCACGGATGACTTGGATATTAGCTAGATCAACATGTACCCCATTCTCATCAACAATGTAGCCCAAGTATTGGACCTTGTCCATGCCAAAAGAGCACTTTTCCAAGTTGGCATATAGCTTATGTTGCCGCAGAGTGCTCAAAATTTGTTGAATATGTCGCATGTGATCCTCCCATGTTCTGTTGAAGATGAGGATTTCATCCAAATAAGCCACCACAAAGGAGTTGGTGAAGGGTCTCAATACATCATCCATCAACCTCATGAAAGTGGTTGGTGCATTTGTTAAGCCAAAGGGAATGACTATCCATTCAAAGATAACTTCTTTAGATTTGAAGGTTGTCTTCCATACATCAGTTGGTTCGATGGGAACCTGGTGGTAGCTAGACTTTAAGTCAATCTTGCTGAAGAAATTTTCCCCCTTGAGTTGGTCAAGAAGGTCATCAATCCTGGGAATGGGTTACCAGTTCCTGACTGTGATTTTATTTAAAGCTATGTAATCAATGCAGAGTCGCCATGTCTCATCCTTCTTCTTCACCAGTACAATCAAGATTTCGCAAGGGGAGGAGTTGGGTATGATGTTCCCCTTTTGAATAAGCTCTTGGATATGTCGCCTAATTTCAGCATTTTCCATCAGTGAGCAATGATAGACTGGTCCATTAGGTAAAGGTACATCAGGGGTCATATCAATTGGATGCTTGACTTGGCAGTGTGTCAGTACCCCTGTAGGTGAGGAGAAGATGTCTATGTATTTTTCCACGGCCCCATCCACTTGCTTCTGCTGCAAAGAGAGGGTATTTGTAGAGGCCATGAATGTGGCGACGACCTTCTGCTTACTGTGAGCACGGATCACAAAGAAGACGAACTTCTCGGTCTGTGATATGACCTTACTGCATTTCTTAGCAAAGATTAAAGAAATATCAGTAGATGGCACTACCTCTGGTATCCTGTACAATTATCTACCTAAACTAATAATAAAACTGTGGGGTCTAGACTCATACACACCATGACACTTCCACAAATATAGTTGTCCTAAAATAACATCACAAACTTCAAGGGGATCAATATCACACAGTACCTCATAAAGGAAATGCTTGATTTCATAGGGTAGACAGCATTGTTGGCTAACACGGAGATCTATTCCTTGTTGAAGCCAGTCGATGGTGTATGGTTGTGGGTACAGTGTCATTGGCTGGTCCAGCCGCTTGACGATCTCTACTGAAATCAAGTTCTTCTTACTCCCACTATCGACAATGAAATGAAGAAGAGCCCCCTTTATCCACATCTGCGAGTGAAAGAGGCGTTCTCCTTCCTCTGGTTCTTCTGGTTCACTTGGTCGGACTTTGGTGGTAGCGATAGTGGCACTGGGTTCAACATCGATAATCCACTTTCTTCCTTCGGGATTTAATTCAGAATCAGAATCGGCCTCTGACTCGGAAGCCTTCAGTTTGGCCATGAGGGAATTCTTGGAGTGGCATTCTTTGGTGTTGTGCCAAGGTATTTTATGGTACTCAAACCATTCCCCCGTGTCCTTCTTCTTCTTCTCATTGCCCTTCTTATGTTGCGGCTTGGACTGGTTGTCCTGAGGGCAACCATCTCAACTTGGTCCCTTGTTGTGTGGTTTGGGGCTTCCTTTTCCCTACTTCGACTGTGAGGGGTTTTCATATCCAAACTCTTTTATGCTTAAACTTTTTCTCAATCTTGACAGCATATCTATAAGCCGTGCCCAACGAGGCGATGTCCAGAAACTCCATTTTTTGTTAGAATGTATCTATGCAAATAGTTGTGGTATTTGAGAAACAAATGACACTCAAAGTCTTTGATACCTAATTTGGTGCATAGGGTATGGAAATTATTGGTGAAATATGGTATTGTCTGGTCCCTTTATTGACGTAGGGTGGTCCATTTGGTGTATTGGTCCTCGTAGCTTCCAACAAGGTAGTATTTCTCTTTAATGGTGTCCTAGAAGGAATCCCATGTAGGGACCACCACAAACATTGCATATTCCTCTACGTCCCTTTACTCAGAGTAAGTATCCCACCAGTCCTTAACATGGGGAATGGCCTTGAGGAGTGAAAAAGTGACCTTTTCCCTATCGGAAAAATTGTGGACCGAAAAATACCCTTCGAGCAGATTCAACCATTTATCTACAGCATCTGCATCTATCAGTCCTTCAAATAATGGAATATCAAAATTTACATGTACCTTGAAGGCGGTTGCATGGCCTCTTGATGAATATGCTTCTCCTGTGGGCAGTCGTCGAAGGATCTGTGCGAAGTTGTCCATCATTTTGTTCCTTTGTCACGTGAGGGCTTCCTCGAGCAAAATTTTAATAGGTTCTCCTGCTCCATCATCTTATTTTCATCCCCCATGGGTTATTTTCAGGCTCAGTGCGACTGATCTTGGAATGGCTCGATGGGTTCGAGTCCCAACTTCTTGTACCCAGATCTTGTCGGGGACATGCACGAAGAAGAATAAATGAACAACAGACCTCTCAGATACCACTAATCCGGATTTAGGAGTGAAAAGAATTGATTAACAGACTGAATACAATACACACATAGATATGAAGAATTTCACAGATATCCAGTGAACAATATCTTCTGTTGAATAATGAAATAGGATGAAACTGTAAAACTACATAACTGAAACACTTGCTCGAATGGTGGTAGATGTCTCTGAGAAGAGATGTGGCTGCTATGCGCATCCGTCTGAGCAGAATGGATTACAATGAGGCTCCATAGGCCTTTTTGATATTACTCATGAATTCCAAAACCCTAGACATCCAAAAACCTAACCCTAGAAGGTGAAACGCCAAAAGTCATGTGGCCCCCTATGTGTAAGTTGGTGTAAGTTGGTACCTCAACTTCTGAGGGTCGTAACTTTTTCATATGACCTTCGTTTTAGGCGCGTGATAGCCCGTTGGAAAGGTCTTTCAGAGAGATACGCATTATGTCATCAAAATTTGACTATGTCTATAGTTTGATTGTGACGAGACAAAAAAAAATGTTTAGGGCCCCAAAAAGGCCTTGTAAGTACAGCAAGATGTGTTGAGATGAAAACAGACAAAATGAGTCAGTTGGATTAGGCAAGAGGCCACCAGTATCCACCTAGAGGATGTGTGGGGCTTCAGACAGCCCCAGAAGTGTAAAACCCACAATTACAAAGAAGTACAAAAGAACGTGTTGAACAAAAACGCACAAGAGGAGTCAGTTGGAATAGGTGGGTGGCCACCAATATCCACCTGGATCAGTTTTCCCTGTCATATTTGATATTGATGTTAGAAAGCAAAAGTATACTTTGATATGATCATGGCCAAATTTCGAAGAATTATATTCCAGGTTGGTTATGTTTGATGGACTTATTTTTTAATTGTTCAGGGCCAATTCCCTCATGCTTTCCTTTTTCATAAGTTATTCCTAGCTCCCATTTCCATTTTCATTTTGTCCAAATCTCTTCCCCCTGATGAATAAGAAATTCATTTGAAAGTGAAAGACTAGTTGTGATGGTTCAAAGTTTGGCAGGGCATGGATGAAGTGATTGTGGACAAAGAATTGGATTTTGCAAAATGATGGATGGTGGATATAATATAGTTTTTGAACATGTGCCATTATTTTTCCCTACCATTATTGCATTTTCCATACATTACAAATCCAATCGTATTCCTAAAATACATTTATTTTCCCATGTTCCTAAATAATAATTACTCAAGTAGGATAATGAAGTAGTCCAAAACAAAAATCATAATTTGGTTCTCCCTCTATGTATGTCCTTGGTTTCTTGCATGATTGTTTGTTTTCAATCAGAGTTATTTCGAACTTATGTTTATGCAAATAGTATTTAATGTTTACTTTATATTGTGTGAATATTATAACTTAGTGTCGCACTGATAGATGAGCTTCTTCAGCAAAGGAATTCGTGGCAGAGGAAACAGGGGCAGGGGAAGAAGGCCCAATGATTTTTGTGGAAACAAAAGACTCTATTTTTCAATTCATTTTGATGTTGAGTCTAAAGAATTCAACCAGATTTTGCAAATAGGTTTCCTAAACCTAATACGACAAGGATCCTTTCAGACACATCCTCCACCTAAGAGATCCCCTCTCCAACCTCATCGTAGCATCTCTGGTATACATGTTCAACCACGTGTTTCCCTACCTCCTAAGATCCCATCCAATGATGGTTGGAATGATGTTGTTAACCCCCCTCAAAATCAAGTTCAGTGATGGCCAACGGTATCTTTATCATTACCTCCTCCTCCACCTAAGTGGTCTTCCATGCACATTGCATTAGAAGCCTCGCATGCTCATTCAACCCAACCATTTAAAAAGATAAAGTCTCAATCCCAATAATTAAATCCTAGCAAAGGCAAGTGGCCTTCCCGTTCTGTTGAATATGGTTAGTTAGTAACTTCCTCACACTCAGTTACCTCTCACTCCCAACACCCCAAGCATGAAGATGGACATATCCCTTTTGGAGGTATGCATCTAGAAGCATCAGCGACAAAAAGTAAAAAAAATTGTACATGCATATTCAGAGGTCATGAAGGTAACAAAATCATAGGGAAGGGAGAAAAGGTAAGCTACCTCACATAAGAAATATGAATTTTGATTTTATAATTTTATTTGACAGGATTTATTTTGGGATAGTCTGGAAACATTTGGCATATTTATTTTGAGATATAAATGCATATCTTTTGGGATTCACAAGTGTGTTTTGAAATATTTCATGCAAGTTGATTGGGATATGTATTATGATTGATATATTGGTGATACATAATTATTTGATGGAGGAACAAGGGGATATGTTGAAAAATTAAACAAAGATTTGTTAGGGGGTCCCCACCTATTAGCTAATATTTATTTTACCCTTATCATTATTTATTAATATTTAACTATGAGTTGTCCCTACTTAACTAAAATTAGTTAACAACTTAACTAAAGGGTAGTTGGGACTACTCAAACTACTTTTTGAGAGATAAAAGAAGAATTCAAGGGACACGCAAAAGGAGAGAGGAGATAGAGACAAAAAAATCTGATAAGGTTTGTTCTTGCTCTAGAATGAGATTGCATTACTACTTCATCCATTTATGAAATACTTAAAGGATAAATACTTCTAATTGATAGCAGGGTCTTACTAAAGGTGGTAACAGGGAGGACCAAGAAGCATTGATTATTGGCATTCTTATAAGGTTGGTCATCTGTTTCTGATAGTCTGTAAATACTTATTGGATTTATGAATTGGTTTTCAATGCTAATTAAGGATTTTGTGCATAGTCAAAGCAGTGGAAAATTGTGGCTTGTTGATCAATTTATTTTCCAGTATTGGTTTTACTTGGAAGGCACCAATCGTCTATGTGATGATGTAACCTTTGAATTCTAAGTATTATCCTCGTCCTTACCCATTTTGGGTATGAAAGAATGTATTTGGCAGTGTTTTAGAATTGAATGAAAAAAATCATTGGATGGTTTTGAGGTATCATTTTGGATTATGTGTATGATCTTATTTTAGATTTTTATGTTTTTATAATTGTTCATCAAACTATTTATATTTCTTTTATATTTTATTTATTTTTCTTTATCATAATCAATATAAAAGACAACATTGATCTCAAGAGCATATTTCTTGAAGGTTAATTGATAATTTTGCAAAAGGGCTATAAACATAGGGTAATAATCATGACTATCTTGCCTTGGCCTGGAAAGATTCAAAAATGTTGGTACTAGGACAGTTATTCCTTTCATCAACATTTATTTGGCGACCATATTGGGGAACTCATCCATATTTTCCTGGTAGTGGTAATTATTTTATGTACTTAATTTTCTTTATTTTATGATTTCGTGACTTTTCTTGTTGTAAGACAACCTAACATTGGGAATGGTTTAGATGATGAGACTAGCATTTCTGTAACAAACCTTTACAATTTCTTTGACCTTATTCAACACAATTTTGGAAATAGATCATAATTGCACTGAAATTCTCCAACCTTGAGAGGTTATTACCAGAGATATTAGAATCTATGAACAATGGGAAGCCTAGCAAAGGCTACCCCAAAATTATCCCCCTCATTAATAAGTTAACTTATGTCCTATGGATCTCATTTTTTTCGAAGGACGAGAGGTTTATCTCCTGAAATTAATCTTGTATCTGAAATTGGAAGAAGAAAGGTTGTTTTAGGAAATCCATGTACCAAACATCGACGATCTCTATCTAATCCATCAAGTTCATATGTATCTTTGATTCCCATCTCTTTCAAGATGACATATTTGGGGTCTTCTTCTGGTACTAGCTCATCTACATCTTCAAAAAGATCTTCATCATCCATAATTGGAAGTATTTCAAGTCATCATGTCCCAGTTCAATCTACAACTAACCCTGCCAAAGTAATCAAAAAAAATTATTTGTTTCAATTTGAAGAAGATGCAACTAATACACCATGACATGTATCTTCTCCCTTGAATCTTGCACCATCTTCAAATCCCCTTCCAAAATTCAAAGATCATTTACGAAAGTTTTTAGGAAATGGCACCATTTCTTCTAAAGAACATTTAATTGCATTCTCTAATGCATGTCATAATATAGGAGCAAATGATAATGATACTTGTATGCACTTATTAGTCAATTATTTAGAAGGAAACGTTGCAGCTTAATTTTTCGAATTTCCTCCTAATGTCATTTCAACTTGGGATGAATCAACTTATTGGTTCAAATCAACTTACAAACAGCCCAAAAGCACAACAGATTTGTTGAAGGAATATAATAACATTGTTTATAACAATGGTGAAACAATCAAATATTTTAATCTCTGCTTCACCACGTTATATAATCGAATTCCCAAATTGATCTATCCTCATAACCAAACTGCTTTCATCCAATACTACAATGTTTTTCCCTCTTCTTATCGACAAAGATTAGAAGAAAAGAATGTAACCAGTCTAGGTTCTACCCTTCAAAAATTTTTAGAGTATGAAGAGTAGCTAGAAATAACGGGTCCTCCTAAGGAAGATCCTACAAAGGAGGTTGATATGTCTACAGTCTTGCAGCGTTTTCATGATATGAGCAATCGAATGATTGCTTATGAAAGAAATGGTACTACTTATAATCCTTCTCTTGTTGAGTCTTCTTATCAATCCATTTTAAGAAATCATCCTACTAAGCCTTCGTATTTAAATCATCCAAAGGATATTCTCTCTAGAGCTTGGTGCAATTTTTGTGATGAAAGTCATGATGAAAATACTTGCAGCATTAAGAAAAAAGAACAAGAGCGAATCTTTGGAAAAAATATTAAAACAACTATTGTCACATTAGATTGGGCTCCCAAAGAAGAAGTGATGCTAGTGAACACGAGGAAAAGATATTACATGAATAAAGGGAAGGGTAACATTCCAAAAACTACTTTTTCTCCCATTACCTCTTCCTAAAACACAATTCCTCAAGTTGTCACAACAGCTCAAATTCAAGAGACATCGGACTCTTTTCCTTCATCCAAGTATAATATTCTAAATCGACTAGCTAGTATAAAACCAGATGCATCGCCCTTGGACATGGTCAGCATCCCGGAACAATGGAAACATCTAAAAAATTACATGGAAGGTAAAACTTCTCATGCAGCTAGTATATTTGAATAACTTGGTGAAGATGAACCACATGTAAATAGAATAGGTGTAAATAATTTTAGGAATCCTGTAAAAAATTCCCCCTTTTTATATTTCTATAAAAATTATGGATAGGATAGGTGATTGTTGTTTAATAGATGGCAGATATGGCCCTAGCGTAATGTCCAAGACTATTATGGAAGAACTCGGTATCTCTTGTAAAAATGAAAATGAGAGAAGCATGTTGTCTTATAATAATCAACAACAATCAACAATAGGTGAAATTAAAGATGTGACTCTAGTCCTTTGTGTTCATCCCAAAATTAGGACCACCCTTAATATTCAAGTAATTGACATGTATGTCAGTAAATACTTGATCATTTTGGGTAGATATTGGAAAGATTTAACCAACGGTTATTTATCTTTAGACGGTTCACATCTCTCCATCCCTAAAAATGGAAAGAATATCATTGTCTTAAGGAAAGGAAGAATTTCACCACATACAGAAAAATTTCCTCGGCACAATGTAAATTATATTGAGGAAGATATGGGTGTTTACTCTATTTTCGTTGATGAAGATGATACACTTTCTAAACAGCCAGAAGATTATAATGATGGTATATGGCATATTCACTTTGATGGTGCATGTTCAAGTGAAGGTAATAGAGTAGGCATCATATTATACTCTCCTATAGAAAAAAATCATAACTTTTCCGATAGACTAGAATTTGCTTGTACAAGCAATGTTACTGAATTTGAATCCTTGTTGTTAGGAATTGAAAATGCTTACAATTTAGGTTGTGTTCATCTCACTATTTTTTGAGATTTAAAACTTGTTGTAAATTTGGTTAGAAAGATCTACAATCACATTAACAAGTTGATGAAACGGTACACCCAAGTTGTTTGGAATTTGATTTGAAATATGTTGTCCTTTAACATCACTCACATCAAAAGCAAATTGAATTCAATGGCTGATAGGTTAGTTGTTTTTGCAACTTCACCTACAAGGAAATTGGTTCCTCAAAGACCTGATTGCACTTTTATATCCTTGTTCCAACCACATATTCCTGACAATGAGGAATCATGGCAAGTCTTCCTGGATGATGAACTAAATTGTTCTTTTATTCAAAATGAGTCGTATAACACGAAGGAAATAATTTCTATCGAAGATAATAATATCCCTAAGGGATTAACTCCTCTCAAAAGATCATTATTGACTAGTGATGTTAACAGCAATAAAGATCAAAAAGAAGAGGAGTCAAAGTGGAAAATTGGAGATATCTTTCCCATGAACATTGGAACTCAAGAAAATCCAAAGATTCTAAAAATAGGAGCCCAATGTTCTGAATAAGAAAAGAAGAAATTCATGGAATTATTCTATGAATTTATAGATGTTTTTTTCCTGGCCTTATGAGGATCTTCGTGGTTTTGATCCTAGTGTCATCCAGCATGCTATTCTGATTAAGGAAGAAGCAAAAACGGTTAGGCAAAAACATAGGCCTATTAACCTTGCACTTGAGGTTGTCATCAGAAAGAAAGAAAAAAAAAAGTATTGAATGCTCATATTATCTTCCCAGTCAAATATTCAGAATGGGTATCTAATCTTGTTCCCATACCAAAAAAGACTAGTGAAATCAGATTGTGTGTGGATTTTCATGCACTAAATAGAGCTAGTGGTAAAGATAACTTTCCACTTCCTAATATGGAGATGATTTTGCAGCAAGTTTCAGGATCAGAAATGATGTCCTTACTTTACGGTTTTTCTGGTTATAATCAAATTAGAGTTAAAATGACAGATAAGTATAAAACCACATTCACTACTAGATGGGGCACATTTTCCTATGAACGAATGTCATTTGTCTTATTTAATGCGGGTGATACTTTCCATAGAGATATGCAAATAGATTTTGATTATCTAATTGGTAAGATAATCCAAATTTATCTTGATGACTTGACTGTGTATTTCAAAAACCGATCAGATCTCTTTTATCATCTTAAACAGTTCTTTTTACAATGTTGAAAATTTGGCTTGTCCTTAAACCCTTCAAAGTCTATTTTTGGCGTTACTCAAGGTCAACTTCTTGGCCATATAGTTTCAAATTCAGGAATTAGCATTGTTCCTAAGAGGGTTAGCGCAATTTTAAATCTTCCAACACCCACATCTAAAAAAGAGATTCAATCTTTCATGGGTAGAATAAATTTGGTTAGAAGATTTGTTCTTGATTTCATTGTAATGGTTAAACCTATTCATAACATGTTGAAACAGGATCAATATTTTTCTTGGATGGAATATGTAAAAAGGTATTTTTTAGGGATTAAAAAGGCAATCAAATCAGCACCAGTTTTGGAAAAGACGGATTTTAATAAAGAATTTATGATTTATACAAACTCAATAGAAGAAGTAATTTATGTTGTTCTTCTGCAAAAAGATGGTCAAAATAATGAATAGTCTGTAGCCTATATGAGTCAGAGATTATTTGATGATGAAATCAAGTACTCTCTTATTGAAAAAACACACTTTCTTTCTTGTTAAGGCTATAGAGAAATTTTACCACTTCATTATTGGCAAGCACACAAGGTAAAAGTCCCTTTACCTATTGTTAAGTTTTTGCTTTCACAAACTCACCTTTCTGGAAAACCTTCACACTGGCTTGCAAAGATTCAAGAAAATGATTTAATAATTAACCACTTCAAACACTATCAAGGGATGTGACTTAGCACTAAACTTGGCTCAACATCTTGAACCAAGTGATTCTTCTGAAAATGACGAAAATGCATTATCAACATTGTTTTATATTAAAAATCAGAACCTTGATCTTGTTGAACATCCCTGGTATAAGGATCTTTCCTATTATTTACAATTTCAAAAATGCCATGATTACCCAAAATATCATCAACGCAAGAGACTACGTCTTGAAGACTCTGAATATCTGATTTTGGGCAATTCTTTATTCTGAAGATCTATTGATGGGTTACTATTACGATGTATAGATGATGTTGTCGCCCATAGAATCTTAAAAGAAATACATGGATCAGCAGATTTGAACATTCATATAGGTGGTCATTTTGTAGTGAAAGACACTACTTTCAAGATCTTGAGAACAAGGTATTACTAGCCTTTTAGTTTTAGAGATTATTTCAAATTTACAAGGGCTTGTGATAAGTGTCAAAAATTTGTTGGTAAAGAACAATTTTTTGCCATGCCTTTGCAACCTATTCTTCCTCATATTTTCCATTTTCTAAATGGGGCTTAGCTTTCAGTGGCCCTATCAATCCTCCATCTTTTGCAGGACATATTTTCATACTGATATCGACATATTACTTTACAAAATGGACTGAAGTTGTACCTCTTAAACGTGCACAAGATGACCAAGTTATCTTTTTCTTGGAATCTAATATATTTTCTCGTTTTGGTCTTCCTCTTGAAATCATTTCAAATAATGGACCAGCATTCATTTCTGCCAAGTTCACTCGATTTCTTAGTAAATTTGGTGTGAAACATTTTACTTCTTCTACCTATTATCCGCAAGGAAACAGGAAGGTTGAGTCCACTAATAAGAAGTTAATCAAAAATTTGAAAAAAGATCATAAATGATAAGCGTTGTCAGTGGCACACACTCCTCACATATGCACTTTGGGAAAATCAAACCACCACTAAATCTATCACTTGTCATACTCCATTTCAGCTTTTATATGGTCAAGAAGCTATTATGCCTATCGAGCTTGAACTCATCTCACTTCAATTAGAATTGCAGGTTGAAGAATTAAACCCATCAGATATTTATCAAAGGATCAACGCTTTGCTTGCCTTGGAAGAACAAATAAATCATGCTTTAGAAAATTTGAGGAAAAGGTAGCAAACAGTAAAAAAATATTTTGACAAAAAAGCTAAATTTGTTGTCTTTGAAGTTGATCAAAAGGTGTTTGTTTGTGATTTTGCTCACGCTAAATAAGGGAAGCACTCAAAATTTCAGAATCTTTGGCTGGGTCCATATAAAATCACCTATGTCATGGGTAATAATTCGTATTTTCTAAAAGACTTGAGTGATTTTTCCACAAATTAGATTTATGTATCGAGTGCTTATTTGGGTCAACATATTCTTTCGACCAGAATGCATTTGTGAGTGTTAAGTTTGGATATCAAGCACTTTTGAACCAACGATAAACATGAAATTATGACAACCATTCATGTATTAAAGAGAACATTGCATCACTCATTATTCTAAAACTTATTACGACTTCATAACCATTGTGAAATCCTCAATATAGAGACACCATCCCTCCAAATAAACCAAGATAAAAGTTAGGCAATGTGTTAAAAGAAATGTGTTAAAAGTAAGATAGGCAATGTGAGAAAAGTAAGAGAGTTATCATGAATTTGCACCAGTTAAAAGAAATTTTTGAAAGTGATTCCCACAGATTTAATAAACATAAATGAACCATTCAGCCATAGAAAACCATTTACCCAACCTATGAATGTGTTCTAGGAAATTTTACTTGTTGCAATTGAAGTTGGACACTAACACAAATTCTCACTGGGAAATTTAGTGTGGCATTTAAATGTGAGTTGGTTTAAAAACGTGAATTCTAGTGCCTTTAGATGCTTGAGATCAAACCATAAAGTGAAATTTAAAGCACCCTTAAGGGGTCGACCTTTAAAAAAAAATTAAATTAAGACCCTAGATTATCCCTTTAGACCCAAGTTAAATTAAATAATTCGTAAATGTAAATCCTAACTTGAGTGAAGCAAGTTAGTATGATGTGAACTTGAAAAATCATAACTTGCTTTAAAAGTAAATGAAGAAAAGGAAATTGAATTCATTTGAAGAGAAGAAAAGGCAGCCTACCATTGGATCATGGAATCTTCCCTTTCTTGGGTGATGTTTCCTTGCTAAAGTGTTAAATTATTCTCTCACCTAGGGTTGGGAGAAGAGAATCAAACCTAAAAGAAAATGTTAGTAGATCCAAAGGGGGTTGAATCTAATAAAGAAAAATAATATCCAAAGTAAAGTAAATATTTCCTTAGCAAATCATGATGTAATAGAACAAAACCTTAGAGATATTCCTTCTAAATACATTCACACATATAACTAAAGAATACTTAGTAAAGCAAAGACATAGAATAAACTCATACCTCTTTGGATTCACCTTCCTTACAATGACCTTGACCACTTCAAAGCTACAACCCTATTGATTTTCCTTAGAGAACATGAAACATCACTCCATAGAGAATAAAAGATACTCAAAACAAAAAAAAATAGTAGGAAAGTTTTTCTCTTTATTCTTCACCAAGAAAATGAGGAAAGAGACCACTTTTATAGGAGAAGAGGGCTCTAAAAAACCATCATTAAAAATCATGTGCTATCATTATACAATCTGCTTGATACAAGTGTTATTACAACAAACTTGTAACTAACTCTTCCACACGTGTGGACCTTCAATGGTGCACTCTCCTAGTAGTTATCCACTCCATGTGTGAGGGTTGATTTGGTCAAACCCTTAGAGCACTCCACTCTTTAGGTCAACAAATCCCACATATAATGGTCAAAGGAGGTAAAACCACTAGTGTCCCTTCTAGAAACTTCATAAATAATACTAATCCACTCCCACATGAAAGAGACTAGAAGAGAGAGAATGTGGCCTCTCTTCTATAAGCATATAGATCTTATGTGTGTTGACTTGGTTGAAGAAGTCAAAACTCTCCTTCTAGAAGCATCTAAAGACATGTGATGAGAGAGAAGGTGAAATCTAGTAAAGTTCAAACATGTGTATGTGACATACTAGGTCAATAATACATCAATAAGGCATCATGTATGACAACGGGCTCATGAAGGGGGATGCCCCTCACATGTGCTAGATAACCTAAGTACATTGTTGTTATACTATATGTGATATCAAAATTCGATGTGGACACCTTGATGATGCGGTGCTCATGTTTTCATAGATCCCAAGGCATAGTGCACAAACGTATATGTGTAATGCCCAACCTATAATGATGAATCAAGACTCCAACAAGTTGTTAGACAGAAAAAACATAGATAATTCCCTTTAACATTAATAACATAAGTTAATTTTACCAAATTACTTAAGTAAACCATGGTGGTACATTCTCATCCTTATTACATGTGTCTTTCACCTAGGAAACAAGGTATTTCCCAAGTCCCTTGGTTAGAAATAGGTAAAGGTGATGTAATTTATGGAAGGGGACAAGGGAAATCTTATCAAATAACCTTCAAAATCATAAAACCTTTGTGTTAGGTCTATTATTGGTCCAACTATCTCTTTTTTGGCTAGGAATCTTCGACTTATTTTCCGCAAACCTTTGAGAGGGAGCCTTTTTTCTTTAATTTTACTACTTTGACAACTTATTTCTTACCCCTTCATTATTTTTCTTTTATTTTTTAGCCCTTTTTTCTTTAGATATGCATTCTTTGTTAGGACTTTAGGGAGTGGGCCTTTTAATTGAAGTAGTATAATCTTTTTATTTATTGTTTCTTTTACTCTTTACCCCTCAACCTTTTTTCAACTTCATTTAAACTTAGGTTTGCCTTGATTTCTTTTTTTATTGTTTCATTTTACCTTTGTGTATGACTTTTGATAGGCCTTTCACAAGTGGGGATGTAATTTTTTATTTGGATGAAATGATAGTGTAAGGAGATGGTGGAAAGTGCTAAGTATGGATTTGATATGGGTATGCTATTCACCTTGATTCCCAATGGTACCTCTTGGCCTAGGTTAAGACATACTTATCCAAGGACAATTATGCCCACCCATGGTTGACGAGGTAAAAAGGTAACATTTTTACTTAGATAGAAATGTAAAAAGTTCATATCTAATGTCTAGCACTTTCACAAACAAGCTAGAGATTATCAACATCACTTCTAAGCTAGTAAATCACACATAGAATCATACCAATTGAAGAAAATTGTCATGAAGTAATATCTGCTAGCACATATGGGATGAAGTATGTAGGGCACGGGAGCTAATATACCATTGTAGGATCAATTTGAATAGCACATGTGTATGATGGAATGTAGTGGAATTTTGTATCTGAGAATATGGAGAAGGGACCTCATCAATGCAACAACATCACACCCAAATGAGTGTGTTTGTAAAATCCCCACTATAATCCCAGGTTTAATTAATGCTTAATGTAGATATAATGTGTGGTTATGGCTAAAGCGATGTATATGTGAAATGTATTTCTGAAGTTTAACAATAAAATGTGATCCCGTCTACTAAGGGGACATGGAAAAAGATGGGGGATGAATTAATCCACAAGAGAGGGGAGGGTCTAGGAGAATGACTAAGAGCGGGGTCCAAGGGGGAATTACCCATGTCTATTTATTCAACCCGCATTTCTAAATTTTATTATGACTATGTATTAAACTATATTTTGTGATTGAGTGTCCCCAAAGCCAATCATTGAATACATGTAAGAGTGTGGGTGTGAGAAGTCACATCCCATATTTATTGGGAGCATGAGGGATGAGTACAATCAGCTTGGATGAACAACAAGTAGAGAGCAAGAAAGAGATTTGGGAGCTAGAGTAGCCATGGTTGGAAAATTATAGAGAATGTTGGATCATATTTGAGGCTGGAGATTGAAGAGTCGGGTTGTTAGTCCTGAAGAGTGAACTCTTGAGTGAGTTTCACTTTAACAGCAAGTGTTGTTGATTGTTTGTCAGTATTTTCCTAGCAATGAGTTCCCTTGAGTTCTCACCTGAGAAATTCCTGGTTACTTGTGTCAGAGAGACCCTAATAAACGAATGGGACACCCGAGGGACTGAGATCAGTGAACAGGTACATTCCTTGGGTTAGGAAGGTCGAGAGGAAGAGAGCTGGTGGAAAATCAAGAAATTTGTAGGAGCATACTAGTGGGTTGTGACTGGATAGTGAGAGACCACCCTCTTTTGTGGATTACTAGCCCCAACTTGGGGGTGACTTGTTGTTGATATTTGGAACAACAAGTCTATGTTTGGGTGGAACGTCTGTCCCAAGCAGCTAGTTGCACAAATATTTTGAAAGATAAGTGTTTTATCTTATTTTTGTTTGTACTATGAGTTTTAATTGTTGTGCGTGAACTCTCTGTTTGAGAAATATTATATGTTTTTATGTTGAATTATTTGAGCTACATTCATGTTCATTTTAGTATGTTGTAGATGCACTAAATTAAGGTACTAGACAATAGTGAAATCTGGTTGTAATTCAGAGCTAGAAGCTACACGAATTTAATTAGATGGCAGAAATTTTAATTTTATGAGTATTATGCACTATAATGTTCCTCAGTTGGGTTGGGGGACATTATATTATGGTATCAGAGCCTCTGGATCAAACACCCGGATTGTATGGGCCAAGAACCAGAGTGAATTGGTGAAATTCACTGCTACGGACTTCAATCTGTGTGAGTTTAAAGAAAAATAGAGGGTTGGAGTGAAATCCCCAAATTCATGAGCAAATCCAAGTCATATTTTCTTCACAGCCATCGAAGGAAGGTTTAATGGAGTCAATCTACAAAGTTTCATATCGTAATTTGACTTGGAAGGTCGAAATTCGAATTTAATGGTCGTTGTAGAGTTGCAGGAAGTTTGATTAATCGACGGTTGAGATCATGTCTGATATTGCAATCAACGGTTTAGATTCATTTGGATAAATTTAAAAATTTCTAAGGTTTCATCCATTTGGAAGGTTGAGCAAAATGGTCGAGATTCAATTTCGACGGTTAAGAATTTGAAGTAGATCGATGGTCTAGATCAGTTTCGACTGTTTGGAAGTTGGATTCGATCGACAGTCAAGATCATCTTGGCTTGGAGATCGAAGGTCCAAATTCATTAGAGATTTCATAAAAAATCATTAAGTGTTAAAGTTCACCAACATAATTCATCGATGGTCAATGGTCAAATTGGTGAGTTTGGCGAAGAGTTGGGTTCAACCAAAAGAAGTGTTTGATCGTCGATGGTCGATGATCAGATATCGATAGATTTTGAGTGAAAGCTTCACATGTCCAAAGGAAATCTTTGATCATCGATGGTTGATGATTGGGGATCAACAGATTTTGGGCGAAAATTTCATGCATCCAAAGGAAATATTCGATCATTGATGGTCAATGATCTAGGTTTTGCAGAATCAGTGCAATTTTTAAATTCTTCCAAGATAAATTGTCGATGGCTGACGAAGGAAAGATGAGGGTTATGTGTCATGCCACATCATCATCCACGTGTCATACCACATCAAACTAGTTTATGCCTCATGATGACATGTCATGCCATGTCATCATCTACGTGGCATGCCACATCAGCATAGTTTCCATGTCAGCAAAAAGTTGGTCGATCGTTGATGATCGATGGATTTTGAAAGAAAGTGATTTTCAAGTTAATTTGTCAATGGTCGATTGTCGATGGTCGGGATTCGGCGATATTTGTGAGAAATCTTGGGTTGCCAAGAGAAAACTTTGACAATCAATGGTCGATGATCGGGCATCGAGGAGATTCGCAAACAAGTTGGTTTGGCAGTGATAATCATCGATCGACTGATTGTTGATGGAGCTCAAATCAACATCTCATTTTTCACCTGATTTGAGATCGACAACTCAAATTTAAAAGATTGTTATAACAGTAAAATAGTTATTTTTATATTAAATTTGCTGAATTTTTCATATTTTTGAAGGTCATGAACTTGTGGGGCGTTTTTAAGGCCCTAAACAATGTTTTTAGCCACTCAAAACCCATGAGTACATAGTTTACCAAGGTACACTCTATATATATAGCTCAAATAAAATAATTTGGAGAGAGATATCCAATGAGCTACTACGGGTGCAAAACAAAGCTCGTATGAGAAAGTTACAACCAAAAAAGTAAGGGTAAAATTTTGGCATCGATTTACTTCCAGAGCACATAAATCCTTGCTCATAAGTTCATTTAGGGCATAAGAGTAGTCTATGGAAATATTATGAACCATAGAAGACATCCATGGAGCCATATTTAGGGTCTAGGTATGTCAAAATGTGGAAGGTGAAAAAGAAGACACTTGTAGCATACAGGGATAAAATGGAAAAAATAGTCAAAACTTATTTGAATCATAACTTTCAGCTTGGAGCTCGGATTTGAGAAAATAAACAGTCGTTGGAAAGGTATTGAGGAGGAGAATACATATATCCACCAATAATTTTGAATTGGGCACTAAATTTTCTCAAAAATTGATAAAATATATTTATGTAGCAATAAAAGACTGGAAATTGCAACTTGTAAATGTTGTAAACACAGATTGAGGCATGAGTGCAGCCATTGGAAAGATGTTTCAAAGAGGAATACAGCTAAGGAATCATATTTTGAATTAGCAAATTATATTATTCATGAAGAATAACATGTGTTCTAAATAATGAAATGTTTTATGTTATGCATGTTCCAACAATAATTATTACATGCACATTTCTTGCAGAATTAGAGGTACATGAAAGAAACTTTGGTTCTTATATGAGGAATGGAGTTATGGACGATGCTCAAGGATATTATATCCATGAGGAAGAGATCAGAGTTCTTAATGTTAGCATGGGAAATGTTGAGATAGATTCAAATGGAAGAAAAGGCAGGCAAGAACCTATAACTATGAGAAGTATGCAAAGAGAAGTCCAGAGATATAGAGTAGATAATTAAAGGATTGTGAAGGCTCGGGAAGAGATAATTCAGAGTGTGAATGTGTTTCACAAGTAAGTTAACAAAGAATCCAGAACCAAGCAAGAATTTAGTTATATACAAGTGTCATCATCTAGATCCCAAAGCAAAAGGGATGATCATGGGAATGATAGGTAGTCTAGAAGCATGAGTAGGCGCCATCACTCACAAAGGAAATCCACCAGAAGAACTCATGCAAGTTCAGGTCCAGGGAGAATCCCAAGTGTTTCTCTTGTCAGGAGGTAAATGAGAATGCCTAAGGCATACATATTGAGAGGTGAACTCAGGAATATCAAGCCATCAAATTTCAATGGTGAGCATAGGAAAGGAGAAGAGGTCAAGGACCGACTATTGAAAATGAAGAAATATTTACAGTTGCATGATTACCCCTCAAGGGTAGAATATAGAATTTCAACCTACCGCTTTCAAGTAAATACATCCATGTGGTGGGATAAGCTTAAGTGATCCAAGCACCTTGATGATAAGAGGATATCATGGAGGAAATTCAAAGGCTATTTCCAAGAGAAATATTTTTCTTAGCATTATTATAAAAGAAAGATGAAAGAGTTATTTGATCTCAAATTGGGAAGCATGACAATGGATGAATATGAGAAGAGATTCTTTGAATTGTGGAAGTATGTGGACTTCATAAAGAATGAAAAGGTCAAAATACAAATTTTTCTAAGTGGTTTACCCTCTTTCTACAGTGAAAAAATACAATATGATAACCCCAATACTTTGGAGGAAGCCATAAGGAGAGAAAAGCATATTTATGAGCATAGCAGAGGAAGGCTAGTTTTCCAAAAATCTTGGAATGACAAGATGATAGGGAAAAAGGATCAAAAGTGGAAAGGATTTAAGCCACCTTTTTTCAAAAATAACCCCCAAGAAAATCAGCGACATCATTCAACCCAAAATGAGCACAAGAATGCAGATTCATTTGGGAAAAAGCCAAGGAAGTAACTTGTACAATGTTGGGGATGTGAGGGAAATCACTTATATAGGGACTGCCCTCACAAAGGAGAAAAAATGAGGATTGTCCACAACATTCAAGAGGTTGAGACAATGGAAGACATGGAAGGAAACATGCCAAGGATTTATGCAACCTTGGACAACAAGCAAAAAGAATATCAATCCCCCATGATTGAAGTGGAAGGTAAGATTGAAAACCATCCCATAGCAATTTTAGTTGATTCTAGAGCTAGCCATAGTTACATAAAATCTGACATTGTTGAATGATTTCACTTCCAAAGGAGTAAGCACGAGAAATCTTGGTTAGTTCAATTAGCCACAAGGGGTAAGAGCAAGATCAATTAGCTAGTTAAATATTGTATGATAAACATGAATGGACTCAGTACAAAGGTAGATGTGAACATCATACAATTGGGATCATATGATTGTTTAATTGGCATGGATTGGTTGGAAAAACACCATGTTATCCTAGATTGTTATAACAAGACAATCACATGTCTTGATGAACAAGGGCAGCAAGGCAAGTTTCAAGTCATTCTAAGAGTTGTAGTTGTTAAATAGATTTCAACTATGCAGTTGAAAAAGAGCTTCGGGAAGGGATGTCAAATTTTTTCAACTCATATGGAAGAGGTAGCCAAAGATAAATTGGAAAGCATTGAAGACCATTTGGTATTGAGATATTTTGAAGATGTTTTTAGGGATATCCCAGGGTTTCCACCAAACAGAGACATTGATTTCTCTATTGATTTGGTGTTGGGGGATGCCCCAATGTCCAGGACACCATATAGAATGGGCACGCTAGAGTTGAAGGAGTTTCAGATGCAGATTTAAGAGTTGTTAAAGAAGGGGTATATACATCCAAGTGTGTCACCTTAGGGAGCCCCAATTCTTTTTGTTAAGAAAAAAGATGGAACCTTGAGGTTGTGTATTGATTTTAGGCAGCTAAATAAGGTTACCATAAAGAACAAATATCATTTTCCAAGGATTGATGACTTATTTAATCAGTTGAAAGGTGCAAGAATAGTTTTGAAGATTGACTTGAAATCGGGCTATAATCAAGTGAGGATAAAGGAAGAAGACATCAGCAATATGGCATTCAGAACAAGACACGGAGATTATGAATTCATGATAGTGTCATTCGAACTATCAAATTCCCCAGCTATTTTTATGTGCCTAATGAATGGAGTGTTCAGGGAGTACCTGGAAAAGTTTTTTATTATGTTCCTAGATGATATACTCATCTATTCTAAGTTAGAAGAGGAACATGAGAAACATTTAAGAATGGTGTTGCAAGTTTTAAGAGAGCATAAAATGTATGCTAAGTGAAGTGCATCTTTTATCAAAGGAAGATTCACTACTTGGGGCATATAATTTTAGTAGAAGGGATAGCAATGGATCCCGAGAAGATAGAGGCCATTAAAGGATGGAAAATGCCAAGAAATGCCACAAACTTCAAATCATTCATGGGTCTTATCGGTTATTACCAAATATTTATAAAAGTATTTTCAAAGATTGCAAGTCCAATCACTTCTTTGCAAAAGAAGGGAGTGAAATTTGAATGGACTTCCAAGAGTGAAGAAAGCTTTCAACAGTTAAAAAGACATCTTGACAAGTGCACCAATCTTGAAGATTGCAGATCCAAATCAAGATTTTGTTGTGTGCATTGATGCATGAAAGGAAGGGCTCAGTGGAGTCCTTGGTCAAAAGGATCACATGGTATGCTATGGGTCCAGAAAATTAAAATAACATGAGAGAAATTATGCTACCCATGACTTGGAGTTAGCATCAATTGTACATGCATTAAAAACGTGGAGACATTACCTCATGGGGAGGAAATTTGAGCTAAGGACATACCATTGTGGTCTGGAATGTTTGTTTGGCCAGACAAGATTAAATTCTATACAAACTAGATGGTTGGAATTCCTTAGTGAATGTGACTTTGAGATTAAGCATATAAAAGGAAAGGAAAATCAAGTGGTAGATGCACTTAGCAGGAGATATCATGAAGTGCATGTTGCAGCCACTAGCATGTACATGACTGATCTGAAAGATAAAATTATTGCAGCAGCAAATTCAGATCGACAATATCTAAAAATAAAAGAAACATTACAACAAGGCAATTTTAAACAAAAATTTAATTGTTATGAGTTGAAGGAAGATGGAATTCTCATGTACAAAGGCAAAGTGTATGTGTTGAATTCCAGTGAGCTAAAAAATGCAGTATTGAAGGAAATGCACAATGTAACCTAGAATATCAAAAAAAAATTGCAACTGTAAGAAGCCAATATTTTTTGCCAGGAATGAAGAAAGAAGTGGTTAATTACATATCTAGATGTCTAGATTGTGATAAGGTGAAGACATAACATAGGAATCCAACTGGGTTTTTACAGTCATTTCCCATTCCAGAATGGAAGTGAGAAGTTGTTATAGTGGATTTATTACAAAGCTTCCCAAAACAGTGAAGCAGCATGATTCCATCATGGTCGGGGTGGATAAATTGACTAAGGCGGGGCATTTTATTCCAATGAAGACAAACACAAGGAAGAAAATATTGAAAATATTTATATGAAAGAAGTTTCTAGGATACATGGAGTGCCTAAGGCAATAGTTTCAAACAGAGATCCAAATTTTTCTTCCAATTTTTTGAAGGGTTTGTTCAAAGGCTTTGGGACAAATCTAAATCTTAGTACAGCATATCACCATAGTCAGATGGGAAAACAGAGAGGACTAATAGAATAATTGAGGACATGCTTAGAATGTATGTGATGGATCAGCCATCAAAGTGGGAGGATTATATCCACTTAGTGGAAATTTGTTACAATAATGGGTATTAGGCCTCATTGAAAATGATTCCATTTGAAGTATTGTATGGCAGAAAATGTAGTAGGCCAGTGAATTGGGATAATCCAGTAGACATGGTAATTATTGGGCCAGATTTGTTGAAGGAAATGGAATAGTAGATGGCAAAGATAAAGCAAAATTTAAAGATTGCCCAATATAGGTAGAAAATCTATGCCGACAAGAATAGAGTGTTTAGAGATTTCAAAGTGGGTGAACATGTGTTTTTAAAAGTGAAGGCGAAAATAAGTTTGTTAAGATTAGAAAGTTTCCCAAAGTTGGCAACAAGATATTGTGGACCTTTTGAAATATTAGAAAATATAGGGCTAGTTGCATACATGATAGAATTTCCTGCATCCATGAGAGTGCATAATGTATTTCATGTGTCATTATTAAGTAAATATGTGTTTGAACCTAACCACATAATTGATTGGAATGTGATCCAAGTGGAGCACAAAGGGGATTTCCGAGTCGAACCAGTACTTATCCTGGACCCAAAAGTCAAAGTGCTCAGGAACAAAACCATAGGGTTGATAAAGTTTCAATGGACCTATTACAGTCCTAAATATGCTACATGGGATCATGAAGAAAACATGTGGGAAGAATACCCACAATTTTTTCTCAATTTTGAAGAAAACATAATGCAAGAATCCATTTTAAGCAGCTAGAGTTCTTGAACCACATCTCATAGTCCTAGCCAACTATGTTGGGGACCCTGATAAAATAATGGCACATTAATTGGGTTATCCCTAATAAAAAACAATGCATTCCTTATGTTAACCCTGATAAACGAATGGTGCATTCCTTGGGTCAACAGATTGAGAGGAATACGAGATTTTTGTGGGAACTACTGTTAGAGTATAGAATTGCAAAATTTTATTTTATAAAAGTATTGTGATGTAAATTCATGTATGTATGTATATCGGCATAGTGTGCACCAAGGATGGCACACAATTGTAAGTGAGGGGGAATGTAATATCCCCACTATAATCCCCAGTTTAATTAATGCTTAATGTAGATATATTGTGTGGCTATGGCCAAAGCGATGTATATCTGAAATGTATTTATGAATTTTAATAATAAAATGTGATACTAACTAATAAGGGGACATGGACATATATGGGGGTTGAATTAATCCACAAGAGAGGGGAGGGTCTAGGAGAATGACTAAGAGAGGGGTCAAAGGGGGAATTACCCATGTATAATCAGCTTGGGAAAGTATGTGAGTCAAGCAAGTAATCCAAAGGAGAGGAAATTTGTATGGGCAGCTACATCAGTTGTAAACAATCAATGTTTTTGGATGAACAACAAGTAGAGATAAAGAAAGAGAGTTGGGAGCTAGAACATCCATGGAGAGAGAATTATAGAGCATGTTGGAGTGTATTTGGAGTTGAATACTGAAGATTTAGTCTATTAGACCCGAAGAGTGAACTCCTAAGTGAGTTGCACTATAACAACAAGTGTTATTGATTGTTTTTTGGTAGTTTTCCTAGAAGTGAGTTCCCTTGAGCTCCCAGTTGAGAGATTCTTGGTTACATATGCCAAAGAGACCCTGATAAACAAATGGGATGCCCAAGGGATTGAGATCAGTGAAGGGCTACATTGTTTGGTTTGGGAAGGTCAAGAGGAAGAGAGCTCATGGAAAATCGGGATAGTTGTAGTGGCATACAAGTGGATTGTGAGTTTAATGAGAAGTGAGTGGACAGTGAGAGACCACCCTCTTTTTTGGATTACTAGCCCCAACTCGAGGGTGAATTACTGTTGATATTTGGAACATTAAGTCTATGGTTGGGTGGAATGTCCATCCAAAGTAGTTGGTTGCACAACTATTTTGAAAGATGAGTGTTTTATCTTGTTTCTACTTGTATTATGACTTTTAATTGTTCTGCATGAGTTATGTTTTTTAGAAAGATTATATGATGTTGTGTTGAGTTATTTGAGTTGCATTCATGTTCATTTTAGTGTGTTGTATATGCACTGAGTTAAGGTATCATACAATAGTGAAATCTTGTTGTAATTCATAGGTGAAAGCTACGGGAATTTAATTAGATACAAGAAATTTTAATTTTATGATTATTTTTCACGGTGATGTTCCTCGGTTGGGTTGGGGGACATTACGATGTCCATGAAGGTAGTTACCCATAGGGAAATGGAAACAAATCCTCATATTTCCTCAATAGTATTGTAATTTTTGACATGGTCTGCTCATCCCAATAATCAACTATTGAGACAATTTTCAAGTGTTCTTCATTACCTAGGTTAATCTTGCACAATTTCATAGGATATTGCTAAGGCTTCTTAGCTGTTCCTTCACAATATACCCAGAGTTGTCTCAAACTTTTGGAATCCTGGGAAAAGATATGTCGCAACTGTTCCAAGTCATCATCTTCTCCATCATCCTATCTCTCTTCCCTACAACAAACGGGTTCATCCAATTGTTGTTCCAAGTATTTTAAATTAGCCATATTGTGATGTTGTAGGAAAACCAAAATGGAGAATCGGATTGACCTATGAACAACATTTGTCCAATCACCATCAGTCCAGCTATAATCTTGAGAATCTTTTCAGTATAGAAAAAATCAACTCAAAAGTGTTCATAGATGACGGGCTAGTATTTAGTCTGTCTCATGGACACTTCATGAGGATATCAAGCCCTAAGGTATAAATGAATTTATGCACCCAATATTCTTATTGAAATCCTTCTCGCCCCCATTTCTATAAGTAATTTTCTATTTGAATGATAGGGTATGTCTTTCCTTCATATTTATCCACAAATTTCATGTCTTGTCGTCAAGGGGAACAAACATGTGTAACATATCTGGTTGAATTGCAACCCAATATGTGAGATTATCCTTATGCATAGCCCATCAAGCAAGGGTGGCCCTTAATACCACAATTTTGTACTCCATAACAACCAAGAAATCTTCCACATTACTAGTCCCATCATAGATAGAAGGGTTTCTAAGCTTGGACCCTATCCATTAAGCAAAGTTTATTGATGTACATCAATGAGTGGAGAGATCATGGTTGTATTCCTACTAAATCTACATCAGTTCGTTAGACTCACTGTCAAAGGAATGAACACTCCAACAACTAATTGACCCATCTATAGTAGGGTTTATGTAATCGTCTTGCTTCCCTGGTATCAGGTTTTAAATTAGATCCAACGTTTTCTTGAAAGGTATATTCTATAGGTTCAATACACCTTGGTCCCTAATAAGGATCTAAAGGTTGTAATACACGGGTACCATCTACCTCAAAATTGATAGTTTTTTTCTTCAAATCAATGACAACGTTGTTTTCAAAAACCCACTTGATCCCCAATAACATAGAATGGGGATCTCTCTCATCCACTATCTCGATGAATTCAAAGTCTACAACTATATTAACTTTTGTAAGGTATACATCCACATTCTCCAACCACTGAATATGAAAGATGCCATATTGGTTGGCCAAATGCAACTAAATGGGAGAGGAAACTAGCTTGGGTTTCCTTGTCATTTCCTAAGATTCATTAATTAGATTATTAACATTGAACCCTAGGTCCAACATCACATCCTTTATATAATAACCATCCACTTATGCATCTAATTTGAATTCCCTCTTGGTTCCAATGTTTCTCCTTTTGACCTAATGTGAGTGCATTTTGGGTAAGTTAGCAACAATGGGAGTAAAATCTCCATCCTCACTGCCAATCAATTGTTTAATAGAAGTTTGCAACTTCCTCTTCAAATGTTCATCTTCCAATATATTAGCAAATAGCCTAAACCAATCCCACACAATTTCAACTAAGCTACCTCTATCATTGAATTGGGTGGGGGGGGTCATCCACAATGTTGTCACATTTCTACATACTCTGGCATGCAATTTGTAGACCTATGCACAATTTCTAGAGTGTCTAATGCCTATTAATTTCTAAATGTTTCAATAGCTTCCCACATTGATCTGGAATGGATCATTATATAATTTTTCATCTATCTTAGTAATTTCTTGGTGGAAAATTGGAGGAATTGGTTTGCAGGGCCTATTTTAGTGGTAGGTCCTAGTTTGGAGTTTTAACCACAAAAAAATTCATTTGATGCCTCAAAATGGCTCTGGAAGGTTTCAGGACCCCAAATCTAGTTTACAAATCACATGTGAATGATTTCAATTGCACAAAATCAAACTTAGGTGCATCAAAACTAGCTTTCAAGCTCCTTTTCCTTGCACATGCTTCCCACTTCTCAATCAAATCCATGTATTCCTTGGTGGCATCATTAATGGCTTGAAAATGACTACAATATGGCTATTAAGAAAGTTGGAAATTATGAATGATGTGGCCCACCTCATTGCAATTATAGCACCAAATAGGCCCAAATATTCCACAAATTATGCCTTCTCAGTATCTCCTTAGCCTCTACCTCTGTCACCTTGTAGTTGAGAGTCTTCTACTACCCTAAATGAACTCCTCTCCATTCTTTTTGTAAAATCCTACAATGTGCATCAATTTTCTATATTATGCATGTTGGTCTCACATAACTCCTAGTGAACATTAATAGGGATCAAGGAGTACTTTTACAGGATGGGACAATGTTGCAAAGGGTGGTTGTACCCCCTATGGATTTCATATTATTCTCCCATCTACATATTATGAAAGGGTCTTTCTAAATATACTTGTGCAACTTTAACCGAATGTCTTCATGGGAAAGGGCCAACCGAAGGGCCTTCCAAAAATTATCCTCAAATTAGAGGGAATACATTTGCATGACGTCGCTCTATTTTACAATTCTTACACCATACTTGTTATCTTCCCATATTATATTTAATAAGTTCTTCAATATTCTCAATGAGGGATACAATCTACGTTTGAAATTGGGACAACTTAGGAGTTTCACTCCAGTGGTCATGACTCAAGTATTTTGAGGATAACCCATCATTGATTCTATTCTCATAGATTTCTCCAACACTTATTTGGGAGTTGTGATCCTTTATTGCATCAAGGGAATTATGGTTAGAGGGAGTAGTTCACCAATGAACCATTTCTTATGATGTGTATCATGGATATGATAAGTCAACCTACCCATTAGATCCAAAAAAATATGATCACATTCCAATGCAATTTCTCCCATTGTTTTCTTGAAATACTTTAGCTTAATAATGCTCTATTACTTCGACATGGATATATAAAACTCAAAAACAAATTGTTATTTTATCTCATCTAGGGTCGAAACCACTCAAATCTATGGGTTGTACATAAACTTCATATACCACTGCAAATCCCTACCCCAAAGAGTTGTCTAAAACTTTACCATCTTAGTTGTTGGGGTATTATCATTATCATTTTAGATAGCTTCGTAGAGAAACTGGTGGTGTATGCATATTCTTCTCCTTTACCTAAAAACTTAGGAACCTTAATGGAAATCCTCCTTGTGTCCCTACCATGTTGCTAGAGGGAATTCCAACCAAAGCGAACCCTTTAGGCCTTAGTTATGCTACTAGGTTTTGATACTAACTATGGGATGCACTACCACCACCTTGATTAACTACTGATTACTTTCCACTATGAACAATATTATAACTATTACTTCCTCCTAACACTAGTTGATTACTATGTGAAAGAAAGCTGAAATTAACAAAATTCATTGAATCTACCTATTCCTTCAAAAGTGCTTGGGGTGTGGTTGGTGTTGAACTAGCTTCATTGATGATAAAAATTGGCAATTTTTTTTGGCAGGATTCTTATCCCTCGAATATTCAAAATGAGTCTACAAGTGCATCCTTTGGCTATGCATCACAATTTATTCCTCTATTTTTTTATTCTTCAATACTGGGCTCAAACACAACTTTTCCTAGAGGTAGGTCTACCCCATTGGTCTAGGATTTAACATCCATTTGTAATCCTCTCCAATTCTATCATTTTGATCATGTCTATGATCCTCCACCATGATGTCCACTTGTCAGACTTCCTTCCAACATCAAACCTCTTTCTTTCAGTCATTGTATAGCTAATTGTCCCTTATTCTTTCATTTCTTCGACTCCCACAACCTTCCTTCATTCCTTCCTTCACCATTGATCTCCTTCTACAATTGTTCATTCCTTTATTTACTATATATATGTGGCTCATCCACCATCGACCTATAATATATGCTCTCCTCAAAACTTGTTGAGACATTTCACTCATTTTTTCTCTCCTCGTGGTATTGATTCTTCTAATCCCTTAGCATTGCCCACACCATTCTATCCACCCACGCTATGCAGGGTGTTTACTTGGCCATGCTAATAGGTTCAAAGGGGAACATATCGTCTTCAACCAACAACATCTTGATCCAAGTTGGGATTCATTTATCAACCTTTAGTGTACTCCCCTATTGAACTCTTTCTCTACCTTTGAAAATGATTGGCGTGCCTCGATAACAAATTCCACTACATACCCTTCTATCGCACTCTTCACCTATAAATTAATTGCATGAACTATATGATGCTTTACTTGTTGAATATCAACTAAATTTAGGATGTTCCAATGTACCCTCTTCCTCTCTTACTATGAGCATGTTGGACCAAAATTACGTGAAATTTTCAATGTGAAAATGGTCTCTTAGGAGCTCAACCTCATGCATGCTTGTGTGGCCATGAGAATCCTAGCAAAGGGAATTTTTACAATTGTTCCATGGACACCAATCCAATGGAGCAAATAAATTGTTAAGAGGATACATGGATTTTTATTTTTATGAATTGTAGTGTGCTTGGTAGTGGACTTGAGGGACACATGCCTTGAACACTCTTAGGGATTTAAAAATGAAAATTATGCATTCAAACGGTGCACCATCAATTGAATAAAGTAAGTATTGATGGGCCCATGACACATGTGTAATCAATGAGATGCTAATGGTGAGATTTCAAAATTTGTCTTCTTGACTAGAATTTTGTGCAAAGTTCAACTTGCAAATGCCCTCTTAAGAACTCAACCCTTTAGTGTGGACCACAAGAGACCTATAAGAGGGTAATTTTAGTGTTTTTCATTAGACACAAGTCCAATGGAGAAATGAATCGTCAAGGGGGATCACATTTTTTTTATGTGTGGGTTTTGTTTTGCTTATTGGAGCACTTCAGGTCTACATGCCCTTAACACTCCCACCTCAAAATCCTCTAGTTTGCACCTATTGATGGACATTTACTTAAAATCCTCAATAAATACTATGACAAAGAAGGACCTAAAGCCCAAAGATTTTATCATAGTAATAATAGAGGGTATTTCTACCTAGTCATAATATTTTTCAAAATCAATTTCAATGAAGAGTACATCCAAGACAAAAGTGTAAACCCATTCAATGTCCTCCCACATGGAAACAACATTATCCAATATATAACAACATTGCAATGGATTTAGTATGTTTGGGACTAAACATATTAGGAAATATATGTTTAACACACAATGCAATGGCCTTAACAAATATTTGTATAGGTGGTGTTTAACATAGTAATGAACCTAAAATTAGTTATGAGCTTTTGATCTCCTACCTTGGGAAAGAACCTGATGAGGCCCTAATTGATTCTAGCTTCCAAGGTTTGCTTAATGTTATCTCTTGAATCAACACCTTGAAATAAATTGAGGAAATATCCTCAAATGACAACCTAGAGGCAATGCGACTATCACATCTTTAGAGCCTCTTTCACTTTAGGATTGGTGATTTTAAAATCCAAGAGGGGTGTCCCTCAAATAACTATATTTATATTTAATCTCTTGTACTCTAAATTTGGGAATGGATCTCATAGGAAAATGATATTGAATGATAGTGTTGAAATGTTTGGTTACATAGGTACGGTCGATACATATGCTATTTAGTAATGGAGTCATTTTTTAATGACATGGGCTATTGAAAGGGGCGTAAAAATTACTTCTAATCAACAATTTAGGTATTAATTGGTTTAGCAAGGCAATCCGCTATGAAATAATATTGTTAAATTATACATGACATACCTTGAATTGCAATCAATAATGGGGGAAATCATAAAGAGAAAGAACCTCCATAAAACAATCGAATGAAAACATGAGAACTAGTAAATGGATCAATCATCAATTTTATTAATCAGAGTTGCAAGTATATTGCATATTCTATTAAATAATAACCCCAATACCTTGCATTTATAGAGAATGACAAGGGGTTGAAAGTAACCATTGCTATTGCTCTTATCTACTTCAAATAACTAAGAAATGAAATCCATTACAGACTATAAAGGTAGGTTGAATCAATTGTATCATTAATTGTAAATCTAAGAATCAAAGACATGCCATGAAGCCCATGGAATGACGAGTCTATTTCCCATAACCAACAAACAAGAGACAATGTCGAGAATTGTGAACCCTTCTTTATTTTGTATTCTATGATTAAATATTCATATCACCATGCCATCAAACCATTTAAGGACATGAATGCATAAATGATCCTCCATAATGTAATTATTGAGTGGCTATATTGATTTTCAACTTCCATGCCTGGTCTATATTTCTCTAAGAAGACTTGAGGGTGGCTCCATGAATCTCTCCATCTTTCTAAGAAGGGAAATCAGATTAATCATGGTCCATAATATGGAAAATGTATTGGCTACATTGATTATCCTCCACATATTTAATTTATCTCTCCCATAAATCTATTAAGAAGGTTCCATCATCTCTCAAAATCCTTATTTGAATTTCTATGGTGACTTGATTAAATATTGTTTGTCGGGATATCACAAATTTTGATAAAGTCTATGGTTGTAGTTGTGAGGGGTTGATCAAGTCTTATAGAAACTTGAATTAAACAAAAATCCGATGGTGGAATAATCATAACTCCCCATTTTAAAATTACATGGAGTGTTTTTACCTATGAAATCATTCATGGTGGGCCCCACTGCCACATTGCATTTATTAATTGGTTTGTGTCATGCCCAATTGGTGTTGAATCATGCTTTCATGGAATTTTTGTGGACCGTTGCCACATGGACATATGAAAGTGGATGTATCTTTTGTTCTTGTTTGTTGAGGAGGCTTAATCCTTGGTTGCTCCATTTAATCCTCAAGGCCTCATTTAGTTTGCACACACACTTTTTATGGTTCCATTGGGATGAGCCCCACTACCACTTGGAATTGCATGATTGGTTTATGTTGTATCATCCCTAGCCATTCCATTCACATGAGTTTCCTTCTTCTCATCCTCAGTGAGCACCATGGGGTATGGTCTTGCATTCCCAAGCACAATCCACTCTTGGTGCATTGTCTTGTTTACACCTAAAAACTCACCTAGTTATTTTTTAATTCAAAATGATATTACTCATTTTAAATCATGGTGCTTAGTGTTTATGGAAACTTATGCAGAGAGTAAACAAAGGGCCCTAAATTTTCATGGTGCCTTCATGGACCCAAAATAATTTCAATTCCATTTTGGGTTCAATATTGGGTCTATGGCAGGACTTGTGTGACTATGGAATCACAAAAGGTAAAATCTCCTTGGACTCGTGGAGCCAAAAAATTTAGTCATACTTCCTTAGTTGAATGCTTGAAGTCCAATCCAAAGGGTGACCCTGTTATACTTAAAAACTCGTGGACAACCCATATTATGACTTTTAGGTTCCCACTAGTCCAGCTACATCTCAAAGTAATTTCCCTACCATCTATGATGATAACATGACATGCCTTTATGGTGCCATGTGTCTCAACAATTGCCAATTGTTGATGTCAACATGCCAACATGTCCATTGGGAAGGTGCCATGTGTCACTAAATAATCGTGCCATGCTATGTTGAGTAAGAATCATATGTTGATATGGACCCTACAATGGATGACTTGGCATCTGGGTGGATATCTATCTAGCTTGTGCATTGATAGCATACAACTCAAAATTTTCCTACTTCATGTTCGACCCAAAACATTTCTAAGATCTAGTGAATTTTAGGGTTGGGCTCATGAGAGGAATTATGAATTTGAGGAACACAAGAACTAAAATTCACGAAACATTTTGGACCTAAAGAATTATATAACATGATTAAGTCCAATGTCGGGTCAAACGTAGGACTTGAAAAATAAAAAATCCTCTTTCCCAACTGACCCACAACATTCATAAATCCCATTAAATTCTAACTTAACCAAAGTGCAAAGAACCTATAAATTTTTCAATGAAAATAAAAAGGCTCTTCGACTTACACCTAAGATGCACAGTGCTACCATGTGGCATCTCTAAAACTGCTAGTTGTCCCTTTGGCTCTCATCTGCTAATGTCATTTTACCATGTGGCATCCTCTAATCAGTTCACATACATGATGAGTTAGCCTTGTTGATGTCACCTTGATGATGTGGCACGTCTAGAGCCTTCCACGTGTCCAACTGAGTGTTCAGTTTGTTTCCTAGATGTGTGTCATGTGACATCACCACACTACTTTGAGCACATTTAAGTGCTCTTTCATTTCCATGCATTGATTCTTATAGTCACTCACTCCTACGTAGACCCGAAATATTATATCTACCTAATATAAGTTTGGAAATGGGTACACAAGGAGACTTGTGCAACCTAGGAAACATGAATAATGAAATATGCTTGACCTTGCAAACCCTAAAAGGAACAAAACTGAGTTGAATTACAACATTAGGTTTGTGGGAAACTCTGTGCAACTTAGGAGCACAACAAGATAAATCCACTTGATATCTTGGACCCAAAATATTTATCAAATATAACTAAGTGCAAGTGATTCATGTATAGGGAAAATCCTACCAAATCTTGACCCTATGACATTCTAAAGTTCCAAAATTTTTGCACATTTCCACTAGCCACTCATCTACGAAAACTTAGTATAGAAGGGATAATTATGATATTTGAACATAAGTAAAAAAAAATCCATGCACTTTAGCTATAAGGCGCATAAGAAAGCTCATCCTTTCATTGAACATTAAACCATGATTAAACCTTAATCACATCAAGGTATAATATATGCCTTCGCTCTTGTGCAACATGGTGACCAAAAAGCTACAAAAATGCATCTACTACAAGGATTAGGCAAAACAACGATGTAAATATAGGTAACACTTCCTCATAACTTCCTTGTAGACATGGTAGAGATCATGCTTGACAAACACCCACGTTTCTTTGTTAAACTCACATGAGAAATTATATAATCCAAGGCCTTGTCATGCACCATCTCACATAGTGGTTGTTTTCAACTCATCCAAATTCAGTGTCTTATCATAGAATCTCCCATGCTCCTTGGATACTTGAGTTGGGATACATCATTGTATGGCTTCCTTGCACTCTTTACTAGCCCTCGATATTGAAATACAAGTGTATAGTGCTTAAAAAAATAGTTTTGATCTCCTTCTAGCCAATGATTGGCTATGACCCTATTTTAATGGTATTCGTTCTCTTCCCACCCTCCTTGGTGGCCAAGATTTGAAGAATGGTTTGATGGGCCTATCTAGTCTTGTCCTCAACCAATGCGAGCATGCATGTAGTTGAGCACCTCTAACATTAAAAACTTCATCAACTCTAAGAAAACAATGAAGTTTGTCTACTTGAGCATGTTTTTCAATGTTACATGGGCTATTTTGAAGATCTTGAGAGACATACTCTAGTTCTTCATAAACAACTCAATTACATTTTTGGTGGACAATTCTACACTTTTAACCATGACATTTTTGAAAGGTCATGGTTCAAGATATAACATCTCTGCACTAACTAATCCAACCATGATCACCTCTTGTCTTGAGAAGAAACTTGCATGTCCTTTTAAGATAGGATATACAACTTGGGATTTAGAGATGAGAAACATTAAGAATAAAGTTGGTTTTGTGCCTTTGCACTTTTCTTAAACCCCGTGACACAACAAACCAAATGGGTTGGAAATTTGAAATGATGTTTGTTCCTAGAACATGGACTAGCCTCCCTAAACAAATAAAAAAGGAAATAATCTTACATGGAGAGCATGACCCTATACAAATTATGCAAGACTCACTAAGGGCCTTGGAAAAAAATGTTCCATGTGAACCATTTCTTCTTAGAATTATGGAATTGGAATATATTAGGATCATAAAGCCTTAGTATGTCTTAAAATGAGATGAGAGGGCTTGATTTATTGATGATTGTTCCTAGTTAAGTAGTTTTATTTTCTCTCTAGAAAAAATTCAAGTTCTTACTTAAACTCCAATTCTAGTAAATAAGTGTATTTCCTTCATGTACTCTATAACTTGTCCCGGTTTGTTGCAATGTACCTCTAGACTAAAACATCAAAACAGGGTCCCATTTTTTGCATGCAACTATTTTTTCAGTAATAAAACAAAGGATATGTTGCCTTCACAATCTTGGAGAGGTAATGATTTATTTTTCATTTTTAGAGGATTCCCTCCAAACTGTAGTTGTTTGATGTCATTGTTAAACCCAACAATATCCCCTCCAAAATTCAGCTTGTCATTATTTTGGCATCTTAATAATTTATTCCCTTTAACCCAAAGTCTAATTCCATAAATGAAGGATATTTTGAGAAAGCACTTATAATAGTGGAGTATTTTAATAATCCATTAACCAACCAGGAAAGAAAGACAAAATAGTATCTACCATTCCTTTAATCCAACATTATTGGGATCTAGGAAACATAGCCCCAAGCCCAAAAGGAAGATATGTTACACATAGCGATATTAAAATTTAAGGCCAACACTTGATCATGCGATCAAGGGCATCAATCTATGTGATTTAAATATGAAGTAGGGTGATATGAGAGAAATGTCAAGTGAAAATAAAACATTATATTTCCATGAAAATATTAACTTTCAACAATATCTACATCATAAGAAGTCTTCTCTATACACTCAAGCAAATTATTTTCAATATGAAAGACTAAATTATGGACATGATCACAATAAGTTATTTTTTACTTATGAAAACCATCATGATTTCACTAAAGAATGAAAGTCTATATCATGCATGTACATTTCAAAGGAAATAACTACCAATTCTAGAAAATGATGTGGGACTTCCCAATGATATGGGAAATCCCACTCGTTAGCATAGTTCAACACTAAGAAGTGCAAAATAAGAATCTTTGTTAGGATTTTATTTAGCCAAACACAAGCTTATATAGCTTTGCATAAATAAAAATACCTCAACACATTAGGAGAGAAGCGCTCAACTAGATCCTAAAAACTAGCAACTAAGCACGATACTATAGATAGTTGGAGAAATGATCTCAACTACTCCATGAGAATAGGAAACCAAAAGGTTTTTCACACCAAACCACGATAATAATCTCATACGATATAATTAACATGATACACTAAGTACATATGTTAATCCCTATTTTGGTGCTCAGAAGATGTAAATAATTGGGCGCTTTTCTTCAATGTGCATTGGCCTTGTTATTGGTTTTTTTATTGAGTACCACACAAGTAATGCTTACAACCCGGTCCAAGATGTTGTTGATTCATGCAAGACTAGAGCAACAACTAATGTTATATTCAGGTTGGATTTGGGATACAAATTTGTTATTATTCCCATATTTACAATTGCAGTAAGCATTGTTGACAGTTTTAATTTGGCTGGCATGTATGGTTTTGCAGTAGCTACTTTGGGCATGCTCAATATAATTGCAACTTCATTGGACATTAATGCATATGGACACATTCTTTATTGGATGTTTTTCTTTTACCTAGATCTATGGGAAGATCCTTGTTACTGTCTTGGCTGCCTTCATTTCATGATTCTACATTCATAGTAGTTCGACATGGCTAACTACATGCCTATAGTTAGTTTCTACCTTCATGTTGAAAATACCTTAACATTTGTGATCATTATTATCTTTCATAGATTATGTTCAACACCAACATTCTAGGCTTTTTTTGTAACACTACCTCGAATGGTGATTTTACTTGCTTCTTTATGCATTTTCACAAACATGCTATGGTATCCATGACTCTAGGAGTTTATATGTGTTGTTTTGGTATGTTCTTAAGGACTCAATGTTCTTACGCTAGGTTTTTGTTGGATTATATTTTGGAGACTCAAAATCAATTTGTTCTACTTCAATATATTTGTCATTTGGATCACACCACTTTGTATGGTGTTATAATCTTTTAGTAGTTTGTTTGATGGAAGTGCTGCAGTTGGCTTCAAGCATTCTTTCAACCTAATTTGGGTTTGGGTTTGATTCTTTCGATCTGATTTGGGTTTGGGTTCATCCACATCACCGAGGAAGAGGTTCTCCATTCCATAATTATTGTTTATGGAATTTGTATGATTTCGATTTAGTGGGGTAGAGGTTGTTTTCCACAATTTCAATTGCAGGATTTTTTTCATCATAATTGTCAGGGATCCACTTCTTCTAAATAAGGTCAGCTACCAAATCAAGCTCATTGGATTTATTAACACCAGATACAACAATGTTTTTCCTCTCTACTAAAATCTTTGGAGACCAATTCTTTTGTTGTTGGGAGCAATGATAGGGATTATCATATATACAGTTAGGAACCAATGCCTTGAGAAGGATAAAAAGTCAATGAATAACAGTCACTTGAGGGGGAAACCTCCTTTTACAATATATTCAATGCACAAGATGAGATAAGATGATCCTAAGACTAGGTCTCCTTCATATATATATAGGAGACAAAGGATACAATTATAATGAAAGGGTACAATGAAGGGTTCTAGCCTACATATAAATATAACACTAGAATTGTAATAATTCAATCTCTAGGACTTAATAAGGGGTTTAATACTTAACATGCAGATTTATCCAGGGCTTAACATGCCCCTCCCCTTCAGACAAGTGTTTTCCTCAACACTTAACTAATTGCGGGTGTTTCTATATGAAGAACTCATCTTCTCATGTACCCTCTTCCACTGGTAGGTTCTTCCATTTGACAAGGTACTTCGTAATTGCTTAATTTTGTAGCCACTTAATCCTTGTTTCAAGGGTTGTTTCTAGTTCTAGTATGATTTTTCCTTCTTCATTAATATTTGGTAAAATAGTTTGGACTGGGATCTTGTCAGTAATTACCTTCTTTTAAATCATGAAACATGGAAGAATGGATGTACATGTGAAGATGGAGGCAACTTCAATTTGTAATTCATACTCCCAATTCTTTGCAACACCTACTAGGGGCCATAATATTTGGGTGCTAATTTATTTTCCTTCTTTTGTTGCTTGCGAGACGTTTGTTTGTATTGTTGTAGCCTCAAAATACTCAATCCCCCCCTTCAAATTCCCTTTCACTGCAATGTTGATTTTCTTGTTGTTTCATCCTATTTTGTGCCATAACCAAGTTTTCCTTCAATAGTTTGAGAACCTCTTGTTGGTGCCCTATGTGGTCCTCCACTGCTTGAATATTTCTAGTCCCTTTCAAGGGAAATGTCATGGATGGAGGATGATATCCATAAAGTACCAAAAATGGGGACATTTTTTATGAAGTGTGGAAGGATGTGTTGTACTACCATTTTTCCAAGGGAAATTGTTGGAGAATAAGGTGGAACATGACATGAAACAAAAAATACAGCATTGCAGATAATCGAAGAGGGGAAAAAAATTGAAAAACAAAGGTGGTGTCTAGAGACATCATTATAGCACTTAAGCAGAGTGCACTGTGATCAAAACATCACAGTGCATATTGTGCATCTTGATCGGCATGATCTATTGCACAATATCAATTTACACACTTGATAATGACCCACGGGGTCTTATTTTAAAGTCTCAATATTTAACCAACTTCCATAGAATCTAGGAGATCGTGTCCACGTATAAATGTTGGTAGTTAGAGTTGGCTCCACAAAAGATGCTATGTCAAATCGTCTCGACATGACTCGACTTCTCTGACTATCCATCCAACTCATAGTTGATTGATGAGATTTTCGATCCACTCACATATTATCTTAGATTGTTGGTTGACTGTCCGACCGACAGGCACATCTACTACTCGACTGACTCGTGTGGTGTGTTGGTCAATCACCCAACCGGCTATATACAGATGAAGTTCGACCCCTTGACCGACTGAACCTAGGAGATGTGTGATGAACCATCAATGCTTGATGTTTCAACACCCCACCATCAACACGCAAATCTGGAGTTTCATGAGGTAAAATTACATCACTAGAACACCCCCCCATAACTACATCTTCTTGAATCCCAAGCAGTGAGTAGATCTTGATAAATCTGGCTTCAGCTAAAGGTTTGGTGAAGATATCATCAACTTGATCTTATGTTCCAAAATACTCAAGAGAGATAATGTTCTCGTGAACCAATTGTCTCAAGTAGTGAACATGGATCTCAACATGCTTCATTTTACTGTGAGCAACTGGATTGTTAGCAACATGAATGACACTTTTATTATCACAATAGATTGTATTCGAGGTCTGAGAGGGAAGGCTAAGCTCTCCAAAAATTTGGTGAATCTAAACTTCCTCAATACCTGCTTGAACGGCGCCACAATATTATGCTTTTGTAGTCAACAAGGAGATGACCTTCTATTTCTTGCACAACCACACCAAAGGTCCAGTGTTATAGAAAAACACATAACAAGAATTGGACTTTTGATCATCATTGTCGCCAACCCAGTCGAAGTATGTGTATCCAACCAGCAAATATAAACTCTGACAATACTTGATACCAATTTGAGTGGTACCCTTCAGATAGCGAACAATTCGTTTGATTTCTTTCCAGTTGCTTTCTTTGGGGTCCTGCATGAACCGATAAACCACAATAATAGCAAAGGAAATGTTAGGTCAATTATGAGTAAGATAAATAAGGTTGTTGACCAATTGTTGATAAATTGTAGCATCGACAACAAGTGTTTCACAGGTTTTAGTAAGCTCCACTCTAGACTAGAAAGGAGTAGCATAAGGCTTGTAATCAGCCATATTAAAACGTGTCAACAAATCCATCACATATTTAGCCTAAGAAATGAAAAATCCATCACAAAGTGGTAATACTTGAAGACCCAAAAAATAATGCAAAGTACCAATATATGTCATGTAAAAGGAGTCAAAAAGTTGTTTCTTCAATCTAAGGATGAGATCATTATTAGTGTCGGTAATGAGTAAATCATCTACGTATACAACAACAATCAAAGTGTCTCCATTGGTATGGAGTACATACAAGTTGTCATCAGATTCACACCGTTTGAAACCAAGTCAAAGGAAGAAATTGTCTATCTTAGCATACCAAGCCTGAGGGGCCTTCTTCAAACCATAAAGCTACTTCTTGAGTCGACAAACTAGATTTGAATCTATCACAAAACCAGGTGGTTGTTCCATGTAAATTTATTCAAATAGGTCTCCATGAAAAAAATCACTCTTCACATCCATCTAATGGATTTTCCATTCAAAACAAGCAGCAAGGGAAAGAATCGGTCCAACATAGTTCATCTTTGCAATGAGGAAAAAAATTTCAATGCAGTTGATGCCTTCTTGTTGAGAAAAACACTTCACAATGAGGTGTGCTTTAAGTCGCTCAACAATACCTTCAGAGGTAAATTTGGTCCTATAGACCAATCGACACTTCAGAATATTCTTTCCTTGCGGTCAGGGAACCAAGTCCCAAGTTTGATTCTTCGATAGAGAATTAATTTTAGTCTTCATTGCCTATTGTTACAAAAATTTACTTCATATGGTTTTTCGGTCAGAACCACAATAGATTAGAACCCAAGGAAACTTCTCTCAGACTCTCATTAAACAAGAAATTAGGATAAGCACCTACAATAACTAACTTTTCAAAAAAAGGGAAGAAGAACACACCTAGAATCCTATGTTTCAAGTAGATCCCACTTGATGTCTTTCGCTATGGAAGTCCTTCACAACAACCCTCTGAAAGTCTTGCAGATAAAGAAGTATGCAGCTGTAAGAAATTGGTTATCTGATAACTAACTCAATATGATCAATTCAGATTCAATGCTAGATTAAAAATTACATACACATAATATCATCAAAGTCATAAATCAACATAAAGAATCTGACGAGAATGAGAGATCCTTTATTGATAACAGAAAAAGGGGTTGGTTACAACCTATAACCCCTGCAGCACGATCTTGGAACCAGGCTCCAAGTTCCTCCACCCAAGGTTGAATATGTATAGGACTACCTCCAACACTCTACACTCTAGCAAGTCCAAGGAAGACAAAGGTGGTCTTCCTGACAAGATAAGGAGAGTGCAAATTCTGGAAATGAGGATTTCAAGGTAGAGGGGACAAACTCAGACACTGGGGAAACAAGGAACTTGCACGATAATCTTCAAATGGCCAGCATAATGGTGCATTTTTTAGCCATCTTTTTCCTCCACCCCAAGGCTCTCTTTATACTCAATTTTGATGGTTGGAGTTGTTATGTATGAGATTTAGGAAGTTAGGGAATGGAAAAACCCGTAAAATATGCTTGAAATTTTGGGAATATATTTTTTCGAGCCAAAATTAACATGTACGCAGGTTGCAAATAGGGAACCCGTGTACATACACGATTTTCTTTAAGGAAAGTCGCATACGCTTTGATAAAAGGGGTTTTTAAATAATTTTTTGAGGAGGAAAAAGGGAATTTAAGTCATGCAAGCAGGGAAAGGGATGTAACGTAGGCCAATGAGTCATTATATGCATGTGTAGTGGAAAATGACGCTATAACATATGCCCCTTAATGTGTGGGGTCATAAGGGAAACTAATGGCCGAAATATATTACAAAAGTCATGAGATAGTGGAGGGGCCATTGGGTAGGAGTAGTTGAAGACCAGTCTTGGAATAGTACCTACAACATAAACAAGTAAGATACTCTCTTCTCAAGTCAGGCATTCCCATGCTTGAGTGTGATGTAAGCATGGTCGCCAATCAAATACACTGTGGATCCATGAATGATAAAAATATAATTGATTTTCATGGCCACAAAAAACTATACATAATGCATCCATGTGATAGATATGGAAATAGTAATCATGGCCAAGAAAAACACATAGTGGATCCATGCAAATGTAGATCATAGCCATGAATGAATACACGGTGGACTTATGTGTCAAAATGAAATTAGAGGATATCTGGTGATCCAGGTGGATGTCGGTGGCCACCCACCTATTCCAACTGGCTCAAAATAGTTTGTTGGCAATTTACTATTTTTAGTAGTTTTTTGGGTCCCAAACTTCTGGGGCCATTTTGAGGGCCTAAAGCCATTTTGAGGGCCTAAAGCCATTTTGAGGGCCTAAACGATGTTTTTTCACGATCGGGCACCTCAAAGATAATTGAGGTCTCTAATTGAGCCCCCAAAATGAAGCTCCTCATCGATACCTTTCTCACGAGCTATTGTGCGCCCCAAAAAGGAGATCGTATGCCAAATTTACGCCCACGAGAAGTTGATACACCAAACTACCCAAAACGGGGTCCACAAAATTGTTGGCTTTTCATCTTCCAGGGTTAGGGTTTTGGATTTTCTTTATGTTAAAAAGGCATTTGGAGCCTTATTGTAACATCCATCTTCTTTCAAATGAGCATAGCCATCACATATCTTATTAGAGATAAGTTTCCACCATTCTAGCGAGTCTTTCACTCTGTATTTCTACTATTTTGTACATTTCACTCATTAATAGAAATTGTGTATTATTGTATCTCTATGTTTACGGTTATATATTTGATATATCTATGTTATATTATCGGATATCTAATATATCTCTGTACATTTCTTTATTATATATCTACTCTCATTTCGTGCCAAAAATAATCTGGATCAATGGTATCAGAGCAGGCTGCTCTTGATCATTTTTCTTTGCATGTCTCCAACGAGGTCCAAGTATAGCAAGTTGGGTCTCGAGATTGTCTCTCTTGAGGAAAATCGCTCTCACACGCCCAAGAAACCCTCCATGGCAGAAGAAAATAAAAATGACAGAGCAAAAGATTCTATTAATCTGTTTCTTGAGCAAGCTCTCATGCGAGATGATGGAGAATTTTTCCCATATCCTTTAATGTCTGTCGATAACAGCAGACGCATCTTCATCAAGAAACCACTTTGGAGGCACCTCTCCTTTCAAGGTACAAGTTAATTTTTATATTCCTATATTTGAAGATCAGATATATGTGGATGCCCTAGAAAATGGTTAAATCTGCTAGAAGGTTATTTCTTTTTTCACAATTTTTCCAACAGGGAAAAGATATCCTTCGCACTCCTTAAGGCTCTCCCCCATGTCAAACATTGGTGGGAAACTCACTTGGAGAAAATTTCCACAGAGGAGTCTGGAATATATGGGGTTGAGTCCACTTGGGATTTTTTTTTGGATGCGGTCAAGGAAAGATATTACCTTGTTGGTAACTATGATGACCAGTACATGAGATGGACCACACTATAGCAAGAGAGGGGCCAAACAGTGTCATAGTTCATAAATATTTTCCATACCTTGCACACCAAGCTGGATATCAAAGACTTTGAGTGACATCTGGTTCTAAAATATCATGGGGCTCAGCATAGGTACATCCAAACCAAAATGTATTTCCTGGACATCTCATCATTGGGAGCTGTCTACCGATATGATGTCAAAATTGAGCAAAAATTTAGGCGCCAGAACAAACAGGATTTCAAGTCTGCAAATCCGCAACAACCAAAGTATGGTAAAGATGTCCCTAACAACCAGCCTCTAGAAAACCAATCCAAGCCACAGGAAAAGAAGGGTAATGAAAAGACGAAGAAGGACACTGGAAAGTGGTGTGATTTCCACAAAACCCCTGGCACAAAACTGATGAATGTCGCTCAAAACAATCATTGGTGGCCGAGATAAAAGAAAGGAGTTGAACCATGATTCGGAATATGATTTGGAAAATAATGGGAGAAGACATATCATTGACACATACCCCATTGTTATTGTCACAGCCGCAACAATTCAACCAGAAGAACCAGCAGATCCTGAAGAGGGGGAGTGCCTTTTTCATTCACAAATGTGGGTGAAGGGGACCCCACTACATTTTATTGTTGATAGTGAAAGCTAGAAGAACCTCATCTCAATAGAGATCATCAAACAGTTAGGATTGTCGACAACACCACACCTGCAACCATACAGCATCGAGTGGCTTTGCCAGGGACGATATCTTCATGTCAACTAGCAGTGTCGATTGTCATACGGCATCAAGCCCTTTAAGAATGAGGTATTATGTGATGTTGCCTCACTAGATGTCTGTGATGTTCTTTTGGGCTAGCCATATATGTGGAAGTTCCATGTTATTTATGAGTCTCGACCCCGTAGTGTCATTGTTACTCTGGGGGGTCATCTCTATAGGATACCATAAGTAGTCACGACTACTGTCCCACCAAAACAATGCCACAAGGTAATATCTCATTCTGAAAAATTCAGATTCTTTACGATCTATTCAAGAGGTGAACAGAAGGACACTGCAACCACTACATCCTTGGCCCAAGACCTTTCTTTCCAACAAAAGAAGATTGCAGAAGAGAAAGAAGATATCGTTTCTTCACCTACAATGGTACCTATACACTACCCAGTCAAGCCAAGATACAACAGGTTGGTTGAATAGATTCAACCCCGCCAGCAACAGGTTCATGATAGTCTTCAACAAGCTGAGCAGTGCAACTTCTCCAGCAAGGAGGGCAACTCACCAAGATTCAAATTCAGCAAACGCTTCCCCCTCTTCCTTGGGAAATCAACGCAATGGATACCATTGCTTCCTGAGGGAGGATTGATCCAGGTGGATATCGGTGGCCACCCACCTATTCCACCTGGCTCAAAACAATTTGTTGGCAATTTACTATTTTTAGCAGTTTTTTGAGTCCCAAACTTATGGGACCATTTTGAAGACCTAAATGACGTTTTTTCACGATCGGGCACTTCAATGATAGTCAAAGGCTCTGATTGAGCCCCCAAGATGAAGTGTCTCATCGATACCCTTCCAACGATCTATCGTGCACCCCAAAATGGAGATTGTATGCCAAAGTTATGCCCCCAGGAAGTTGATACACCAAACTACCCAAAACGGGGTCCACAAAACTATTGGCTTTTCATATTTCAGGGTTAGGGTTTTGGATTTTATTTATGTTAAAAAGGCCTTTGGAGCCTCATTGTAACATCCATATTCTTGTGAATGAGTGTATCCATCACATCTCTTCTCAGAGATAAGCTGCCACCATTCCAGCAAGTCTTTCACTCTTTACTTCTACAGTTTTGTACATTTTTCTCATCAAACCCATTATCCTAAAATTGTTGTTTGTATATGAGCCTTCTAATTTCTGATTGAGTGTTCCCAAAGCCAATCATTGAATACATGTAAGAGGGTGGGTGTGAGTGGTCACATCCCAAAGTTAGTGGGCACATGGGAGTTGAGTACAATCAACTTGGGGAAGAGTGTGAGTCAAGAAAGGTAAGCCAAAGGAGGAAATTCATATGGGTTGGGACAACAATTTTTACACATTGTTTTTTTGTGCATGAGGAGAAAGTGGAGAGAAAGAAAGAGAGATTGGAGATGTTGCAGCCATGGAGGGAGAGTTCTAGAGAAAGCTGGAGTGTATTTGGAATGTGTTGGAGCTAAAGACAAAAGAGCCCATTTTCCAAGCCTGAAGAGTGAACTCATGTGTGATTTGCATTGAAACAGCAAGTGTTTGTTGTTGTTTGCTAGTAGTTTTTCCTAACAGCAAGTTCCCTTGAGTTCCCAACTGAGAGATTCCTAACTACCAATGTCAAAGAGACCTTGATAAATGAGTGGGACGCCATAGGTACTTAGATCAGTGAAGGGGTACATTCCTTGGGTTGGGCAGCTCAAGAGGAAGAGAGATGGTGGAAAATCAAGATAGTTGTAGGAAGATATCAGTGGGTTGTGGGTTTTATGAGTTGTGAGTGGACTGTGAGAGACCACCCTCTTTTGTGGATTACTAGCCTCAACTCGGGGGTGATTTTTTGTTGATATTTGGAATAGAAAGTCGATGGTTGGGTGGAACGTTCGTCTAAAGCATATGGTTGCACAAGCATTGTTAAAAGATAAGTGTTTATCTATTTTTTTGTCTTGTATTTATGAGCTAAATTGGTGTGAATGAACTCTATGTATAAGATTGATTATATGCTATTGTGTTTGAGTTACTAGTTTCATTTCATGATCATTTTAGCATGTTGTAGATGCATCTAAATAAGAGTAGTAGTTAGCAATTAAATTTGGTTCTAATTCGTAGTTGTAAGCTACAGGAAAATAGTTAGTTGTAACAGAATTAATTTTGTAACATCCATGTTACATCAAACTCGTCAAATACAACTCTGATACCACATTGTAGCATACTTAACCTCTCAGTTGAGTCTCATTACCACATTGTAGCATACTTAGCCTCTTAGTTGAGCTCGTTACCACATTGTAACGTCCCCACTACTATTAAATCAACAAAAAATTTGCTATGATACCACATAGTAGCATTCCCAGCCCCAAGTTGGGAAATTCCCCACGAAAGTACCACTTTGATACCATTAATTTAAAGAAAAATCATTGTACATATGCACGGAATTATACAGCCATAAAAAATATAAACATGCATAATAATAATACAAGAAAATCCAATAACATAATATACATTTAATCACACAAAAATTAAATAAATGCACAAAAGATAATTATGTATTGTAAATAATCACCAACTACGTGCAGACCTCATATGTTCCTCCCGGCCTTAGACTATGATGCTCATAAAATTTCAGAAGAAGGTCACCCCCGAGCTAGGGATAAAACTCCACCAAGGTAAAGGATTCCTAAGACAGACTAAGGTCTGACAACAACCAAAAATACACAGACTCGGGTGCCAACTCAAATAGATAGCCTACAATCCCTCATTCCCCCATGTTTGTCCCAACTGAGTAAGTGTGCCCCTTATCTACTCAATAGTCCTTTGGATGCCCCACTTCCCTTCCGAGGCTTCAACAATAGGTCAGACATGAAGTATTAGAGCCCTATAATTGTTGCTTGGCACCTTGGGAAATCAAATTCCAGAAATTCTCTCACCTAGAGAGAAATGTTTATGGGCCTAACAACCCGCTTCTTCAATAGCACATGGGCCTAACAACCCAACTCTTCAACAACACACAGGCCTGACAATCCACCTCTTCAACTCAATTATTTAGGTTACTCCTTATAATAGATCCAAAGTATCTGTATGGAAGGGAGATGACAACGTGAACATGAGAGAATAATGGTAAGAATGAATGGGAGAGATGAAATTACACTAAGTTCTCAACAATATATTTGCATGTTCCAATCTTGACACATGTCAAGCTGGGAACTATATGTGCTCCACTTGGTGATACGTTCTTCACTCTTGGGAACTTAGGATAAAACAATATCCCATGAATTTTGACTTTAGGAAATATTATAATAATATTCCATTGGCTTAAGCCCCCTTGGCTTAGCCCCTCTTCCTAGACTCTTAGCCCCTTTTTCCTCTAGTGTGGAGTTCTATCCCCCCATACTCTTTTGTCTGAATCAATCTGTATTAGTTATGTATTTTATTAATATCATCATATGTGATTACATTTTTCAATGATATGCTCACTGGCCTTTTAGCATCCAGGTTCTTCGGCCTAATCACATAGACACTCTAACCTCAAAACATATACACAAAGGCACTTTGTCCCAAAATATCTTGGCTCACCATCCTATATGTACATTACAACTGGGGTTCATCATAGGGGTATTACATTCCCCTCCCCCTTATTTATGCATTATCCTCAGTGCATTATATACACATTTACAATCAAAATCTTTAAAATTCTTCAAAAAGATGTGGGTACTCTTCCCGCATAATATCTCCGTGCTCCCAGGTTGCATCCTCGGGACCATACTTGGTCCATTGGACCTTTACTATCCCTATGGCTCGATTCTAGAGTTGCTTGACCTTTCGATCCAATATGCATACTATTTGTACTTGGAAGTCTCCCACTTGCTCCACCTGAATCACATTCCAATCAATTACATGATTAGCATCAGGTACATACTTTTTAAGAAAAGACACATGGAATACATTATGAATGCACGTGGATGCAGGTAGTGCAAGCATGTATGCAACAGGACCAATCCTCTATAGGATTTTTAATGGTCCATAATATCTCGTTGCAAGCTTTGAACAGTTCCCCGATTTCATGGAACTCCTCTTGCCCTTCACTTTCAATAACACATGGTCACCCACTTTAAACTCTTTGTGAGTTTAGTCCCTGTCTAAATAGATTTTTTTCCTATCTTGGGAAGCCTTTAAATTCTCCTTAATATTCACCATTTGTTTCTTCATTTCCTTGAACAACTCTGGCCCAACCACTACTATGTTTATTGGGTTGTCCCAACTCACTCGCATGTTGCACTTTCTTCCATATAATGCCTCAAATTGCCTCATCTTCAAAGATTCTTGATACTCATTATTATAAGCAAATTCAACCAAGTGTAAATAATCCTCCCATTTTGATGGTTTATCCATCACATACATCCATAGCATATCTTCAATCACATGATTGACTCTCTCTATTTTCCCATCTGACTCTGGATGATAAGTTGTGCTAAAGTTCATATTTGTCCCAAATCCTTTGAACAATCCTTTCCAAGATTTTGATGTAAATTTGGGATCTTTGTCAAACACAATTGTCTTAGGCACACCATGAAGCCTAGCAACTTCTCTCATGTAGATATCTCCAATGGTGGTTGCCTTATGAGTTAACTTCACTGGAATAAAATGGGCAGCCTTTGTAAGCTTATTCACCGCCACCATGATGGAATCATGTTCTTGGTAGCTATGGGCAATTGAGTGATAAAATCCATTGTCACCACTTCCCATTTCCACTCAGAAATGGGTAATGGTTGTAGAAAAATAGTTGGGTGTCTATGCTCAGCCTTGACTTTTTGACATTCCAAACATTTGGCTATATAATCAACCACCTCTTTGTCAGGCTGCTAAATTGAAGCTTTTAAGTGACCTGAAACACTAAATTGTCAAACCAGGGTTGGTAAACTTTGAGCTGATACACAGTATGTGCAGGTAAGCGTCTAGTCTCTATCTGAATGCTATCCTAAGAAGAAAACACACACCTATTCTGAGAACTTGAATTTTAATAACTATCTTGAAACTGAGCATTTCCTATTTAAGTCGTCAACAGAAAAACAGTCTTGTGCTCAAATGCTGGTACTGCTATTTCTATTCAAAAGTGTGGTTCCACAAGATTATTTTACCTCTATGTCCGATCATTTACCATCATCACTTCTATTCAAGTCATGACACAAAGAGTATTCTCAAAATTGCATTCAATCTGGTCATCAAAATGAATCTAAAGTTGTCTACAAGAAAACAGAGTACTTTTCTACTTATTGGTACCAGGAGCTCCCCTTTGTTCTAACTGTAATCTAACTGTTCTAAGCAGGCAAGGTAACTACTGTCTAACAAAGCAAAGTGCATGCTAATTCTGAGTTATATTCGAATTGAAAATGAAAAGTCAAACAATACCTCGTTCGTGCTCTTATCCCCTACAGGCATCAATCATGTGTTTTATATTCACCAACGCAAAAGATAACAGTATGTGGGAAACGATTCTGTTGGAGAACGATTACACACAATTCTGAAACACTAAATCTACGAT
>ML781821.1:802308-852963 GCA_009831015.1 Picea engelmannii
GATTTAGGTTTGTTTCATTTCAGCTCTTAAGTTTTGTTAAATGTTCTAATATTGGAAAAGTCTTATTTGAAAGTGTTCTTGTAAGAGAACCGTAAGACCTCATACAATTATTAGATTTAGGTTTGTTTCATTTCATCTTTTAATTTTTTGTTAAATGTTCTAATATTGTAAGAGATCCTAAAATTCAGGTGTTCCTGTAAGAGAACCTTAGGATCTTGACAATTGTTAGATCTAGGTTTGATTAGTTGTTGAAAGAGATTTTGATGAATATGTTCTTGTAAGGGAACTTTAAGATCTCGGACATATTAGGAATCTTTCTAGATCTATATATTTTAGGTAGCGCTTCTAAGTTTACCTTCCCGGGTTGACAATTAAATTGAACTCTGATTGACATCATCAATTAGAACTAAATAGCATGCACCCTCATGTTGAGTGAATCATCCACCTTGTTCTATTTACCTTTGATATGCTTAATATCAAAGTCAAACTTATTGAGAAACTCCAACCATTTGATTTTCCTATCATTCAATGTTGGTTGTCCAAAAAAATATTTCAAACCACTATGGTTTGTCCTCAACTCGAATCTTTTTCCCATGAGATAATGCCTCCACATCTGTAAGACACGTATTATAGTTACCAATTCTAAGGCATGAGTAGCATAGTACCTCTCATGCTCTTTTTCTTGATTAATTGGTTCGGTTTTCATTGATGTCAACCCTTGAAGCAAGTTCGATAGCAAATTCTAGTATCCCCAACAGAATGGTTAAGGGACTTAAGTTTATTTTATGTACAATGGTACAAGTATTAGTATATTTGCAGGTAAGACTATTCTAGATGGATATTACATGTCATGCCATTTCCAGTGGTATGTGGAACGTCACATAACTCCTCACGGTTAGAGAGTTATGGCCTTGTGAAGTTGGAGCACCCTCATGAGTTATCTAGAAGGTCAAAGAAGTCAAATTATTCTAGAAGCTCCTAGAAGAAGTTGACTAGTCAAGTGGGTGAAACTAGGATTTAATCATGTGTTAAGTTGTTGCAATAAGAAAATAATTAAAAAATAAATTAGTTGCAACTAGAAGTGGAGAGTTTACTATTTGTGGATAAAGTGGTTACAAGTGGAAAAGTGGTTAGAAGTGGGTTAGCCCCAAAAGAAGGAAATTGTGTTGAGTTGATTAGAAGGTAACCCCTTGAGGAAGCTACATGGAAGTATAAATAAGAGAGCAAGGCTCTTCTATGAGCACCCATTGAGCACATTGAATATCTATTATTGTGTAAGGTTTATTGTAGGTAATCGTTGATACATCTAAAGTTACGCAAGTCTGAGGTAGCACAAAGGGTTGACGGAGAAAGTTTCGGAATTGTAGAAATACTGGAAAAAAAAAACCCTAGTTTTTGAGGTGTACACAGGCTACAATGGAGAAGGGCATGTACATACGTGGGCTGGAAATATAACGGGTCACGTACATGTGGGAAAGTCCATGAAAACTTGAGGAGATGAAGATTCCAGGTCTCTAGAGTTTTAAAGAAAGCTCCCAAGAAGGTCTACAGTGATCAGGTACAAAAGATCTATCTACAGGTTCAAAAGGTATGTCCAATTTCTATGAGTAGTTGGTTATTGTTATCTACATGAAATATGGTTATGGGGGTTTGAGTATTTTCCCAGCTAGAAAGGATATTGGATGTATGATACTTACTATAAAAGCCAGATCTACAGAAATACAATGCTTGTATGTTTAATATTTATCATTGGTATATCTAGTTAGTGTTGAGGGACATATTGTATTTCTTGGCATATGGTTGAGGGTTTTTTTTGTGGTACATGGTTGAGAGTTTGTGATTGTGAAGTGGTTGTGAATTTGTTGGTGTAGTGTGAAGTTTCATATCAGTGAGGGTTTGATGTCTAGTCCATGTGAGGGTTATTACACTTGTTCATGATTATACACACATGTATGGAACATGACTAGAGAGATATAGATGCACTTGGTTAAGGGATATATAAGATTATGTATGCACAGGGTACAGCTACAGATAAGACACAGTGGTAGATTGTAGGTTGAGGTGACAGAAGCATAAAAGTGTTTGAAGTTTCAGAGAAGGTGAAAACCCTAGTTTTCTAAACGTGTATGCAGGTTGAAGTATAGACAGAGTGCATACATACGCGGGATGAAATATATAAAGGACACATACATACGCAAGTTGCATTATACAGGTCGCGTACATGTTGGGTTTAGTTGGTACAGGTTGAGTACGGGTACAAGTTGATTACAGGTTAGTGGCACAGGTTGTTTACAAGTCAATGGTACGGTTTGGTACAGGTTTATAGTGGTATATCTCAGAGTGACAGTGTGGCATTGGTTTCATCATTTGACATTTATATTTCAGGGTGGTAGGATGGGGCAAGGATAGGTGGTTGTAGCCACCTTCTGGTTGTAGTTGGAGAACATAGGGGGTTGTAGCCTCCTTCTAGTTGTAGCCATATAATTGGGGAGTTGGAGCTTCCCTCAGGTTGTAGCCTGAAAATATAGGGGGTCGGAGCCTCCTTATAGTTGCAGCTAGAGAACAACCAAAGTTGGTGCTTCCAATGAATGTAATTCTTAAAGACATATAAGAAAAAACATTATGTGGTTTTTTCCCACATTGGGTTTCCATGTAAAAATATTGGTGTACTATGTATGTGTATGATTGTTCATTGTTCATGGTTTATTTACTTTGCAATTGTTGAATGATAATGGTATATTGATCATAAAGATAAATAACACTTACATATTGTGGTTAAAAAGGATTTTATTTCTATATTATTGATTCACCCCCCTCTCGGTATTCCAACAATTGGTATCAGAGCAGGTTCCTTCAGAAATAAGTTTAACCACTGAAAGGTAGATCATGGAGAGCAGCAATATGTATAAAAATGGAATACCACAATTTGATGGACAAAACTATGCATTCTGGAGCAGAAGGATGAAAACATATGTACAAGCAGAGGGACTTGATGTTTGGCAATCATTTGTAGATGGATATAAAGAAACAGTAGTTCCGCCAACAAATGACAATGGAAAGAAACTCAGTCTAAATAATTCAAAAGCCAAAAATGCACTTCTAAATGGTCTTGGTGATTCGGTATATGGAAAATTTATGCATTGCATCTCCGAAAAGGAGATTTGGGACAAACTTCAGAATGTTTATGAAGGAGATGCAAAAGTCAAGGAAGCAAAGCTTCAAACTTACAAAGGTCAATTTGAACAGTTGAAGATTGTTACAAGGGAAAAACTCTCTATGGCCAAGGGTAAACCACAATAGACAGGTATGACTGCAGAAATCAACTCAATTCCAACATATGCTATATAAACTAATGTGCAATACAAGGAAGAGGCCTAGCTTGATCCAACGTTTGATGATGTTCCACCGTTGAGCACTTTGACCCAAAGCTTTATACCTGCAAGAAGTTCTCGACAAACAAGCAAAGCAAGTACATAGTGATAATATAAAAGGGGTTAGCACATCAGATAGCATAATCCATTAATAAACATTACAAATACGCCCATGGATAATAATCATATATTTGCAAGATAATAATAGGACGGGAAAGGAGTATTTCTATTAATAATTGATCAGCAAAAGTGACAACATTACAAACTTCCGTGTCGGCACGGTTCGAAACCAAGAAACCAAGTTCCTTCCAACTGGGTCTCCACCACTTCAATCCTCCACCAACGGAAAGATCATAGGAAAGAGGCAATGAGGTCCTCTCAACAATAGGGAAAGAGATTGGGGGTTGAACATTGTGTTCAAACTTGAGGGACAAAGGGATGCAAACTCAATATGAAGTAATTTCTCCAGAGTAACTTTGCTCTCAAAGTTGAATGCTTTCTCCTCTTTTCCATAGCTTGAAATTGTGCTCTTATAGCCTTCAGAATGCAACTGAAGGGCTGAGTTAGAATGTTTCCAGTATATGGAAGACCAAGGATCATCGATCTTCTGTCGTGACATGGAAACCCGACCTCATTTTGTATTTTTTGGCACAAATCTCGATATATGTGAGATATAGTGGAGCAGCAAGTGTATAAGCGTCTTGTATAACTGATAGGGAGCGTATATGTGGAAAAATGTATATTTTAGCTCTGGATTCATCAAAAAGGGATGATAATTCTGTGTAGGGAAATGGAAAAAGGCCCTCTGTGCAATATAGCAATGGTGAGGCAAATCTTGCTATAACAGATTCTCCCTAATGTGTGAGATCATAGGAGTATCTGCAATGGATGAAATAAATTATAAATAACTCAGAAGTGGAGTGGTAGAGAACCAGTTGGACGAACTCAATTGTTCATTACATTATGTACTAACTTTGCATACATGGTTGCCAAGAATACAATGCAGATCCACGTGGAAAATATACCAAACAAGTGTTCATGGCCATGAATAGGCAAATACAAATGCAGTTACATGCCAAAAGTTGTCATAGTCACGAACAAGGCCCAGTGAAACCAGCCTCAAAATCAATCTAAAGATATCTCTATAACAAGAAGTACAATCTGATCTCCCATGATCACTGAAGTCAAATAGGTACTGTTCGAATGACTGGGAAGCAACAGCTCAGTAAAGTTGTGGCCACATAGTGATGTCTTCAAGTTTTCTACACTATCCGCCAAAGGTGCAATTCTACATCATGTGAATAAAGGAGTTGAGGTCTAACACGATGAGACATCGTTTGATTACCGGTCATTGAGGTATACCATTAACAAACGTGAGACAACCTACCAATAATGAAAGTAGGTATCAAGGCACCGAGTACATTCCTACAAGTGTGAAAAATGAGTCGATGTCGAACACTTGAGAAATCCATTGATCAGGAGACATTGACGTATTCCCATCTGTCAATGGCGATAGAGCCTACCACTAATGACTACAAGCCTCAAGGTACTCATAAAACTCTAGGTCCCATATCTATAATAAATGAGTTGAAGTCGATCGAAAGAGACCCACTAAAAGGAGAGCATTGAGGCATCTCTCATCAGTCAGCACGAGGAACAAAGAAGGAGCTTCATGATTTGGTGGAGATCAAACGAAGAACATGTTCATGAACCAATGACCTTGTGCCTCTTTCGTGTGTGCCAAATGCAAGCGGTACATGAAAAGGACCCTCTGAATAACAGCCAATGATGAAAAATTGTTGACAAAGGCAAGGAAACCACCAATAAGGCTAATGGCATCCAAGATACTACACGAATCCCAAAGTGTGAATAGATATCTTGTCGTCGAACATAAGGGAAACCACCCAGTCAACAACCAATGATGAAATGTCGATTGTTGGGTTCAAGGTGACCTACCAATGATGAAAGTAGGGCCAGGGTGCATGATAAGACCAAAGTATCATGTGATTCTGAGACAAACTGAGGGTATGGCCGACATGCAAAGTCAAGATTTCTGAGGAGTGGCTAACACAGGTTGATAGACTTCCTTTGAACAAGAGCATGAAACATATGGTGGATTCTGACAGCATGGACTCAATGATGTGACAATTAGATGCAGGAGGCATCAATAATGTTCTCTATAGGGACTGGAAGAGTAACTAGTCGATACAGAAAACTCTATAGCGAGATCAGCTTCCCAAGGCCATGCTAAACCCAAAATTATGATGACACAAGGACTCAATAACTTTGTGCTATGTTCAAAGGCGACACGACTGCTGCCAATTACAATATAGCATTCCCTTCTCGACCATCTTTTTTTGTTTTTTCATAACAAATGAATGCTATGATACAGAGGAGGGAACGAGTGTCGCAAGTAAGCAAAACTAGTTCCAACAGTGGAACGTACCTATGCTTAATGCAAGGAAATGCATGTGGGAAATGGACACTCAGGGTGATGTTCCCTCCAGGGTATAGAGTGTCAAATTGCAAAGGATATAAACAAGGCTCTGTTTGGTTGAGGATGCAAACTGCTTAGGCAACGGTTTATAACGCAAAGTGAGAATCAGTTATAGGCTCAATACTACAAGTGAGGACATGAGATGCAATCACAACTTAACGCCAAAAAATGTCCTTTTTTATATCTTTTAGTCTACTTGGGGTGAAAAAGGGGTAAACTTGTGCCAAATAGACGTCTTTTCAAATCCAATTTACAAGTCTGAAAAAGACAAGTTCACTCGGAAATCTTTTCAATTTTTGGTAGCAAGTCGAAAAAGAGCTTAACTAAGACTCGTAACCTTTCAAATCCAACTTTAACGAGTATGAAAGGGACAAATCACTCGGTGATCTTTTCAGTTTTTGGGCGAGTCGGAAAAGAGCTTAATTGAGACTCGTTTTTTGGAAGTTTAATCAACATGTAAAGGGGGAGGCCAAGGCTCCCGTCTCGGCCTTCTGCCAAAAGTCAGTACCTTGCGGATAGCTAACAAGATCTTGGGAAAACCCAAGGCTTTCCAATTCAAGGAGGAGAAGGTGATAACAGAGGATACAGTCTTCGTGATGGTTCGAATAATGTCTCTTAATGGAAAAGACATAGGTGGGGGAATGGGATGTCCCATCAGGTCGTCCCAATCGAAAGGAACCTCATCAGGACTTGGAGGGAGAGCAATCGGGGGATGAATAAATCTCTCTCGTTCAAAAGGGGGAGGATTTGAAATGTTGATGACATAACTGAAAGGTGTGTCATTTTCTTCAGGGAGAGTAGGGTTGACCATAGATTGCACTGGTGTGGCCACTTCTTCAATTATAGGCTGAAGAGGATGCATAGTAACGGGGGCAAGAGACGCTTCACCCTTAACAAAGGGGGTGAGGTCCGGAGAAGATTGCATCGGTGGAACCACCAAGATGATCAAGGGAGAAGTGGTGTGAAGAGAAACCACGGATGCCTCGAAATCTAAAGGGCTCTTTGGTAAGCCCCACGCTTCTGGTATCTCCGCAGTAATCGGACACAAACGAGTAAGGTGACTTCCTTCGCAAGTCCTACAAAAGAATTTAGGCTTACGTTTGAGGCGTTTGGGCTTCTCGATGTAACTAGCAGGGGAAAGAGAGTCATCTCTTGTATGATGAATAGAAACGGGAGACGTGACAGGGCTATGATTCAGGGAAAAAAGAATGGTGCCCCCACCATAATTGGTAGAGGTTGGGGGCAAGATGTCAACGTAGTTTGTAGAAGAAGTCGACCCATCTCCGACATGACTGGCAGAGGTTGGCAATGGAGCACCAGTATGACTGACAGTAACTGGGTTGGCCATGGATGGTGGCATTTGATTCCATGGTCCGGGGAAAGATTGATTCTGAAAAATTGCAAGCCCGGCAGGATCTTGGTATACCACTTGCCCTAGCCTAGAAAGGTGTTGGTTCACGCCAAAATTGTATGAAGAGGTTTGGACGGGCATCGTCACTAAGGTTTGTGAAGAGACCGAGGTAGGATAATGATTATTCGAGTGAGGATATATGTTGCCTCCTTGTGAAGGGGTCCCATAAAGAGGGTAACCCGAACCGTAAAATTGATTCTCTCCATATGAAAGACCCAGTGGTAATTGAGGACCTGTCATGGAAAAAGTGTTCGAAGGAACTGACATGGCGGACGAAAGATACATGGGTGGGGGGTAATAAGTGGGATAAGCACCCATCTGAGTACTGGCTCCTAAAAGAGCATAGCTAGTATTGGATCCATAAGGGGGAAGGTTCCAACCTCCCATGGGGACACGACTCATATCAAACGAAGAAGCAGGCATCGGAGCCATGGTGCCCCCGGGTCCAATGCTAGGATTCATATATGTGGGCCAGGGAGAGGGTTGCACAGGGGAAGGCATATCAACAGGAAAATGGCTAGGGAACCAAGGTGTGGAATGAGCGTTGTAGTTGTGCATACCATTGTAAAAAACGGAAGGGCCTGTCCCCATGAAATTAGCAGGTATCATGGGGTGGGTAGCAGTGAATGAGGGAGGAAAAGAAACTCCATTGTCTATAATGATGAAACCCAAAATAGACGCCTAATTTCAATTAGTAGTCAAAGAGAATACCAAAAAGTCAAACAGCCAATATGCATGCAAACGGGCTAAAGTGGTTGAGTGGCCTCCCTCGCTGAAGAAGGTATGTCTCATCCAAGAGGGACCTGAGACTCCCTGCTAAAGTTTGGAGGTAACAGAATCAGTTATAAGGGCCCTCGTAGGCTTAAAAACCAGTCGGTCAGATCCCCCAAGAGAGGTAATCCTCCATAAAGGCTATGTGTTGTCTGATCCCTATTTGACTTAGGATACAAGCAAAATAACCCCTGCAAGTAACCTATGAGATACCTAAGTCAAGTAACTAATAAACCATTGTATAACCAATGCACAGGCGAGCAATCGTAAGTCTGTATCACCGTATGGGCAAGGTATCAAAGCCTAAAACCTTGAAAGCACCACCTCTCACAGAGGTATGGGTACTAGCAAGATCCCAAAATACGAATAAATCCACAGAAATATCTTTGACGCTAGGTGAGTATCCAAGGGTTATCTCTTCAACTAACTTTGCGCGACCTCGTGATTAACTCCAATGTGAGTGGAGCCTCCTGATATTACCAATTATACAATGGACTTCTCAACTCCATGTCTCAGACACATATGTTGATTTAATTGCCTTGGAGAAGTTTACTCACAAGATCCTATTCCAAGGCACTAAATCCTAGGCTAGTTTCTGCACCCTAAAAAATAAAATCGTGACTAATCAATTTTAGTTTAAAGCGTAAACTTTATTAGTCGTGGTTACTCAAAAAGGTATGGAAGTGAAACTTGTGGCGTTATGACTCTGCAAGAAAATAAATATAGATATAATGCAAAGTCTATCTTTAACTTTTCAATGAATGATATGCTAAATAAGAACGGTGCAATCTTCAATTTCAACTCTGCAATTCAGAAGTAAAATGCAACCTTTCACTAAATGTGCTAAGCTAATGATAAAGACTCCACGATGGAAATGCCAACCAATGCAAAATGCCTATTTTTTTGTATTTTCAATATACTAAAAAGAAATGAATGGACTGATGAGCAACCTGATATATAAATTCTATTGTGTATAAAAGAAACAACTCGAGTAGAATACCAATCAGCCAAGCAAACAACCCAAATAAAAAGGACAAATCAAAAATGGAAAACAAAGAGAAAGACTCCGCCAAAAAATTCAACTCCAAACAGGTTTCCTGTCATCCTAGATAATCTTAATAGACACTATAGAGACCAAAGAAGGCTTAGCAATTTTCAAATCTCACCTAGCAGTCACTAAACCAAGCAAACAAGTAAGGGGAAGTGGTATACGCGACTATTCAGGAGAACAGAGCATATATACGCTTCTTGCAATGAGACAGCAAGCATGTATACGTGATTGTCAAGGAAAAAAGGGCATATATGCTTTAAAACAAGGCAAGGCAAGGGAAAAAGGCTGAAAACTCAAACCCAGAGTGAACAGAATCTGTCAAGCAGTGATAACACAAGAAATACAAAGGAAAAAGAGCAATGTAAGAAGAAAAAGTACTTCAACCCTTAGAAGGAAGATCACTCCCCAGTGGAGTCGCCATTTTTGTTACAAGGGAAAACCTCTCTATGGCCAAGGGTAAGCCACAACAGACAAGTATGACTGCAGAAATCAACTCAATTCCAACATATTCTATATAAACTAATGTGCAATACAAGGAAGAGGCCTACCTTGATCCAATGTTTGATGATGTTCCACCGTTGAGCACTTTGACCCAAAGCTTTATACCTGTAAGAAGTTCTCGACAAACAAGAAGAGCAAGTACATAGTGATAATATAAAAGGGGTTAGCACATCAGATAGCATAATCCATTAATAAACATTACAAATATGCCCATGGATAATAATCATATATTTGCAAGATACCAATAGGACGAGAAATGAGTATTTCTATTAATAATTGATCAGTAGAAGTGACAACATTACAGACTTTCGTGTCGGCATGGTTTGAAACCAAGAAACCAAGTTCCTTCCAACTAGGTCTCCACCACTTCAATCCTCCACCAAAGGCAAGCTCATAGGAAAGAGGCAATGATTTCCTCTCAACAATAGGGAAAGAGCTTGGGGGCTGAACACTGTGTTCAGACTTGTGGGACAAAGGGATGCAGACTTAATATGAAGTAATTTCTCCAGAGTAACTTTGCTCTCAAAGTTGAATGCTTTCTCCTCTTTTCCATAGCTCGAAATTGTGCTCTTATAGCCTTCAGAATGCAACTGAAGGGCCGAGTCGAAACGTTTCCAGTATATGGAAGGCCAAGGATCAGAGATCTTCTGTCGTGACATGGAAACCTGACCTCGTTTTGTATTTTCTGGCACAAATCTCGATATACACGAGTTGTAGTGGAGCAGCAAGCGTATACGCATCTTGTATAACTGATAGGGAGCGTATATGTGGAAAAATGTATATTTTAGCTCTAGATTCATCAAAAAGGGATGATAAGTCTGCATAGGGAAATGCAAAAAGGCCCTCTGTGCAAGATAGCAATGGTGAGGAAAAATTTTCTATAACAAAGATGAAGGAAGAAGAGAATATTGCAGCTTACTTCTTCCGAGTTGATGAAATAGTGAATGCAAACAGAGGATTGGGAGAAGTGGATGAATCTATAATCGTTCAAAAGGTACTAAGATCTCTTCCAATGAGATTTGATCCTAAGATCTTAGCACCAGAAGAAAGAATAGATCTGGATTTTATAAGCATGGATGAACTACATGGAATTTTCATAGCCTATGAAATGAGAACCGAATAGGAGAATCCAATTACAAAAGAAGCAGCATTCAAAGCATCCAAGAATTCAAAGCAAAATGAAAAATAAGATATCATCAACAACGACATCTCATAAGATGATGAAGAAGTAGAAAACTTCGTCAAAAGACTGAAAAAGGGAACTGGCGGTAGATATATAGGTAAGCTTCAATTGATTTGTTTTAATTTTGATGGTATTGGTCATTTTTCTAACAAATGTCCTCATAAAAGATAAAAAAAAGAAATGAGGAAGATGATTCAAATAGCAAACAAATGTACAAAGGCAAAAGAACCAAAAATATTCAAGAAAAAATTTGCACCAAAGAATATAGCTCCTCATCAGATGAAGATGAAGTCAGTGAAAGTGAGACAGAAAAAGGTATATTCATGGCAGTGGAAGACTCCAATAAAGAAGGCACCTAAGAGGAATATGAAGAGGCAGAAGTTGACTACAGAGAAGAATTGTTGAGTTTTATAGAAGTTATAAAAAGAGAAAGGAATAAAAACAAGTCACTACAAGCGGAACTGAAAAGAAAATAGGAAACACAAAATTCCAACTCTGATGAACTAGAGCAAATGATCACTAAGTTAAAAATTCAAGTTGAAGAAGAGAAAATCATTGAAGAATCACTCAAGGAACGGTTAGAAAAAAATAGATAGAATCATTAGAAACTTGGAAGCAGAGATTGTCACATTGAGAAAATATCTTCAAAATAAAAACATGTAGAACAACTAAAAAGTTTTGGATGATATTATCAGCAGTCAAAGGCCAAATCATGACAAGTCCGGACTTGGATACAATGAAACAGAAAAGGGATCAAGATCCAAAACAATATATCAAGAAATATATCCAAGAAACTATGCAGAGACAGTTAGAGGAGACAAGAAGTTTTACAAGGAAGATCACAAGGACACTCCTCCACCCAAAAGATTTAGATTTCAGAATCAGTGATAGTCAGAAACAAGCAGGCCTCAAGAAGAACAAGGATTCAGAAGATCTTCAACTCCCAGGTATCAAACTATTTTCTTTAGTTTATGTTATGTATGTACTAATTTTAGACATAAAGTTGTAAATTGTAGAGCAAATAGCAGAAATAGAAACAACTTTGAAAATCATGGACAAAATGGTTATTCAATAAATCCTACTGAAACACAGAGAATAAGTTACAATAGGTTTGAATCTTTGAGCACTGAAATAGAATGCTACAAGTGCAACAACTTTGGACACATGGCCAAAGATTGTAGAATGATAGTCCCTCCTAGAGAATCACAATATAATAACAACAGTCACAGACATGACCCTCAACAAATAATGTAGATAAGAAAGTATAATTAGTATAACAATGAAGAATGCACACTCGCTCTACAAGATAAACCCAAGAAATGTGGTTGGTATGTTGACAATGGCTACACAAATCACATGACGGGTGATGAGTATATGTTTCTAACATTGAGAAAGGAAAGAGATGGATCAGTCTCCTTTAGAAACAACGACTCAGCTAGAATCATTGGAAAGGGCACAATCAGAATTGGAAACAAGGATACCAAGGCAGAAAATGTTCTACTAGTAGAAGATATGAAACATAATCTTCTAAGTGTAAGTCAAATGTGTGACTAAGGTCACAAACTTATGTTCGATTCACAGAAGTGCGAGATAAGAAAAGCAGGTTCAGGAAAATTGGTTGCAACAGTTGTAAGAACTTCAAGCAACATATATGTATTAAGTGAAATTGGAAATGAAAAGTGTTGTCTAGGAAAGGAAGATGAAGTTTGGCTATGGCACGGAAGAATGGGTCACATAAAATTTGATAACCTCATCAAAATCACCAAAAAGGAAGCAGTCAGATAAATGCCCCAGATCATGAAGCCAACCAACACATTATGCAAGCATTGTCAACAACGACAGAAAACAAAGACCAGGTTCAAATCAAAGGAATACTCCACAAAAAGATTGTTGGAAATTGTACATACTAATCTAGTTTGACCAACTAGAACAAAGGGTTTAAAAGGTGAGCAATATTTTATGTTATCGGGGTATGATTATACAAGGATGACTATAGTTTGTTTTCTCAGGAAGAAATCAGAAGCATTTGATAACTTCAAGGTATACAAGGAAATGGTTGAAAATGAAATGGATTCAAAAATCAGATGTTTGTGATCTGATAATGGGGGATACTTTAATCCAAAGGAATTTATGGATTTTTGCAACAAGCATGGAATAAAAAGGCAATTCTTCATTGCTAGGACACCTCAACAGAATGGAGTTGTCGAAAGGAAGAACAATACAGTACAGGAAATGGATCGAACAATGTTAATGGATTCTAAGTTGACAAATGTTTTTTGGACACATGCAATGAATACATCAGTTCACATTCAAAACAGAGTAGTGCTTAGAAACAACAGTGATAAGACTCTTTACGATCTATGGAAAGGAAGACTATCGAATGTGAAGAAGAAGACTAGCGAATGTGAAGCACTTTGGAGTTTTTGGAAGCAAATGCTACATCAAAAGAGAACATGGTAGAATGGAAAAGTTTGATTCTCGTGTGGACAAAGGCAGGCATACTTGTTGGGTACTCGAGTACAAGGAAAACTTACAAATGTTTCAATCTAAGGCTCAACAAAGTTGTGGAAAGCATCAATGTAATGGTTTATGAGGCAAGTGGACAGAAAATAAAGGAAGAAGAAAGGGAGTTAGTGGAACAGGGTTATGAAGAAGACACAAAGGATGAAGAAGTAGCAGAAGGGGAAGATGAAGAAGATCAGATAGAAGTAGAAGAGAAAGAAAAAAAAGCAGCTCTAATACACCTAGCAAACAAATACATATGAATCATCCCTCGAATAATATTTTGGGAATAAAGATGCAAGAGTTGAGACTAGAAGAAGAATTTGTTCACCAAAACAACTGCACCTAGCACTTTTATCCTCGATTGAAACAAATAGTTTTGAAGAAGCCAACAGGGATGAATTATGGATAAGGGCCATGGATGAAGAGTTGGATCAGATAGAGAAGAATCACACTTGGGAATTGGTTACAAAACCAAGGTACAAGAATGTGATCGACACAAAGTGGGTCTTCAGAAATAAATTGAATTAAGATGGACAAGTTACCAGGAACAAATCTATATTTGTATGTAAAGGATATGCACAGGTTGAAGGTATCGAATTTGAAGATACATTTTCCCCAGTTTCCAGAATGGAAGCAATCATATTGATCCTAGCCTATGCATGCTCCAATAATATTAAAGTGTATCAGATGGACGTGAAATCGGCCTTTCTGAATGGGGATCTATAAGAAGAAGTCTACATTAAGCAACCAGAAAGATTTCAATTGTCAAAGAATGAACATTATGTGTGAAGGTTGAAGAAGGCCTTGTATGGTCTAAAATAGGCCCCCAGATCATGGTATTCTAGACTGGATAAATATCTATAGGAGCAAGGATTCAGAAAAGGAAATGCAGACAACAACCTCTACATCAAGGTAACTCAAGATAGTATTTTATTAATTGAAGTTTATGTTGATGATATTTTTTTTGGAAGTGATGATGACAGATTGAGCCATAAATTTGCAAAGGATATGCGGAATGAATTTGAAATTTCATTACTTGGAGAACCATCCTTCTTTCTAGGTCTTCAGATATGTTAAAGCAACCAAGGTATTTTTATTTCTCAAACAAAGTACATCAGAGAAATACTAAAGAGGTTTAGAATGGAAGATTGCAAACCAATCAATACTCATATGCAAACAAGTTGCAAGTTAAGTAAAGATGATGATTCAAAGGCTACAGATTAGAGGCAGTACATGTCAATCATTGGCAACTTACTTTATGTGACAACATCCACACCAGATGTAATGCAGGAACTTGGATGGGTGGCAAGATTTCAAGCAGCACCAAAGGAATCGCATGTTCTAGCAGTAAAAACGATATTCAGATATCTCAAGGGTAGAGAAGAGTTTGTTTTATGGTATCCAAAAGGAAAGGATCTATCACTTATTGCCTACATAGATGCAGATTGGGCAGGTTTCATTGATTACCAGAGAATTACAAGTGGAGCAGTGTTCCACTTGGGTGAGTGTTTGGTATCTTGGATAAGCAAGAAACAGTCTTCAGTATCATTGTCTACATCCAATGCAAAGTATATTGCAGCAGCGACATGTTGTACACAGGCTCTATGGATGAAACAAACTTTAACATATATACAGGTTGAGTATGATGAGCCCATTCTGATATATTGTGATAACACAAGTGCCATTAGTATCTCAAAGAATCCAATGATGCACTCCAAGACGAAGAACATTCCAATCAAGTATCATTTTCTACGAGAACAGACTACAGAGAAGAACACCAAAGTTGAATATGTGGGAACAAAAGAACAGGTCGTGTATATCTTTACAAAACCGCTTCCAAGAGAAGATTTTGAGTATCTTCGATATAGACTCGAATTAATTTCTACTCCAAAATGAATGCTTTAGAATGCTTATCTTATATGTCTTAGATTTACATGAGGAAGCACCATTAATAGGACAGTTTGGTTTGGGGGAGCAGTTTCATGAAGAGTTCAGTCAGGGGGAGCAACCCAAGGACAGTTCAATTAGGGGGAGTAGCCTTAATGGGAAGTTTCCTTTTCCATCTATGTCAAAGGGGGAGAGATTCTTCAAATGCATGGATAGAGAGTTAGATGATTGGAGAGAGAGCACAAAGGCATACTTTCAGGGGGAGTGATGGTCATAGGGGGAGCATGAGCAGTATGACTTCATTATTGCATCCGAGTGTTGCCATCAATGCCAAAGAGGGAGATTGTTGATTAATTGGGTTGTTTGTCATTGATGTCAACCCTTGAAGCAACTCCGGTAGCAAATTTTGGTAGCCCCAACATTATGGTTAAGGGACTTAATTTTGTTTGATGTATAATGGAAAGAGTATTAGTATATTTGCAAGTAAGACTATTCTAGATGGATAGTACATTTCATGCCATTTCTGGTGGTATGTGGAATGTCACATAACTCCTCACGGTTATATATTTATGGCCTTGTGAAGTTGGATCACCCTCATGAATTATCTAGAAGGTCAAAGAAGTCAAATTATTCTAGAAGCTCCTAGAAGAAGTTGACTAGTCAAGTGGGTGAAACTAGGAGTTAATCATGGGTTAAGTTGTTGCAATAAGAAAATAATTAAAAAATAAATTAGTTGCAACTAGAAGTGGAGAGTTTACTATTTGTGGATAAAGTGGTTACAAGTGGAAAAGAGGTTAGAAGTGGGTTAGCCCCAAAAGAAGGAAATTGGGTTAAGTTGGTTAGAAGGTAACCCCTTGAGGAATCTACATGGAAGTATAAATAAGAGAGAAAGGCTCTCCTATTAGAACCTATTGAGTACATTGAATATCTATTATTATGTAAGGTTTATTGCAGGTACTCATTGATATATCTGAAGTTACGCAAGTTTGAGGTAGCACGAAGGGTTGACAGCGAAAGTTTCGGAATTGCAGAAATATTGGGAAAAAAACACCTAGTTTTTTAGGTGTACGTGGGCTACAGTGGAGAAGGGCACGTACGTACGCAGGCTAGCAGTATAACAGGGCGCGTACATGTGGGAAAGTAAATGAAAACTTGAGGAGATGAAGATGTTAGGTCTCTAGAGTCTGAAAGCAAGCTCCCAGGAAGGTCTACAATGATCAGGTACAACAAATCTATCTACAAGTTCAAAAGGTATGTCCCATTCTATGAGTAGTTGGATATTGTTATCTACATGAGATATGGTTATGGCAGTTTGAGGATTTTCCCTAGAAAGGATATTGGTTGTATGACACTTATTGTATAAGACAGATCTACAAAAATACAGTGTTTGTATGTTTGATATTTATCATTGGTATATCTTTTTAGTGTTGAGGCACATATTGTATTTCTTGGCATATGGTTGAGGGTTTTTTTTGTGGTGCATGGTTGAGAGCTTGTGGTTGTGAAGTGGTTGTGAATTTGTTGGTGTAGTGTGAAGTTGCATATCAGTGAGGATTTGATGTGTAGTCCATGTGAGGGTTATTACTCTTGCTCATGATTATACACACATGTATGGCACATGACTAGAGAGATATAGATGCACTTGGTTAAGGGATATATAAGATTATGTATGCACAGGGTACATCTATAGATAAGACACAGTGACAGGTTGCAAGTTGAGGTGAGAGAGGCAGMAAAGTGTTGAAGTTTCAGAAAAGGTGAAAACCCTAGTTTTCTGAAGGTGTATGCAGGATAAAGTATAGACATGGCATGTACATATGCAGGTTGCAGTATAGACAGTTCGCATACATACCCGAGCTGAATTATATACAGGTCGCRTACATTTTCAGTTTTGTTGGTACATGTTGAGTAGAGGTACAGGTTGATTACAGGTCAGTGCCATAGGTTGGTTAAAGGTCAGTGGTATAGGTTGGTACATGTTTACAGTGGTATATCTCACAGTGATAGTGTGGCAGTGGTTTCATCATTTGACATTTGTATTTCAGGGCTGCAGGATGGGGAAAGGATAGGTGGTTGTAGCCACCTTTCGATTTTATCCACCTTCCAGTTGTAGCCAGAGAACATAAGGGGTTGTAGCCTCCTTCTAGTTGTATCCAGATAATCGAGGAGTTGGAGATTCCCACATGTTGTAGCCTAAAAATATAGGGGGTCGGAGCCTCCTTCCAGTTACAGCTGGAGAACAACGGAAGTTGGTGCTTCTAACCAATGTAATTCTTAAAGACATATAAGAAAAAGCATTATGTGGTTTTCTCCCACATTGGGTTTCCACATAAAAATATTGGTGTATTGTGTATGTGTGTGATTGCTCATTGTTCATGGTTTATTTACTCTGCACTTGTTGAATGATAATGGTATATTAATCATAAATATAAATAACACTTACATACTGTGGTTAAAAAGGATTTTATTGGTCTATTACTGATTCACCCCCCTCTGAGTAATCCAACACTTTTACCTTCCTTAACTCATAGCATACCATGTGTCCATTCTAACTAAGGAATCCACCAAGTCCTTCATTGCATGCATCAATGCATACAACAAAATCTTCATTGGGATCAACAATATTCAATATTGGTGCACTTGTTAATAAACTCTTCAAGTGTTGAAAGCTTCTTTCATAATCAAAAGTCCACTGAAATCTCACACCCTTCTTTTGCAAAGATGTGATTGGGTGTGCAGTCTTTGAAAAGTCCTCTATGAATATTCTATAATACCCTGCAAGTCCCATGAAATATCTCACCTCTGAGACATTATGTGGTATTGGCCATCCCTCAATGGCTCTTAACATTTCCAGATCCACTACTATCCCTTCCTCGAATATGATATGGCCCAAGTAATGTATTTGCCTCAGGTAAAATGAGCTCTTGCTCAACTTGGCATATAGTTGATTGATTCTCTCTCAAAACTTGTAGCACCATTCTTAAGTGATTCTCATGTTCTTCTTCGGACTTAGAATAAATAAGTATGTCATCCAAAAATACAATGACAAACTTATCTAAGCAATCTCGGAAAATATCATTCATTAAACACATGAAGGTAGCTGGTGCATTTGACTACCCAAAAGGCACCACTATAAATTCATAATGGCCATAACTCATTCTGAAGTTTGTCTTATTGATATCTTCTTCCTTAATCCTCACCCGGTGATAACCTGATTTGAGGTCAATTTTGGAAAATATATTCGCATCCTTCAGGTGATCAAAGAGATCATTTATCCTTGGCAATGGATATTTTTTTCTTTACAGTCACCTTATTCAGCTACCTGAAGTCAATGCAAAGTCTCAAGGTACCGTCTTTATTTTTCACAAATAACATTGGGGCACCCCAAGGTGACACACTTGGGCATATATACCCCTTTTTCAAAAGCTCTTCAATCTATATTTGCAATTCCTTCAACTCTAGAATACTCATCTTGTAAGGAATATTGGATATTGGAGCTGCTCCATGTACCAAATTAATGGAGAAATCTATATATCTCTTTGGTGGAAAACCTGATATCTCTTTAAATACATCCTAGAACTCTTTTAAGACTGCATAATATTCAATATTTAGCACTTTATCATTAGTTAACTCCTTCATATGAGCTACAAATAATTGTCATCCTTTTCTGAAACTCTTCTTCAACAGCAAGGCTGAAACTTCTCTGATAGTTACTACTCTTGGAATACCTTGAACTGTCCTCAAATTTCGTTCTTCATCCAAACACGTAAATGCCTTATTATAACAGTCTAGGACAACATGATGCATGTCCAACTAATCCATACCAATTAGGAAATCATATGATCCCAATGGTATGATGTTCAAATCTGCCCTTGTGCTCGGTCCATAAATGTCCATTGGACATGCCTTAACCATCTCATTAATTTTTCTCTTAGTTCCTGTAGCTAGCTGCACCAACCAATATTTCCCAAGCTTGATTCTTGGAAAATGAAATCTTTCTACCATCTTAGATCCAGATAATTATGACTAGCTCCTAAATCAATTAAAATAGCAATGGGTTGGACATTAATCTTACCTTCTACTTTAATCATGTGAGATTTAAACTTAGCTTGCTTGTTATCCAGGGATGCATAGATCTTTGGTACATTTATTCCCATGTCTTCAATTGTATCAACTTGTTGTACATTATGAACATTCCTCACTTTTTCATCTTTATGAGGGAAATCTTGGTACATGTGATCTCCCTCACAACCCCAACATCCTATTGGTTTCTTCCTTGGTCTTTGCCCCATTGTTTTTGTCATCCTGGGCTCCTTAGAAGTTGGATGACCCTGAGAATTATTTCTGAAGAGTGGTGGTTTGGTCCCTTTCTTCTTATGCTCCATCTTTCCTTTCTTATTGTCTTTCCAAGCCTTTTGGTAAGTAGATCTTCCTCCATGATGATCATAGAGACATTTATCTCTCCTTATGGTTTCATCCAATGTCTTGGGATCATGATACCATATCTCATCACTGATAAATGATGGCATCCCACTTAAGTACCTCTAAATCTTAACCCTGTCATCCTTGACTAAAGCAACGTAGTTCAGTAGCTCTAAGAATATTCTCTCATACTTATCTATGGTCATACTCTCAAGCTTGAGTTCGAAGAAATCCTTCATCTTCCTATCATAATAACGCTTGGTTAAGTACTTCCTTTGAAAATACCTTTTGAACTCCCTCCAAGTAATATTCTTCTCATGAATGTGTTGAACTTGCAAAAACTAGTCCCACCACATTGATGTTTTTCCTTTCATTTTATAAATAGTGATTCTCCCTCTGCCTATGATGATTAATTGTGTAACTAAAAGTACTTCCTCATGCCCAACATCTAGGTCTCTGTATCCTTATCTTTCTTATGCTCGCCATCAAAGGTAGGAGGCTTAATCTTATTCATTTTTCCTTATAGCTCATCTACCCCAAACCTCCTCTTATGTTTTCTAACAAGAGATGGACTTGAACTATTGTGTGATCTCCTAGTTGAATGCCTTGGTGAGTGATGATGATGCATATCAACACTTCTTGCTTCTCTTCTTTTATCATGAGACCTATGACTCCCTGACTTGTTTGATTCAGTCTCCTTATCCATTTTATTCACTATTCTATCCAAGTTTTGTATCAACATGATGTTGAATCCATCTAGCTGCTCTTTGGATTTCATAAGACTCTCATTATCAACCTTATAACTTTGGACATGTTTTTGCAAGCTCTTGATGGTCTCCACCAAGTTCATGCTTTCTTCTTTCCCTTCTCCATGCCCATTTGATTTTGTCCCTGAATTACCCATGCTGACATACAACCTTCTTACTTAATCTTCATGGTTGTAGGTTCTTTTTGCATATTCCATACCTATGATCTATTTTCTCTTAACTCTACAAAATGTGCAAGCAACAGGATTTGTTAGACTATAATAAATTTAACATATATTGGTTTATGCACCATTCTAGTTTTTTTTAATACACCAGAAATAGTATTTTTTATATCTTGTGAATTATACTGCTCAATTCAAATTTTTGGGTGCACACTTGGACTCCTCTATCCAAGACCCCTCCAATTACTACTTTATTTCTCAATTCTGAGCTATGAGCATAAAGTTATGGTCCTTTGAATATTATCCACTTACTCCTTTTATAAGCTTTTTATTCTAGGTGTAATTTCAGACATGTTCTTGCATCCATACACTACCCTCTTTCGGATTTTGTCAGAAGATAAATTGGGTATCTTGATGACCCCACTTTGAACAATCTGACCAAGTTTCACCTTAATTTGAGCTTCAAGCTTCTAGATACAGCATGTTGAAGTTTAAGGCCCATTTATATTTTAGCCTTGAATGTTACAGGTGTCTTTTACGTCCTCATGTACACTTTTATGTACCAAGAAACTCAATTAAACTCTATGAATGTCTTCTATGGTTCAACAGGTTTCCGTGGACTTCTCATGTGCCACAATTCGACATCTGAGTAGGAAGTTATGGCCCCGGAAGTGAACAAATACCCAAAATTTTACCTTGCATTGTTTGGCCTATAACTTCCTCATACTAGCTCTATTTAACAAATAGTTTACACCGTTAGAAAGATCTGTCTGAGCTCTTTTATTTGAGCTGCGAAGGCACATTGTAGCTTAGTAATTTCCATTATCGTAGTTTTTGAATACCTAAAAACATTGTTTAGGCCTTCAAAAATAGCCTACAAGAAGATGAGTTGAAAAACATTATAAACTTATGGGGAAGTTTAGCTAATTTATGTTGACACATTGACTATTATAATGCTTTGGGTCCATTTGGAACCCCAATATGATGCCTTGTTAGCCTCCCAAACTACCACGTCAACCTTCTCTTACTTTTTCTTTCTCTCCCCTATCTCTCTTCCCTTTACGCAGGCCTAAAAATTCAATAAAATACTGATATTTTACAGACCCACTTGCTCAGTTGGCATGTTTTTTACTATGGATGGGACAAGGGTCCCCTCTAAGTTCCAAGTGGCACCTCGTTATAGGTCATGAGGATGGGCGGGTCCCATCCCGCACCTTTTTTCTTGGCGTGTGTGAACTTGCACACCTCCCTAATTTAACGGTCGAGATCTAACAAGATTGACGATCGAAAGGACATGTCGCATCCCAAAAGTGCCCAAGGTTTAACAACCCCTTGCATCACTATAGTGGTTTTTCTCGTGCTACATGGCATGATCTCAATGATGTCGCATGGCACAAGGGCTGGAAGCCAAAACCGCTTCGCCCCCATGCGACGATGGTTTATGGTATCGACTAAACCACCCACACACATATCTTCCACATCACTTGCCACCATGGAAGTCTACGTCACTGCCATGTCACCTCCAGATCACGCTGACATCCTATATAGAAAACACTCAAATTTTTTTGATTTTCAAAAATTTTCCGAATTCCCAAAATTTGCATAATTTTGAAAAAAAATCGCGACCACCATGGAACTCTAATATTAAGCTTTCTAAAACCGAATTCAACCCTGTAACCGACTGATTACCTCCACATACAACTAATGGGCATTTATGGGCACGAATTCCATTTGATTTCTCTCAAAAATTGGGGATTTTTACCCAAATTTCGCCATCTCTTCATTGTAAACACAAAATTTGTAATTCAACTAATTCTAGGCCTGAAATTACCCAAACTAAGATTTAAAATTGGGAATTTTTAGTCCCTAGGTGAATTTTCCTCAATTTCTCGTGAAAAATACCCCAATTTCACTGCAGTAATTTCAACAAACATGTTGTCGTCATCCCTTTCCAACCTTTTGTCGAATAGTTTGCATGTAGACTCTGCAAACACAACTTCAACACTCTATCTATGGCCCATACAAGCTTAGTGTTGAACCTGTAGCTCTGATACCACATTGTAACATCCTCGTTACATCAAACTCGTCAAATATAGCTCTGATACCACATTGTAGCATACTCAGCCTCTTAGCTAAGTCTCGTTACCACATTGTAACGTCCCCACTACTAGTAAATCAACAAAAAAAAATCTCTGACACCACATAGTAGCAGTCCCAACCCCAAGCTGGGAAATGAACCACGAAATTACCACTTTGATACCATTAATTTAAATAAAAATTGTTGTACATATGCACATAATTATATAGCCATAACAAATATAAACATACATAATAATAATATAGAAAAAAACCCATAACAGAATATACATTTAATCACACATAAATTAAATAAATACACATAAGATACTTATCTTTTGTAAATAATCACCAACTGTGTGCAGACCTCAGACGCTCCTCCCACCCTTAGACTCTACTACTCAAAAAATTTCAGCAGAAGGTCACCCCCGAGATGAGGCTAAAACTCCTTTAGGACAAAGGATTCCTAAGATAGGCTCAGGTCTGTCAAGAGCCAAAAATACACATACTCAGGTGCCAACTCAAAAAGACACCCTACAGTCCCTCATTCCCCACATACTTGTCCCACCCCAGGAGTTTTCATTCACCAACAAAAATCATTGACATTTGACGATCGAAACAACTGATTTAAAAGTTGTGTATAAATCGGTGGTTGGGGAATGGGTCGATGGCCAACGGTCACGCCGGCAGATCTGGGAAAGTGTGGTGCATGCCCAAGGAAGAATGTCAATCATCGATGGTCGTTGTAGCACAGATCAACGACTCATATTCCACGTGATTTGATATCAACGGTTCAGTTTTAAAGGGTTGTTACAGTAGTAAAACAGTGGATTTTATGTGAAATTTTTTAGTTTTTGAAGGTCATTAACTTGGGGGGGGGAATTTTGAGGCCCTAAACGACATTTTTATCCTGTCAAAACCCACGAGAATATAGGGTACCAAGGTACACTAGGTATTTATATTTCAAATAAAGGAACTTGGAGAAAGTTATCCAATGAGATAAATGGTTTGCAAAACGGAGCTCGTATGAGAAAGTTATAGTTGAAACAGTAAGGGTAAAATTTTGGCACCAAATTTACTTTCGAAGGGCATAACTCCATGCTCGAAAGTCCATTTGGGGCACAAGAGAAATTAATGGAAATCTTATGACCAATAGAAGCCAGCGGTGGAGTCATATTTGGGTTATGGGTAGCTGAAAATGTGCAGGAAGAGAAATAAGACACTTGTAACATGTAGGGATAAATTGGGTAAAACGGCCTAAACTTCTTCGGACCATGACTTTCAGCTTGGAGCTAGGATTTGAGCAAGAGAATAGTCATTGGAAAGGTCTTGAGGAGAAAAATACACCTGTCCACCAATAAATTTGATTTGGGCAATAAAATCTTCTAGAAATTAATAAATAGATTTATGTAACAGTAAAAGAATGGAAATTGCAGCATGTAAATGTTGTAACTTTTCGCTAAGAACTCAAATTGAGGCAAGACTACAGTCGTTGGAAAGATGTTTTAGAGAGGAATCCATGTAGGGAATCAAAATTTTGATTTGGTGCATTATTTCCTCCATAAATTGATGAATAAATAACTTGTATTCTATAGGATGGAATGTTTTATGCTATGCATGTTTCTAACAATGATTGTTGCATGTGCATTTCTTGCAGAATTAGAGGTACAACAAAGCAACTTTGGTTCTTATATGAGGACTGGAGTTATGAAATATGCTCAAAGATCTTACATCCACGAAGAATAGTTCATGAGTCTACATGTCAGCATGGGGAATGTTGAGACAGAGTCAAATAGAAGAAGAGATAGGCATGAGGCTGCATAGAGAAGTGCATAACTATAGAGCTAATAACAAAAGGATTATGAAGGCTCGAGAAGAGATACTTCAGAGCTTAAACATGTTGCATAAGTAAGTTAACAAGGACTTTGGCACTCAGCAAGAAGCTAGTGCTAGACAAGTGTTAGGATCTAGATCCCGTAGCAAAAGGGATGATCATGGAAATGATAGGCAGTCAAGAAGCATGAGTAGGCACCATCATTCTCCAAGACAATCAACTAGAAGAACTCATGCAAGTTCAAGGCCGGGGAACAGCCCAAGTGTGTCTCCTATTAGGAGGTAAATGAGAAGGCTTGAGGCAGATATCTTACAAGTTGATCTCTGGAATATTAAGCCACCAAATTTCAATGGTGAGCACAGGAAAGGAGAAGAGGTCAAGGCCTGGCTGTTGGAAATGAAGAAATATTTCCACCTACATGATTACTACTAACGGGTAGAAGCTAGAATTGCCACCTACCACTTACAAGGAAAGGCAGCCATGTTGTGGGAACAACTTAAGCAATCTAAGAACCTTGATGAGAAGAGTATCTAAGGGAGGCAGTTCAAAGGATATTTCCAAGAGAAATATTTGTCTAAGCATTACTACAAAAAAAAGATGGAGTTCTTTAAACTCAAGTTAAGAACCATGACAATGGAGGAATATGAGAAATGGTTCTTTAAATTGTTGAAGTATGTTGACTTCATCAAGGATGAGAAAGTCAAAATCCAAAGGTTTCTAAGTGGGTTACCCTACTTGTATAGTGTTAAGATTTAATATGATAACCCCAAAACTTTGAAGGAAGCCATTAGGAGAGCAAAGCATCTTTATGAGCAAAGCAAAGGAAGGTCAATTTTCCAAAAGTCTTGGAATGACAAGATGAAAGGGAAAAAGAATCAAATGCAGAAAGGTTTTAAGCCACCATTTTTCAGGAATAACTCCCAAGCAAATCAGCAAGGTCAAGCAGCCCAAAATGAGCACAAAAATGCGGATTCATTTGGGAAAAGGCCAAAGAAACAACATGTTCAGTGTTGGGGATGTGAGAGAAATCACTTATATAGGGACTACCCTCACAAAGGGGAAAGAAATAGGATTGTACACGACATTCAAGAGGTTGAAACATTGGAAGACATGAGAGGAAACATGTCAAGGATTTATGCAGCCTTGGACAACAAGAAAGCATAATATCAATCCCCCATGATCGAAGTGGAAGGTAAGATTGATAACCATCCCAGGCAATTTTGATTGATTCTGGAGCTATTCGTAGTTACATAAATGCTAACATTGTTGAAATATTTCACTTGCAAAAGAGTAAGCATAAGAAATCTTGGTTAGTTCAGTTAGCCATAGGGGCTAAGAGGAAAATCAATGAGTTGGTTAAGAATTGTCAAATAGACATGAATGGAATCAACACAAAGGTAGATGTAAACATCATACCATTGGGTTCATATGATCGTCTACTTGGCATGGATTGGTTGGAAAAACACCATGTTGTCCTATACTATTACAACAAGACAATCACATGTCTCGATGAAGAAGGGCAGCAAGGCAAGATTCAAGGCATTCCAAGAGTTGTAGTTGTTAGAGAAATTTCAGCTATACAATTGAAGAAGAGTTTCAAGAAGGGATGTCATATTTTTGTAGCCCATATGGAAGAGCCAGCCAAAGATAAAGTGGTAAGAATTGAAGACCATCTGGTCTTGGGAGATTTTGAATATGTTTTTAGAGAAATCCCAAGATTACCACCAAAGAGAGACATTGATTTATCTATTGATTTGGTGTCAAGAGTTGCCCCAGTGTCCAAGACACCATACAGAATGGGCCCACTAGAATTGAAAGAGTTGCAGATGCAACTTGAAGAGATTTTAAAGAAAGGGTATATGCGCCCATGTGTGTCACCTTGGGGAGCCCCAGTCCTTTTTATGAAGAATAAATATGGAACCTTAAGGTTGTGTATTGATTTAAGGCAACTAAATAAGGTCACAATAAAGAACAAATATTTGTTACCAAGAATTGATGGTTTGTTTAATCAACCGAGGGGTGCAAGAATATTTTCAAAGATTGGATTAAGATCAAGCTATCATTAAGTGAGGATAAAAGAATAAGACATCATCAAGACCACATTCAGGACAAGATATGGGCATTATGAATTCACAGTAGTTCCATTTGGACTATCAAATGCCCCAACAGTCTTTATGTGTTTAATGAATGGAGTGTTCAGGGAGTACCTGGACAAGTTTGTAATTGTGTTCCTGGATGATATACTCATATACTCTAAGTCAGAAGAGTAACATGAGCAACATTTAATAATGGTGTTGCAAGTTTTAAGAGAGCATAAATTGTATGTTGCGCTAAGTAAGTGCATCTTTTACCAAAAGAAGATTCATTACTTGGGGCATATAATTTTAGCAGCAGGGATAGAAGTTGATCCTGAGAATATAGAGACCATTAAAAGATGGCCAATGCCAAAGAATGTGACATAGGTTAGATCATTCATGGATCTTTCTGGTTATTACCAAAGATTCATAAAAGGATTCTCAAAGATTTCAAGTCCAGTCACTTCTTTGCAAAACAAGGGAGTGAAGTTTGAATGGACTTCCAAGTGTGAAGAAATCTTTCATGTTGGCATATTTATAGGAAGAGTGTGCTTGTCATTGATGGAAAGAACAACAACAATGATGGCATATTGGCAGCAATGATGGAAAACATGAAAACGGCAATGATAGCATCGGGAATTGTTGTCTACAAGCTCAGGAGGATGAGCACAGGACTTCCAGGAGTGCAATAGAAAGGCCCTTGAGGTCTAAACGATCGAAACCCTTTGAGAATATGAACGAAGTCAAAATCTCATAAGAGATAGCGGATTTACCATTACATTTGCGAGAAATATCATAAGGGACAACGCTTTCCAGAAGTGCAGACGAGGTCCAAGAGACACACTCGTAGGAGGAACAAAGGTCAAAGCCTTTGAATACTTAGAAAATCTTCTAAGTCAGAAGAAATTGTAAGCTCGGGAGGAGGAGTGACAGTGGTCGTCGAATCAAGCACTATGAATATCTGGACCATTGGATCGAGGAAATTCATGGGTCGTCGATTGGACGAGAGCGAAGAATCGGCAATCGGGAAATGAAAGAAATGAAGTGCTAACTTTCGACATCGCGAAGTGTGAAGTCCCAAAGTGTGAAGGAATCTTGGTCATCCATTGAGGTAGGACAAGTGGTAAGAGATCAGCTGATTCGCAAATTAGGAATTCAGAGATACAAGAAGTGAAAACTCGCGAAGTCTAAGTTCACAAAGGTGATCATAATTGTTGATCAAGCAAGGTCATGGACCGTTGATCTGGCAGGACAAAGTATGGATTTCAGGAGTTCGGACCTCAAAGAAAGGAAGTGCTCTAATTTCAAACCTCATGAGTCATGAAGTCTTGAAATACGAAGAGGATATCTGGACCGTCGGATCACTGAGGATCTTGGATTGTTGATCTAGCACGATGTACTTCAAAGTTCGAGAGTTGGGAGAGTCGAGGTATCTCACAGTAGAATATCTGAAGCGTGAAGTTTTGAAGCGCTTTCTTGATTAGAATGTGGTCAAAGATAGTGGTCACATCAGAGAAGAATAAGGGAAGGAGCTAGTGTCGCTAGGCTCTACCTCAAAGTTTCGAGAGTTAGGAGATTCTAGGGGACTCGCAGCAGAATATCCGACGCGTGAAGTCATGAAGCGCCTTTTGGATAGGCATCTAATCATAGTTCGTGGTCACGTGAAAGGAAGGGGCTTAACCAGAAAATCTAGCACCCACTGTGTAGTTTTCTCAGGAAGGGAAAAGGCACCAAAGGGATGAGCGCACGGAGGTTCTCTCTGTAACTGCTAGAATGGACTGATGGTATCTGCCAGAGAATTTGAAGAGCTTCAGGGTGATCGCCAGAGGAGATGAAGAGTCTCGAGATAACTGCTAGTGGAATGAAGACTCATCATAGAGACAATTGACAGATGGAAAAGTGTGGAAGACTGTAACTGCTAGAGAGGATGTAGAGTTGTGTGCATGATCTGGCAGAGGACTTGGCATGATAAATATACACAAAACATAGAAGAGAAGGGGCGTATTCAATTGTTATTCATCTGCGTAGAAGAGAATTTTGAGGTGTGCATGGAGAGACAGAGGAGAAGAACAGAAAGCACAAGATGATGTGAGCAGGAATACACTAATGCAGGCAAAGCAAAGTAGTATAGCAGAAAAGTGATGAGACTGGTAAGCCATTGACAAATATTGTATCACTGTAATAAATTTATGTAACAAAGTTTTATATCTCTAGGTGGTAGGGAGGTGCTAGGGAGGACTGTTGTCCTCAGAGTTTCAAGTGGGTGTTTGAACACAGGGAGTTGTAGCTTCCATATGGTTGCAGTGAGAAAAACCAGGGTGGTAGGGTGGTACAAGGGAGAACCATTTTTCTCTATTATAAATGTTGGTGTCTGTGTGACTGGAAGTTGGTGCTTCCATCTAGTTGGTGCTTGAACACTCAAGGAGTTGGTGCTTCCTTCTAGTGGGTGCTAGAGAAACTAGAGAGTTGGTGCTCTTAGCAGGTTGCAGCTTGTAAAATAGAGGCGATAGCCTCACAAAGATTTGGTGCTCATAAGAATGATAATGTACAGAAAATAAAGACTACTTATCATATGAAGAAGAAGAGGTTTTCTCCCTTTATGTGTTTCCTTAGGAAATCAGTGTCTCTATGTATTCTGTGTGATTGATCAAACATTTTATATCTATGCATGTTAATTTATCAGCGTCGCATTAAATAATAATCTAGAAAGATTCAAAAAAGAACTTGAAAAATTTCAAGCTTATATATATATATATATATAACTGATTCACCACCCCCCCCCCTCTCAGTTATTTTTCCAACAATTGGTATCAGATTCAGTGCATTTGATCAAAGGTAGATCCATAATCTTGATCATGACTAGTCATGAAGGAAGTTCAACTAATAGAGTCTGTCTGTTTGATGGAACAAACTTTGCCTTCTGGAAAATAAGGATGAGAACATATTTAATGTCCCTGGGTGCTGATGTTTGGGATGTCATTGAAACTGGATATGTGAAGCATGTAGTCTTGGCCTCAAAAGATGATAAGATGGAGTTTAGCTTTAATGAAAAAGAAACGAATGCCATCCTCAATAGACTTGCAGAAGCCGAGTTTGTCAAATTCATGCACTGTGATTCAACAAAAGTTATGTGGGACAAGTTGATAAGTAGTTATGAAGGTAATGAAAAGGTGAAAGATGCAAAAATTCAGACTCACAGACTGAAATTTGAGCAGTTAAATATGGATGAAGATGAAACTGTCAGTAAGTAATTCTTACGTATAGAAGAACTTGTCAACACTATGAAAGGTCTAGGTGAAATGATAGATGAATCTTTTCTAGTCCAGAAAATACTAATATCTCTTTCTGATAGATTTAACTCAAAGGTCTCTGTTATAGAGGAAATAACTTATCTCAAAGCGTTGACACTAGATCAACTTCTTGGAACCCTAACTTCTTATGAAATTAGAATCATCAAAGCTAAATCTACTACAAGAGAGGCATCCTTTAAAGCAGAGAAAAACACAGAATCCGATATAGATGAGATTGAAGCAAATTTTGTGAGAAGACTAACGAAAGGATCGGGAAAATAAAAAGGTAAATTTCCCTTCAAATGTTTCAATTGCGGTAAGATAGGTCATTTTGCATCTAAGTGTCCTCACAAAATAAAGGATCAGACATATGACGATGAAGAAAAGCATAAACAAAAGAAGGTCTATAGAGAGAATAATTTTAAGAAGAAAAGCTTTTGTGTAAACAATGATGACGATCCTTCAGATGATGAAGACAACGAATCTTCTATTGAAAGTAAAATAAATGACGTCATGCTAATAGCCTTCTAATATCTAAACATTGAATATACAGTAAGTGAGTTCGCTTATTGTGAAGCAGTAGTAGATCTTGAAGGAGAACTTGTCAGTGCCATGGAAGAGATTGATAGACTCAGAGAAAAGAAAAGAAAAGAAAAGAAAAACAATTAATACTCAGGTATGGGAAAACATGCAATGAACCATCTGAAGAAATTTCTCTGTTGAAAGTTAAGTTAGAAGAAGCTAAGAGGATTGAGGACATCCTCACACAAAAATTAAAGGAAGCTAAAACAAAAGGTGAAAAATTGGAAGCTAAAGTAGTGTGTGTCAGAAAATATCTAGAGAAATTTCATGCCTTATATCATCAGAATATGACAGGTATTAAAGCCTCGGAAGGATTAGCCACCATTCTGAATCAGCAAAGGAATCCAAAGTTGAAAACTTGTTTGAGCTATGAAGAGGGATCAAGTAGTGGTCAACCAAGCAACAAAGAATCCATCAAGTTTGTCAAATCTACAACCATTGACAACAACAAACCTGCAAAAACAAAGGAAGATAATCAACCGCCAAGGAGGAGTGAAGAAAAAGGTACCAGAACTGAATCTATAGAACAAAGAAATAATACACCCTCTACTCAAGGAAGTCATCATCATGGAAGAAATCAACCTGCTCAAAGAAGACAGCCATTTTCCAGGTACAAAGATTTTTTCTATGGATATTGTTTTTATTGTTCTAACTTTGGCCACAAAGCTGTAAATTGTTCGTTAAGATTTAGACATGAGCAATCAAGACACCCAAGGAATAAATATCTACCACAACAAAGAATGAGACAGCCAAGTAACAAACAAACACAGACTGCAAATCATGTGATGGCTGGGAAAAGGACGCAGATTAAACATAACAATCGTTATTATCCTTTATTCAATGAACTAGAATGTTACATATGCCATAATTATGGACATAAAGCTGCAGACTGCCGCCTAAAGAACTATAAGCTAGTTTCAAATCACAGAGCTGAAAATGTCAATGTTTGGAAAAAGAAAGAAGATAACAAGTGTGGATTAGTGTTGGCAGCTCAAAGACAAAAGAACCCTTGTTATATTGATAGTGGATGCTCGAGTCATATGACAGGTGACAAAAGTAAGTTCCTATCACTCAAAGAAAGTAAATCAGGAAATGTGACCTTTGGAAATGATGCTCCAGGAAATATCAGAGGTAAAGGTCTAGTAATCTTAGGTAATGGAATAGCCAAGGCTCAAGATGTATTATTTGTTGATAGATTAAAGCATAATCTTCTTAGTGCCAGTCAGGTGTCTGACAGAGGATGTGAAGTCACTTTCACTGCCAAAGGCTGTAAAATAAAAACAGTGAACACAGGAGAGTTGATTGCAAAAGGGGTTAGAACTGAAAACAATGTCTCTATTCTGAAGGAAGATAAGGAGGAATGTCATTTAAGAAAATTTGATGAAAGTTGGTTATGGCACAGAAGGCTTGGACACCAGAATTTTGATCATATTGTCAAGTTGAATAATGAAGGTGTTGTGAAATATATTCCAAGAATATCTAAGCCTCGTAACTATGTATGTGAATCCTGTCAAATGGGGAAGTTGACTCATGTTCAATTCAAATCAAAGAGTTTCACATCTTTAGAGAAACCACTTCCACTTGTTCATATGAATCTATGTGGACCATCACAAAAGGAAGGAACTAGAGGAGAATGTTACTTTATGTTGGTCATTGATGACTTCTCCAAACTTACGTGGGTTTCCTTTCTAAGAGAAAAATCTGATGCGTTTGAGAAGTTCAAAAAGTTTAAGGCGTTAACTGAGAATCAGACTGGAAGGAAGTTAAAGGTAATTCACTCAGATAGGGGAGGAGAATTTTTGTCAAGAGATTTCAAGGAATTTTGTCACAGACATGGAATTAAAAGAGAATATACTATTATGGGTACTCCTCAACAAAATGGAGTTGTAGAACACCAAAAGAGATCAGTTCAGCAGATGGCAAGGGCTATGATGAGTGAAAGGGACATTTCACAAACCTTTTGGGTGGAGGTTGTTCACACGGCTGTTCATATTCTAAAGAAAGCGCATCTAAGGCCGAACAGTGCTAAAACTCCATATGAGATGTGGTTTGGTCAACCTGCATCAATCAAGCACTTCAAAGTATTTGGAAGTAAATGATACATCAAAAATAATGTTGATCATCTGGGAAAAATTGATGGTGGAGTTGATGAAGGTATCTTCTTAGGATATGCAATGAACAGTAAAGGATACAGATGCTTTAACAAAAGAATGCATAAGTTAGTAGATTGTATCGATGTTTGAATTGGTGAAGAAGCTCCTGTAAAAGATCAACAGAGAATAAGCACCAAGTCAGATGAAGAAGATGAGGAGGATAATGAAAATGAAGAACATCAAATCTCAGAGTCACAAGAAGATAATGAATCAGGTGGARAAGAGACACCTAGACAAGAAGAGTCAAGGCAACAATCAACATCAAATCCTTCATCCATAATTACTCAAAAGAATCATCCTGCAAGTCAGATAATTGGTGAGAAAGACAAAGGTGTACAAACCAGGAGAAGGATAATCAAAGACACCAAGCAATCACATATAGCCTTCATATCCATGGTGGAACCCAAGAACTTTAATGAAYCCAGTAAGGATGTAAATTGGTTAAAATCATTGAATGAGGAACTGKATCAGATTGAAAAGAATGATACTTGGGAACTTGTTCCTATGCCAGTAAATAAAAATGTAATAGGATCCAAATGGGTCTACAAAAATAATATGAATGAGCAAGCAAATATTGTAAGAAATAAGGCTAGATTGGTCTGCAAAGGGTATGTTCAAATACAAGGACTGGATTTTGATGAAACATTTGCGCCCGTAGCAAGATTAGAAGCTATTAGAATGTTTCTTTCTTATCCTTGTCATAAGAAGTTTAAAGTCTACCAAATGGATGTCAAGTTAGCTTTTATAAATGGAGATCTAAAAGAAGAAGTCTATATGGAACAACCAGAGGGTTTCCAACTGTGAGATAACCCTGACCTTGTCTACAAGATGAAGAAAGCCTTATATGGGTTGAAACAAGCTCCTCGTGCCTGGTATTACAGATTGGATAAGTATCTTCAAGACAAAGGGTTCAAGAGGGGAACAGTTGACTGCAATCTATATATCAAAACATAGGATAATGATTTTTTCATTGTGTTGGTCTATGCAGATGACATCATCTTCGGAATTAATAATGCTTCATTGGTACAATGGTTTGATTCTGCCATGCAGTCTGAATTTGAAATGTCTATGATAGGGGAACTATCATTTTTTCTTGGTCTGCAAATTACTCAGAGGCATGAAGGAATATTTATTTCTCGGGAGAAATATCTAAGAGAAATGTTGAAAAGGTTTCATATGGAAGATTCTACACCTATGAGAACACCTATGGTCACTGGATGCAAGTTAAGCAAGGATGATGACTCACCTGATGTTGATCAGAGTTCATATAGGTCTATGATAGGTAGCTTGTTGTACATCACAGCATCTCGTCCAGACATAATGCATGTTGTTGGAATGGTAGGAAGGTATCAGTCTGCACCTAAACAGAGTCATTTGCTATTTGTCAAAAGAATATTCAGATACTTGAAAGGAACAATGAACTATGGCCTATGGTATCCTAGGAATCAAAATTTTCAATTATCAGTCTATCCAGATGTTGATTGGGCTAACTACATGGCTGAAAGTAAAAGCATAAGTGGAGGTGCATTCTTCTTAGGAGATTATCTTGTAGCATGGTTGAGCAAGAAGCAAGGTTCCATTTCCTTATCAACTACAGAAGTTGAATACATTGCAGCTGCCACTTGTTGTACCCAATTATTGTGGATGATTCAAACACTTGCAGAGTTGGAGGTCAAATATACTGCACTGATTCCAATTCATTGTGATAATACTAGTGCAATTAGTGTGTCAAAGAATCTTGTATTTCACTCCAAGACCAAGCATATACCCATCAAGTATCACTTCTTGAGGGAACAGGTTATCAACATTGTTGTTTCTTTGCATTATATTCCATCCAAAGATCAAATTGTTGATATCTTCACTAAACCGCTTCCAAAAGCTCAGCTTGAGTATCTACGCCAGAAGTTGGATGTGACCATGTTATCAAGTTAAAATRGTCTATATGATTAGGGGGAGAGTGCTCATAGTATATCTAATCAGGGGGAGAGTGCTCATAGTATATCTAATCAGGGGGAGAGTGCTTCAGGGGGAGAACAGAGTCACTCTCAGTTATCTTTGGCATTGATGTCAAAGGGGGAGAAAAAGGTGTGGTGGTATGCTATAGTTGGAGGTCTAGGAAGAATAGTGCAGCCTTTCAGGGTTGCCATCAATGCCAAAGGGGGATATTGTTGGCATATTTACAGGAAGAGTGTGCTTTTCATTAATGGCAAAAACAACAATGATGATGGCATATTGGCAGCAATGATGGAAAATAGGAAAACAACAATGATATCATCGGGAATTGTTGTCTACAAGCTCAGGAGGATGAGCACAGGACTGTCAGGAGTGCAGTAGAAAGGCCCTTTAGGTCTAAAGGATCGAAACCCTTTGAGAATCTGAACGAAGTCAAAAGCTCAGAAGAGATAGTGGATTTACCATTACATTGGTGAGAAATATCAGAAGGGACAATGCCTTCCAGAAGTGTAGACGAGGTCCAAGAGACAGACTCGTAGGAGGAACAAACGTCAAAGCCTTTGAATACTTAGAAAGTATTCTAAGTCGAAAGAAATTGTAAGCTCAGGAGGAGGAGTGACAATGGTCGTTGGATCAAGCACTGTGAAGATCTGGACCATTGGATGGAGGAAAGTCATGGGTCGTCGATCGGACAAGAGCGAAGAATCGGGAATCGGGAAACGAAAGAAAGGAAGTGCTAACTTCAAGAAGATTGAACATCACGTCATATATGCTAGCTTCAAGAATGATATTTTTGCTATAGAATTGATATCAAATATATAATAATGGTGATGTAATGGAACCCATGATAACTAAACACCTTCTACATACAACTCTGCAATCCACATCAATAATCTACTATGAATAATGTAACTGAGCAATTACAGAACATCCCAGTTCTCACACAAGTTAGTTTGGAACTAATTGGGTTTATACACTAGAGATTTAAACATAGACATTGAATCATTCCTAAACTCCAGAATTTAGGGTGTTGATAACTATTAGGAAAATGCAAGACATCACTTAAGTTTCAAGTGTAGGGTGTTGATCCAAACGACATTAGAATATCCATATTAATTTAAGAGTTCTACTATAGGATAAGTCTGCAAATTTATATAGGATTTCTACCTACAGGTGGTCATGCCTCTTATTATTCTTTCTAGTAATCCAACAATTTACATGCCTACAAACTCTACTGCATTTATTTATAACATCACCAATTTACAATTTAAAACACATAAATAATTTTTTTAGAGATACGAAGTGGTAGTTATATTTTCCAAAGTTTGAATCTTCTTCCTCTTCACAGTCTATATAGAATAATTCTTCTCAACGCATTTATGTTCCTTATTGTACTTGTTGTCACAATTGAAACATAGTCCCTTTTCTCTTCTTTCGTCAATTTGTTGAGGTGTCAACCTTGTTGGTTGAGGTACGGTTATCTTATGAACCCCAAAATAATCTCTACCTTTGTATGCTCCAATGGTAGACTTATGTCTAGCCTTATTCTTAGCTTGAATATGATGAGCAAATTGCATAGCTTCCATAATATTTTTAGGATGTTTTAGGAAAATCTTGTGTTTAATGTTTTCTTTTAATCCACCCATGTAAGCTTCCAAAAAATGTTCATCACTTATGTAATCCACTCTTGTGGCCAATACTTGAAGTTTTGAATTATAATCTTCAATATAAACTAAGTGCTTGATTCTTGTCAATTGAATGAAGTAGTCATGTTCCCAAACATTCCCATATTGTGCTTCTAAGTCTCTTGTAAATAAACCCCAAGTATAATGATAAGAAGGGGACTTCCTTTTAACTACCCATTGATACCATTGATAAGATTTTATCTCAAAGTTCAAAGTTGCTATGTGAATTCTTTGCTTATCATCCATAATATCTTGAAATTCAAAATATTTCTCTATTCGATTCACCTAGGTAAAGACCTATGTTCCATCAAACTTCCTTAATTCAACCTTGGGAAGGTGTTGAGGGGTCCTAAATACCTTTAACTCAACAGCAGGAACCGAACCCGCCACCAAGGCCCAATTAGACTCTGCATCGTTTAATGGTGGAATGGTTCACCAGATCTTGTGATCCAGCCAAATAATCGATGGGATTTTAAATTTTCTAGTGAAAGATTCTCCTTCAGTTCGAACGCTCTCTTCTTGTATTTTCTCTCATAGGTGGGACCATTACAAGATAAAAGTCGGTATAAACCAACTGGGTAACAAAGTGGGAAAACTTAACTACTGGAGAAGGTTGATCTTGGGATAACCCTTTCACTCTAGCATGCAGACAATGATTCTCTACCACAGGCCTAGTACTAATACATTAACCTGCTGGTGTTCCAATTATTGCCTGAGATATAATTTATCAGAAGAAAACATTCATGCAATAAATGATGATAAGAAAAATAGTTTCCTTAACTCTAATCATCAATCACATATTAACACAACGATTTACTTTCATCATTAAAGATAAGAACTATAAAACATTGAATCAGATAACTTATCAACAATTTCCGAAGTTCCTACTCGTTATGGCATCCATTCATGTGATAAACTCAGAAATAGTTCCTCTTCATATCCAATCATACATGCTTTTGATAAAAACACAAACATGTCTCTGGTCCTAAACAAGACTTCTCAATTAAGGCAGCTCCGAAATAGTTCTTTACAAATCCAAAAAATGAAGGTCTTCGCAACAACCATCAACCTCTTGCTAACAATTTGATCCTCCTATTTATAACATACCATTAACTAAAAATAACTATTAAAGTGTAGCTAAGTACAACAAAACTCGCCACATGGAACTTTCTTCTATCGGTCTCTCCAAGAGTCATCAGATGATCTCATTTGAGTGGATGACTCTTCTCATATTCCGACCATTTGACAAAGAGATCCATGCATGTGTTAGCATACGGGAATCTATGTTGTTCCATTAGGGTCAAAAGAATCTATCTTATCTCTACTGCTCGTGCCCAATATTTGACTATTCTGGCACTTAACTGCTGCAACACGGGTAGAGATTCGATCAAGTGTTCCATGAACTGTTGCACTTGTCCTGGCGCCATGTCTGCCACTTTTTCTATTTCCGCAGCCCATGATGAATCTTGTTCGGCATGTGATTTGACTATGTTGTGCAAGTCGACAAAGTCATCGAGGGTGTCGAATTTGGGGAGGTCGATGTCTCTCATTGCTCGATTGATCTTGGTCCAGCTCTTTTCTCACTCGACCCATTTCTCTTGGATTTCCCGATGAGGTCCTTGAGCCATTTTTGCCCAATAATCAGTCGATTTCTTTATGCAGTCGAGGCTGCTTTCCTTTAGCACTCGGATGTCGCGCTCTTCGGCATCTCGGCCATGTTGAACCGCGTTGATATAGTTGATCCTTTCCATGTCTTGGTGTGATTTCTCGTACCACCTATCCATATCCTTGCATGTCGCTAGTGCCACGAGGGTGTCTTCTTGAAGCTCAGCTATCCTTGCAGTGAATAGGTTTTGTTCATCTGTAAATTTGTTGTAGGCCTCCTAAAATTCGCTCCTTAGGAACATTGTGGCCTGTGTGGTGTCCTGGTAATATTTCACCAAATGGCACAAATGTTCCAATTCCTTCAGAGCAGCGGCCAACTCCTCTTCATCCCTTTTCGCTCTATCCAGGGTGGCATCTTTGATAGCCATCCGTGTGCCGATAAGTTCAAATGTCTTGGCATGCTCTGTGTTGATCAGTTTTTCCTCTATGGTGATGAGGATGGAGCAATCTAGAGTAATCCTCCTCTTCTTGGTGGTTCTCTGCATGATAGATTTCCTTTTCCTGTCATAAGCGATGGCTTGTATGTCAGCAACTTCATCCATGGGTTCGGGGATTTGTTGATCTCCCCAAGTGAGCATATTTCCCAGGCTTTCGATGGTGTATAATTGTTCAAGACTGGGTTCTTGAACCTCCTCCATGTGTTCCGAAGGTCCGACTTATGTTTGTTGCTCATCGGGAGGTTGAGTACCTGTTGAAATTGAAGCATCAAGGGTAGGCTCGGTACTTACTTGATAATCAACCATTGAGATGTTGATTTCCTGCTGTGGAGCTTCTTCTTTTTGTTCGCTCGACCTTAGCTCATCCGTTGGACTATCCTTTTGAGTTTCCAGTACATCGAGTAGTTCAGTGTCTAAGACACTTTCGACCTTCTGTTCATTTTGTGAAGGGTTCCAAATTTGAGCGTCGGGAGCTGGGGAAGATGCATTCTCGGCCTCCTTTTCCTCTGTGATCTCCACACGAGTCACTAGGGATACCTCTGGACTTTATTCATTATCATAGATGTTTATCAATCCGCAGAGGGGGTTTCATGCATTTGTTCTCCCTGATGTTCCTACTACCAACGGTTGAGTTGAAACATCCCCCAGTGATCTGGCCTATGGCGTTGTAATTTCAGGGTTATCTATCCCAAAAGTTTCATCAATTTCAATTAACTCAGGGCCACTTGGACCTACCCAGCTTTCATCTGGGTTGTCGATAGGGGACCCTATCATTCCTATGAGGTTTGGGTCATCTTCCAACTGATCAATTACTCGTTGTGCCTAATCTTTCATGAGAAATCCCCTTGCCCATGCGTCATGTGTCATAGGGAAACCTCTATCCTGTACCTGGGCCACCAGGGGAACCTTTGTTGCTTCTGTCTCTCTGATTTCATCTCTGGCTATGAGGGCCTCTTGAGTCGATTGCTCTATGGTCGTCGTCTGTTCATCCAGGCTCATGGCCCTGAACCTGGTCATTTTGGGGTCGGCCATCCTTGCTACCACATCGTCCTAGTCCTGGGCATTCTCCATGAAAACTTCATCTTCAAATTTTTCGTGGGCATACATCCAGCAAGATGACACTTGTGAAGCATGTTGCAGGACCAATCCCTTTGGATCATGCTTGTAGAATCGACATGTCTAGAACTTGAACTCGAGTTGGCTCAGCCCTTATTGCTTGGCTTGAGCTTTATCTCTAACCAAGTAGAAACCTACATGGAAACCAAAAGGAATGAGCGCCCGCTTCTTGTCCTTGACCAGGGTGGTGTTGTAGCCTTGCAGGATGGTTTGGAAGCATATTTCTCCTACTACAAGCCGATCAGGGACATGTATTGGTAGGAGATGTGGTGCTCTGGTGGCCTCGAACACCCTGATGTAGGTGTCGTGTTCGTCTGAGTACCAGTGGCGTACCTTTGATATCATCTTCTTGGCCGCAGTCGAGAGTCTCCGGCATTCTTTCTTAAAAAGAATGAAATAAATTAGTGCGATGAATTCATCACAAATGAGGGAGTACGACTTTTTATACTTGTTCTCCCATAGCACACTGAAGTAGACGTGGACCAGGAGCTCTGCGACATGCCAGCATAGATTCATCCCGAAGAAGATGTTTATGGCGCACATGACATCAAGCAGATATGAATCCATGTAGAAAGTGGGTGTATCTCCTTCCTTCGACATCTGATCCTATTGTATACAGATGCTCAGTTGTTTATAAATGATCGCTCCCTAGTTGAAACCGCTCCTAGATATTGCCACTATGTAAGCTAAGGGAATCCATCCCTCTGGAAATCTGGAGCAGTCCTTCTCTCCATATAATCGGCAGATGAGAGCCATCAAGTAGATGTTTGGCTCCCTTAAGTTCATCGTTTGGTACCAGTCAGTGCTCCGGTTGGTGTATTTCTTATCTTCCCTCCACCATGAGGCCATCACCCGGCTGGTGTCATGATGCATAAAGCGTTATGAAGTGAACTATGCCAGATGGGTGATGGCATCATGGTGGAGGGAAGACAAAAAATACAGTGTTATGAAGTGAACTATGCCAATTCCTCTTGTTGTCTGCAACTGTCTTCTTTAATATCCTACCAAGTTCTTATTAGTTGATTCTGCCACTCCATTCCCTTGTGGATAGTAGTTTGCAGAGTATATGATCATGATTCCTTTTTCTAGAGAAAAATTTGTTAACAAGGTGGAAGAAAAGTAAGTTGCATTATCAAAAACAAGGATGGAAGGCACACCAAACATTGTGATCAACTATTGTTCTATGAATTGGATCACCACCTTTTCATTTAAATGAGTTAGAGGGATGGCCTCTGCCCATTTTGTGAAACAATATGTGGCGGTTAGTATGTATCTATGTTGTTTTAAGAACTCAGTGTAATTTCTCCTATGATATCTAATCCCCATTGCTCGAACAGCCTGGAAACGACCATTGGTTGGAGTGGGACAGCTACTCTCTTCTCCCTCCCTGTGCTTATTTGACAAGTTTTACAGTTTCTAGTGTATGTGTGAGCATCCTTGAATAGAGTAGGCCAATAATAGCCAGCTCTCAGTGTTTTATGAGTAGTGGTGTTTCCTGAGAAATGTCCACCTGCGAGACCATCATGGAGCTCCTTCAGAACTTTCTCTACATCATCACATTCAAGACATCTTAAAAGTACCCCATCATAATTAACACGGAAGAGCACCGAATTTATGAGACGATATTGTGCGGATATTAACCTGAGGGCTTTCCTTTACCTAGGTTTTAGGTTTTCTGGGCAAGTCCCATGATGCACGAGATAAGTCAGCTTCTCGTACTAAGATTCTTGCCCTGGGGAGACGTATGAAGCTTCACCACACCAAAATGCCAATTTGTTCTCCCATCTGGGGTCTTCATTTACTTGGTCCTGGGCTTCAGCTGCCAGCTTGCATAACCCTTTTCCTTTCACCAGTTTAGCAGTTTTTATATCCTGATCAAATTCTTGGACTACTCCCATCTAGTTTCCTCTTCTTTCCCCCATCTCCCATTGAGTAAATAGAGATCAGACTGCAGTGTGAGGCACGATGACTTTGGTATGGTTCTTGAGGATGTAAGACCTGAAGTGTTTTACTTCCTTGTATATCGCATAAGCCTTCTTATCTATAGCAGTGTAATTTAGTTCGGCCCCTTGGATATTAGTGCTCATGAATGATATCGGGGCCTTGTTGTTTTCATCATCCTTCTGAGTTAACACTGTTGCTAACGATTGGTCGAAAGCGAAAGTATAGAGGAAGAAATCACTGCTAAAATCGAGACTTCGCAATACTGGAGCTTGAGATATTGTAGTCTTAATATCGTTGAAAGCCCTCTTTCATTCATCATCCCACTTAAATTCATCATCTTTACAAATCATTTTTTGCAAGGGTTTGATAGTTTCAGCGAAATCGGGGGTGAATTTCCTCACAAAATTGATTTTCCCGAAGAATGATTGCATATCCTTGTTTTTGTGAGGTAATTGAAACCGAGTTATAGCCTTAATCCTTTCTGGATCTATGTGAATTCCTACTTGAGAAATTATGTGAACTAACAACTTACCTTCCTCGACACAAAAAATAATTTTCTTAGGGTTTAAGGATATACCATATTTCCTACACCTTTCAAAAATCTGGGTTAAATGTTGGATGTGATCTTATTTGTTCTTTGAATACACAGTCACGTCATCCAAATAGACTATTACACATTTGTTGAATAGTCCTCGAAAATCTATGTCCATGGCCCTCTAGAAGGTTGCCCCTGCATTGATTAACCCAAAGGGAATACGTTTATAAGCGAAAGTTCCCCACTTGGTTCGAAAGGTAGTTTTCAAGCGGTCTTCTTCTGAAACTAGAACCTGGTTGTAACCTGAGAAATCATCCAGCAGGGAGAAAATATCAGAGCCAGACACAGTCTGCAAGAGTTGCTCCATTGGTGGGACTGGGTAGTTGTCCTTTTCTGAAGCTTTGTTCAGGTTTCTGAAATCTACGCATAGGCGGATCTCCCCAGAAATTTTCCTCACAGGAACTAAATTTGCTACCCATGCGGAGTGTCTAACTTGAAAAATTATCTTGGCATCCAGTAGTTTCTTTAACTCCTGACACATGAGTGGCTCGAGGGATGGGTGGTATTTCCAGAGCTTCTATTGGAAGGGTTTTATTTCAAGCTTTAACAAGATAGTGTGTTGAATGATACGAGTATCATAAGTTTTCAGATCTCGGTAGGACCATGCAAAAACATCTTGATACTGTCTAAAAAGTTAGAGATAGGCCTTCCTTTATTATTTAGATATGGTCTTGCCGATATTTATATTTTTGGGGTTTTTCGGGGTTCCTAAATTTATAGTTTCGTGCATGGGACAAGAACTCCCCATCTTCGCGTTCTTTGATCCTTTAAATCTTTCCCTTATGTCAAAAATGTTTTCTAGATTGGATATTCCCTTCGTATTGTGTGAGACCTTTGTTTGTTGGTCAGTTGAGCTGTTTGGGGATCAGTTTCTGCTAATTGTTCCTGGAATACTTCATCGTCAATAGCCAAGTCTCTAAAATTATCCTGATTGGTCAAAAATTTTATGATTTGTTCATCTCCTTCAAAGACCTTCCAATTAGAAATATTGTTGGGCACCGACGGTATGTAGAGTAGCTCCACAGTGAACTGGGAGGCTTCATAATCTTCTAGAGGTGATAGCCTTGAGGCAGTGGTGGCCAGAGAATAAGCAAGAATGTTCTTTGTTCTGGGGATCGATGTAATGTTGAAGGCTTCAAAATGCTCTATTACCCTGTGCACTTCCTGTTGGTAAATCCTCAGGTGTGGAGAGTTGCAATGTATAGTGTTCCTTACTAGTCTAATGATGATTTCAGAATCTCCGAAAACCTTCAATTCTTTAATGTTTAAGTCCATGGATTTCTTTATCCCTTGTACTAGAGCTTCATACTCGGCGATGTTCTTTGTGCATTCAAATTCTAGTCTACAGGATAGGAAATGTTGTTTACCCTTTGGATCAATGAGGATTCACCTTGCCCCTGACCCTTCTTCCGATTCAAAACCATCAAAGTATAAGGTCCAAACTTGTGGGGTTTTCCTATCAGCTTCCTCTTTCTTGTCACTTTCCTCCTCTCCTCCTGTTTGTTCTGTGATTTCTAACGCGGGTTCTTGACAGAAGAGGGTTTCCTCTGTCATCGTCGACAATTTCTCTTGAAAAAACATTTCGGAGTTTTGAATAAGAGGGACATTAGATGAGAGGGGGGAGAAATTCCTGAAATCGGAGTCACAGTAATAATTGCCCAACACAGGGAAATCTGTCGATGAGGGTTCATTGAGGGATTCTAAGTTAGTGACAGTATGTTTTAGATATCTTTCCCTATCGATCCTGATCATATTCGTGTGTCCCTTTAATGGAAGCCAAAGGTGAGCCCAGTCTGTACTAAAATATCTGTTTAACTTCTCATATCAATCTCGACTTAATAACAATCCATAAGCTTATGGGATATCTACTACAATGATGTCAATTACTTGCACAAATTTAGGGTGTGTCGTTATTCTGATCATTACATCTTTGATTTCTCCCATGACTTTCACCTGGGTTCTGTCTAGCTGTATCACATGTTTATCGCTTTTGAGAGGGACTGCATTTAATTTTTTGCAAATAGACAAAGGCATAACATTAGAGGATGCTCCCGAGTCAACCAAACAATTATGGATATTTTTGTTGAAGACTTCAAATGTCAAGAGGAAAGGTGGGACAAAAGGTTTTCCCTTCTTATCTTCAGAGCAGGTGTTCACAGTTGGTTTATTCCTTCAATCTATGGGAGTTAGATTTTCTCCTTGGTGAGTGCTTGTTGTAGGATTTTCTATTGATTTCAATGCTTGTAACAGAAAGTCCTTTTGCTGAGGGATTCTACATATGTCCATGACCAATACATTTGCTTTCAACTTTTTCAAGTCTTCTACTATGGTGTAGTCTAGCTTGGGCGATTCCCGTGTATGGATGTTTATAGGATTTCTTCGGGGTTATAAAAGGTGCTTTCGAGTAATCAAGACTTGGTCTTCCTCCCAAACTTGGGGAAGTAGTGAGGTCGTTTGAGACGAATTGACCTCTACTTCTGGTTTGCACAGCCAAGACTTATGTGAGAGGTTCTTGAACTTCAAATAGGTCATCGAAAGTCATTGGTAGGTCAGGGTCCCATATCAACATGGTTGTGTCTTCTGGTGGATCAACTTCTTCCTCATTGACAATATTCACAGCTGAGTCGCTTGATTGTTCAGTTAGGGACACTTCGTCAAGAAACTGTTTGGCCATCAAATTCATGGAACGCACCCATTGAGGGAAGTCTCTTTCAAAGTGATTCTCTTGATGATAGGTACAAAAAGATTCGGATGCTACATCTCCCAGATCGATGTTTAAGTTAGTTGGGGGAGGTTCAATTGCTTTCAAAGAAAGATTTCTTTTAAAAAAGGCTTATAGGGCCTCTAGCCTTGGTTTCCCTCCCCCGCATTTCTCTTCATGTCTATGATTTCATTTGAAAACTTCTTGACCATGCATTGTAGGTCTTCTATGTCCCCACTTCCCTTTCTGGGACTTTGTTCTATTTGTTTCCCTGGGGGTCTACTCAACAAGAGCCCTCTCCTGGGAGGAGGCTGAACTTCTCTCTTGACTAATGAGACCTGGCCTTCTTTGCATCCTTTCATTTGGAACTCTATCATTTAGCTTCTTCAAAATTCTTAGTTAAGGTTGGTTTGGAAACCCTCTTTACAAACATGGAAATAAAATATGGGGGAGCGTTAGCATATACTTCGATTTGCAACTCCTAAGTAGCTTTAGCTTTAGGTTGGAATTTGTTTAAGATAGTGGTAAATCTTTGATTGAAGTCTTTAACCTTCTCCTTTGAACTCATGGTGGCGGTGAACAACTCAGCCATCAAAGCTCTTGTAGTGGTTTCTTCTGCAAATTTATCCAAAAACTCCTTTTGAAACTTCGTCCAACTAGTTGTGGATCCTACAGGAAAGTTAAAATACCATGTGGAGGCCGACTTCTCAAAAGTGTAGGGGAATAGCCTGCATACTACATCTTCATGTTGGACATTCATCAGTCTGATAGCTAGTATGATTTTTTTGATATGGCCTTCAGGCCATCTTGAGGTTTCAGGGTCAAACTTAGGGAGTATCTTCTCTAAATGTCGGGGAAGGTTATGTACTTCTCCAAGGATGAAAAAAGCATCTCTGGCCAACCAAGGTTGATTATTCTGAGGTGGGTTTCCCCTTTCCTCATTATGGTTCTTTTTATCTTCCATGTCTGCAGATCCCGAAACTAAGCGTTCTGAGTTAAACCCTTCCTCTTCCGAAAAATCATCAGGCTCGAAGAAATTGTCGGCTGGCATTTCAGGGATTAGATTAAAAGGATGTTTGATTTCAGTGAGGGATAAATCTATCAGGTCTTCTACTGTGTGCACAAAAACCTAGTCAAGGGACTCGACCACTGGTCTGCTTATTTGTTTTCTTCGAGGAAGTAACAGATCTAAGGGCAGTGCACCGATCTATCAGGCGTAATATTTTGTGATTCTTCTGAATTGGTTTAATTCCTTGTGAGGAAGAGCATAAGGTATATCAAGGAACAAATGGTCTTCCTTGTGCTGGGGTGAGTTACTCGTTTAAGTAGTACTCAATGTGTGTGGGTTGTCTTAGGAATGACTAGCCATGCATGTGGGTTGTTTTGAATCTACAGGTTGTGTGAAATATTATGTTAAAAATATTGTCAACCATTCATTCTTCAAGACCTCCTTCTAGTGTCAATTTTGTTGAGGGGTCCTAAATCCCATTAACTCAACAATAGGAACCAAACCCACCACCGAGATCCAATTAGACTCTGCAGCGTTTAATGGTGGAATGGTTCTCCCAATCTTTCAATCCAGCCAAATAGTCAATGGGCTTTACGTTTTCTAATGAAGGCTTCTCCTTCAGTTCAGACGTTCTCTTTTTGTATTTTCTCTCATAGGTGGGACCGTTACAAGATAAAAGTCGGTATAAACCAACTGGGTAACAAAGTGGGAAAACTTAACTACTCGAGAAGGCTGAGTTTGGGATAACCCTTTCACTCTAGCATGTAGACAATTATTCTCTACCACAGGCCTAATACTAATACATTAACCTGCTGGTGTTCCAATTATTGGTTGAGATATAATTTATCAGAAGAAAACATTCATGCAATAAATGATCGTAAGAAAAATAGTTTCCTTAACTCTAATCATCAATCACATATTAACACAACGATTTACTTTCATCATTAAAGATAAGAACTATAAAACATTGAATCAGATAACTTATCAACAGTTTCAGAAGTTCTTACTCATTACGGCATCCATTCATGTGATAAAATCATAAACTTGTCTCTAGTCCTAAACAAGACTTCTCAATTAAGGCAGCTCCGAAATAGTTCTTTACAAATCCAAAAAATGAGGGTCTTTACAACAACCATCGACCTCTTGCTAACAAGTCAATCCTCCTATTTATAACATACCATTAACTAAAAATAATTATTAAAGTGTACCTAAGTAAAGAAAAAACTCGCCACATGGCGCTTTCTTCTATCAGTCTTTCTAAGAGTCATCACATGATCTCATTTGAGTGGATGATTCTTCTCGTATTCTGACCATTTGACAAAGAGATCCTCGCATAAGTTAGGATACATGAATCTATGTTGTTCCATTGGGGCCGAAAGAATCTCTCTTATCTCTATTGCCCATGCCTGATATTTGACTATTTTGGCACTTAACTGCTGCAACACGGCTTGAGCTTTGATCGGGTGTTCCTTGAACTGCTACACTTGTCCAGTCACCATGTCCGCCACCTTTGTTATTTCTGCAGCCCATGATGAGTCTTGTTCAGCAAGTGATTTGACTATGGCGCGCAAGTCGACAAAGTCATCGGGGGTGTTGAATTCGGGGAGATCGATGTCTCTCATTGCCCAGCTGATCTTGGTCAAGCTCTTTTCGCACTTGGCCCATTTCTCTTAGATTTCCAGATGAGGTTCTTGAGCCATTTTCTCCCAATATTCGACCGATTTCTTTATGCGGTCGAGGTTTCTTTCCTTTATCACCCGGATGTCATGCTCTTTGGCATCTCGGCATTGTTGAAATGCGTTTATATAGTCGATCCTTTCCACGGCTTGGTTTGATTTCTCGTACCACTTGTCCATATCCTTGCACGTCACCAACGCAATGAGGGTGTCTTCTTGAAGCTTGGATATCCTTGTAGTGAATAGGTGTCGTTCATCTGTAAATTTGTTGTAGGCCTCCTAAAATTCGCGCCTTAGGAACACTATGGCCTGTGTGGTGTCTTGGTAATATTTCGCCACATAGCGCAAATGTTCCAATTCATTCAGAAAAGCAGCCAACTCCTCTTCATCCCTTTTTTCTCTGTCCAGGGTGGCATCTGTGATTTCCATTATGTGAAGGGTTCCGAATTTGAGCGTCGGGAGCTAGGGAAGATGCCTTCTCGGGCTCCTTTGCCTCTGTGATCTGCACAGGAGTCACCAGGGATACCTCCAGACTTTCTTCATCATCATAGATGTTTATCAATTCACAGAGGGGGTTTGGTGCACTTGTTCTCCCTGATGTTCCTACTACCTCCGGCTGAGCTTAAACATCCCCTGGTGATCCAGCCTATGGCGTTGTAATTTCAGGGTTATCTAACCCAACAGTTTCATCAATTTCAATTAGCTCAAGGGTGCTTGGACCTACCCGGATTTCATCCGGGTCGTCGGCAAGGGACCCTTTCATTTATATGAATTATGGGTCGTCTTGCAGCTGATCAATTACTCGTTGCGCCTGTTCTATCATGAGAAATCCCCTTGCCTGTGTGTCATGTGTCATAGGGAAAAACCTTTATCCTATACCAGCGCCACCGGGGGAACCTCTGTTGCTTTTTCCACTCTGATTTCTTCTCTGGCTCTGAGGGCCTCTTGAGCCAATTGCTCTATGGTCGTCATCTTTTCATCCAGGCTCATGGCCCCAAACCTGGTCATTTTTGGGTCGACCATCCTTGCTACCACCTCGTCCCAGTCTTGGGCATTCTTCATGAAGACTTCATCTTCAAATTTGTCGTGGGAATACAACCAATAGGACGACACTTGTGAAGCATGTTGTAGGACCAGACCCTTTGGATCATGATTGCGGAATCTACATGTCTGGAACCTGAACTTGAGCTAGATCATCCTTTCTTGCTTGGCTTGAGTTGTATCTTTAACCAAGTAGAAACCTACAGGGAAACCATAAGGAATGAACGTTTTCTTCTTGTCCTTGACCAGGGTGGATTTGTAGCCTTGCATGATGGTTTGGTAGCATATTTATCCTACTACAATCCAGTCAGGGACATGAACTGGTAGGAGATGTGGTGTTGTGGTGGCCCTGAACAACCTGATGTAGGTGTCGCGCTCGTTCAAGTACCAGTGGCCTACCTTTGATATCATCTTCTTGGTTGTAGTCAATAGTCTCGGGCATTCTTTCTTAAAAAGAATGAAATAAATTTGTATGATGAATTCATCTCAGATGAGGGAGTAAGATATTTTATACATGTTCTCCCATAGTACGTTGAAGTAGCCATGGACCGAGAGCTAAGCAACATGCCAGCTCAGATTCACGTTGGCGAAGATGTTTATGGCGCACATGACATCAAGCAGAGATGAAGCCATGTAGAAAGTGGGTGTCTCTCCTTCCTTCAGCGTCTGAGCCTGTTGTATACAGATGTTCGGTTGTTTAGAAATTATCGCTCCCCAATTGAAACCGCTCTTGGAGATTGCCATTATGTAAGCTAAGGGCATCCATGCCTCTAAAAATCTAGAGCAGTCCTTCTCTCCATATAATCGGTAGATGAGAGCCATCAAGTAGATGTATGGCTCCCTTAAGTTGGTCATTTGGTACCAGCCAATGCTCCGGTTGGTGTATTTCTTTTCTTCCCTCCACTATGAGTCCATCACCCGACTGGTGTCGTGGCGCTCGTACAACTTCATGACAAAATCTACATTCAGCCGCTCCTCGGGGTCTCGAAGTTTGTATTATTTATGGACATCTACTGGAAGGAACACCCCAACACACCCACCATTGTCATCGTTTATTAAACACTTATGTGTTGATGTGTGGTCGATGAGCCACTTCAGGAGTTCTATACAGGGAAAAATGGGGGTTTTTCTTGCTACCATGTGGAGGTACGACCGTCGGATATTCAGAAACACCTCATCATCAAGTGCTCTCACATCTGGGTCATTGTGTGGGATATATTCCGGGTATTCCTCCCGACTAATATTTTTAAAGAGCTCTCCCCAATGTGGGAGTGTTGTCTTGGACCATGTGCTTTCTTATGTATCTCCAAAGGCCGGGGGTTGGATGAAAACCTTCTTCATCGATGTCTTAATGACAGGTTTTGGCCTTGGAGTGTATTCTAATTGCCTTGTAGCCCCTGGAGAAGAGCCTTCGCCTACCTCTGGTTCTTTCAGCTTCGGTGCCCTCGACGATCGTTTGGTGGTTGGATTTGTTAGCGACATTGTTCCTGTAATTAAAAAAACACTTCAGAGACCGTGTAAAGAACAAAATCGGATAAGAAACATATAATTTGTAACCATGTGAAAATTACAAACTTGGATACATACGTATGAAGCTTGCTAAAACCTGGTTATTTTGATACTCACGGGATCTCTACAGCTTTTGAATTACTCGTCTTGCTTCTCCAAATGCTCTGAATTTCCTCACGTGCAGAATGATTTCGTTCACAACTATTCAAGAGAATTTAAACTAGAGAAGAACTTACTTTGTCGCATCAGCCATTCAATTCGGATGATGAGTGAAATTTGAACCAATCTGCCATTGAATCTCTGCAACTTAAATGCAGTGTGGGTTGACGGCGGAGGCATGGGGGGTGATGTGGTCTATCGGTGATTTCAAACGGTTGTTTTGATTGGCGCACAAGTTAGCAACTGATGTGGGATTTGGTATTAATTAGCTCCTTAAATGCCCAAAATCTGATCGTATCTAACGCTAAAACATCCCATCGTGTTGCTCTCTCAGTGAGTGGATCGGGGATCGCGGATGTGTTATGAACATTTCCATTGATGTCCTTCTGCAAAAAGCTCTGACGCCGATCAATCTTACCGTACAATGTTGTCGTGGCAAACCTAACTCGGAGGCGCGAGTCAGACCTAGGGAACCAAGAATGACTTGGGGTAAAACTAGACCATACGACTCTCCAATATGGTAAGGACACATGGCGTTGAAGATCAGTGACCTAATTAGCGTGTATTAATCAAAGTCAAGATTTTCATTAAGTTATTCATTCTAAAACAAACCTTAGCTTGCCGATGC
>ML781821.1:865626-877446 GCA_009831015.1 Picea engelmannii
GAGAGAGTCCTAATCCAACTTCTCTTAGTTCCAATATGTGGGGGGCAAATTCCCAGAATGTAGGAGGATTTTTCCTAAATCTAGGAGATGGTTAGGTCCATCTCTCCTATCTCAAATTAAACTATAAGTGATCAAGATTTATGAGGGAACGAAATGAAGTACATAAATAAGACAGAAACACAGAGATATAGTAATACTTTATTTCTATTAAAGACTGAAATATGCAGAGACTGTAAAAGAAAATACAAAGTGAAATGAACTCGCTAGAGTGGTGGTAGTTTATCTCTAAGAAGAGATGTGACGACTACGCGCATTCACAAGAAGATGGTTACAATGAAGCTCCAAAGGGCTTTATAACATAAATCATAAATGAGAAAACCCTAAACATCCAAAACCCTAACCCTGAAAGATGAAATGCCAAAAGGTTTGTGGACCCCGATGGGGTAGTTGATACGTCAACTTCCCTAGGGCGTAACTTTTTCATACAATCTTCCTTTGGGGCACTCGATACCTCGTCGGAAAGGTTTATCTGAGGAGTACACATTTTGAACATCTCAATGCAAACCTTTGGTTTTTATTAGGTGCCACCACGTCAAAAAAATGTCGTTTAGGGCCTCAAAACAACCCTGGAAGTTTGGAACCCAAAAAACTATAGGAAACCTACCAAAATGGAAACCATATGTTGAGCGAGTGGAATAGGTGGGCATCCACCGATGTCCACCTGGATTAATCATCCCCCCTTGGGAAGCAATGGTCTTCATTGCGTTCAGTGCCCCCATCAAATGGGGAAACTTTTGTTGAACTTGATGCTTGGTGAGCTACTTTCCTTAGTGCAGTAGTTACCCTGCTTTGATAACCCAATAGAGTTGGATGTTCTATTGGGGGGTTCCCTTAATCTGTGTTTCGATGACTCGATCAACGGTTTCCTATTCCATGCAGTCAGGGTTGAGATTTGTAGGTGTCATCTACTCTGCCACCTCTGATATGTCTAGTAGTGGTGGAAAATATGGTTGAAGGAGTTCCACATTGAACACTAGGTGTAAGCCAAGGAAGGGGGGAATACTTAACTCAAAATCATTGTCACCCACAACCTTGGTGATGGTGTAAGGTCCATAGCGAAATGGTTGTAGCTTTCGATGAGGTCCTATAAGGCACTCTTTCTGCAAATGCAACCAAACCTTAGTGCCTACCTGAAACTTGTGGGGAACTCAATGTTGATCATAGCGTTGCTTGTACTTAGCATTGGATTTTTGCAAAATATCATGGACATGTTGGCAGGTGTGTTGAATCCATTCAATGAATTTGGTGGCCTTGTCAGCCTTAGATTGAGCATGGGAATATTATTCCTATGTGGATGCAAGGGGTAGTGCTACATCAATGGTGCCCAATATTTGAAAACACGGGCCCACATGAAAAGGGTTGTGGTTGGTCAAGCTATGGAGTCATTTTTTGTACATGTGTTGGACATAAGGGATGCTCTCAACCCATGTGGGTGGATGTTTGGAGTTGCACATGCACTGGAGGTGCATGATCATCCTATTAATGACCTTTGTTTGTCCATCAGTTTGAGGGTGGAAGGCAATGGATTTGGTCAGTTTGATGTCCAATAGTGACCAGAGGCTCAACCACAATGTGCTCAAGAATATGTTGTCTCGATCTGATATGATGGTTTGTGGTAGTCTGAAGTGTACCCATACATGCTCAAAGAAGAGCTTGTTGGTGGCCTTAGTCGTGATACTCTTCTTATAGGCAGTCAGAATGGCCATCTTAGAGAATCGATCAACAACCACAACTACATAGTCATTTCCATGTTTGGTGGAGGGGGACCTGACATATAGTCCATCGAGATGGATTCCCAAGGCCCGTCGGGAGTAGGTAGAGGGGTGCATAGTCCTTGTTTTTTAATGGTTGGCTTGGTAATGGAGCAGGCAGTGCAGGATCTAATATACTTACTAACATCCTCCCAAAGCTTCAACCAATAGAAATACTTATGTAGTATAGCCACTATCTTCTCCACGCCAAAGTGTCTTGCCACTAGACTGTAGTGGGCTTCCAAATTCAGCTTTGCACACTTGCTTCAAGGAACACAGAGATGGCCCATATGTCATAGCAGTCCATCTTGAAGATGGAAGTCGACAATAGTCATTCTTGTTCCCAACATCTGGTAGGTCATAACAAAGTCAGGATTGTTTTCATTAGAATTGGGACCACTTGGAGATCTCATGCCCCCACGAGTCGAGCACCGTGGTTAGTGTTGTAACTGTAGGTTAACTGAGGGAGTCAACGATGTGATTTGCACTCTCTTTCTTATACTTAATGTTGAGGTGAAACTACTGCAAGTATGTGGACCGCTTTTGATGACAATCATTCTTCAATTTTCCTTATGTCTGCATGAACTGCAGAGTCTTTTGATACGTATGTGTAACACACCAAACCCCCTAAATACCCCTTTAAGGGATGGGGTATTAAATTTTTTCTTTTCCTAAACCTCTTTGAATCCCTTTAAAAAAGGATACCATCATCTTCTACTCACCAAGATCTTTCCAACAACTGTAAGTTTGCTCCAAACGGAGCTCTGGATCAAAACTTATGGCTCTTTGAAGTTTTCGGGCCTTTAATGGTCAAATGCCTCTGTACTGCCACTTGGCATCCATGCGGCTCCACGTCATTGTGCCCATCCGACGTGGAACTGACATGTATTGCATGCAAGGCATGGTTGATGATTGTGCATTAGCATGGTGTTGGTGTGGCACCTACCACCCAGCCATTGGACCTTCGACACTTTAGGCCCTAGCCTTCCTCATGTATAGCACTATGATTTGCAATTCTCCTGAGTCCCACTTTCACCAAACAATGACACCTGTCCCAAGGTCGTTGAGACCGCAGAACTTCAAGACTCCTACATTTTGTGAGTCCCAAAATGCACAATCCAGGATGAGATGACACTTGGGACACGCGGCCCTATCCACAACGGGTCACTTATTTTGACACATGGCCCCGCCACTGTCTACCACATGGTAGGACACATGACACTTGTACCACTTTGACTTGTGGCACTGATTTCATCCATGGACCCCTATCTAATTATGTCAATTATGTGTGTCACGTGGCACCACTCACGCCATGACACCTGGACCATCCATGCGGGCTTGCATGGATGTACATGTCATCACAATGCCCAAGGTTCCCCCAATAGGGCGTTGGCACTTTTCCACCTCCTATTCGTTGAATGATGTCATCCGACGTCATCTCATATCCATCAGGCATCAGTCATCGACCCTCTTTGTCTGAGATTCGAAGTACAGCTAGCATGTTGGGGCATGTGGCCCTATCTAGTCATGCCACTCGACATGACACATGGCAACCATACCACTCGACATGTGGCACTCTTTTTTCCACCTAGACCTTCACCCAAATGTGCCAAAACGACGTGACATGTGGCACCACCATTGTGTGACACATGGTCCTCCCATTTCACAACACGTGGGCCATTCATCAAATGACAAATCACCACCACGCATCGGATGTTGGGACTTTCCTGACATAGTATAACTACGAAACACCTCTGGTGCCCAGGAGTTACGACATGATTAACTAAGTTAATCTCAATTATTACGAGGAGATTAATTACATTAATCTCAGGATTTCAAACCCCGACCCATTATCGCAAGATCTACGACTAAAATCTCTTGTAGGTAGATCTAATGACTACCATGGTTCCTTTCACAAATTCCAGTTTGGTGGCGGTTTTAAGGGTCGGATGATAGAGATTGAGTCGTCACTCCACAAATTGATGGTTCTTGTCACTGCGGACCTCGATGAATCTTTTCACATTGGGAACTATAAAATGTTTGACGGTCCAAAGTAGAGATACGTCAAGCTGACGTAAGCGGGGCTCCCAACCCTTATCACATGATCTACAACTAAGATCCTTCGCAAGTAGATCTGACAATTAAGATCTAAGGCACCCATCAAATGGTCTTGCCCATCATGTGAGATCTAAGTAGGACACATGTCGCCACCAAAAAATCATGGACATTGGGACGTCGACACTTACCGATCTCCTGTAATCTAAAACACTCGAGGTATGTCGTTCGATGGTTAAGGGGCAATTAATTACGTTAATCCCCGGGATTACAAGACATTTAATTACGTTAATCCTTGGGATTACGACTCCTGGATTTTACCACCGGATCTACGGCTCAGATTTGTTGGCTTCCCAGATCCGACGACTCAAATATTAAGGCACTCTTCCAGAGGCTTAAGCCCCAACAAGGGCCCACACTTGACATGCCAACCACTCACATGATGATACGTATCATCCGACGACACGTTGGTTGCCATGCTGGCAGTGACATGTCATACTAACATCATCATTACCTCTCTTCAGTTATATGCGATAAGGCATGCAACGAGGGCTTGGAACCCTAGTTCCCAGATATCAAATATTGGGACTTCTAAGGGGTTTATACTTAGAATTATCTCGAGGTCCGATGCTCCAGTGCCCTAAGACGCGGAACCCTCTCGAGCTTACCTATTGGATTGGCGACCAAGATTTCTCGAACCACAGAGATCACAACTAAGATTGCAAACCCTACCCATTTGGATACCTCAGGCCGGTTATAGTTAGAGGTATGGAACTAGGGGCTAGAACCTTATTCCCCAGTTCCCGTTCCTCTGATATGATCTACTATTGGCATTCACCCCGCCACTGATCCAACGACTATTGTAACTTATTGGATTTACGTGAGGAATTATGAAGGTTTAGGGAAATGGCCACAGGTTTTAACACCCACACAACTCTCCCTTGAATCCACCTACAACACACGATAAACCTGCTACCTATCTTTCATTCGAGGACTCAATTCCTTATAAACATTTTGTGTTCAGGAGAAGGAAGAATTATAGGGTTTAATGTCCTTCTTGGGTCCCCAACACATGCATCTATCCATCCATGAAGCATCCACAAGATACAGTCATTCAAACAATTAGCAAAATGGAAAGGTTTTCCAATTAACAAGCATCAATACCATAATTCACACACATACATTTATAGCACAGTTACAGGTATCCAACCATGCTTTTCATTTCAACTACACATAGCATTAGAGATATTTATATGTTGACAAGGTTGCTTCCAACCAACTGACTGTGGGTGTCCACCTTTCCACCCAACCATAGGCTCTGCATGCTCAGTAACTTCGACAATAGGCCACCCCTGTGCCAAGCCATGATACCACCAGGGAGCTCTGCGCTCACTCCTGTGTTTTCTTACAACAATTCTCTTTTCTCAGGTGTTTCCCCTAAAGATCTCTCCTTATAACTCCTCCCGAGTTCCTCCTCTTCGCCATATCTCTCTTTCCATAACCTTTTGCCCTGATCTCTTATCTACCCCCGTGTGCTTCTTTTCCACACATTACCTTGGGAAGGTTCGTGACCTGTCCCCTTCCTTCTATCAGAAGGAACTCGTGGGGTAAATCTGGGGCTATGGAAAAATGATACCCTATTGTACCTAGGGATGACAATTTAAGTTGTTCCAACTTGATCTCCCATACCTAGATTTATTTGGGGTGGTTGGTTGTTCAACAACCAACCCCTTATTATTAATTATCTTGCTTCAACTGCAAGCTAGAGGAAATGTGGTCATTTCCTCCTCGTCATTCATCAAGGTGGCTTGGGGTCTTTTACACACGAGTCCCCTTTCTTTGCCCCCTCACATATCCCTCTAGTGGTATCATGGTCAGTACTTCAAGGATTCTCCCATAATCAGTTGGTTGGCATTCTTATTCAAACAATAATATACGTACATTTTCCATGTGCCATGGCATGACAAATCACTAATTATGATTAATTACATACTAGAGGAAGCAGGAGTGTTACAATCCCCTCCCCCTTCAAAGGAACAATGTCCTCGGTGTTCTTTCTCAATACACCTGCCATGCCTTTATCCTTCAACCGCTTTAGCATAATCTTCCTTTTCTTCATAGTTTGGTCCTCGCTTGGACCTTGGCATTTCAAAATATTCCTACATAAATTTCAAACATCAAGCATATTAATTCCATTTTTATGCAAATCATTCTATTGTTTTCCATAATTTTAAGAAGGAAATTTACAAGAATTATTGAAGTCTCCTCTTCCTTGCAGTCACTCACCCTCTAGGCCCAGGTTCATGAATCCCCTTCTCTGTTATACAGTCCCTCGGTTGATCCATCTTGCCTTGCCAAGGCTTTCTTGCACAAGAAGAATTTTCAATACTTTCTCAAGTCTTACAGTCAAGGCGTCCCTCTGACTTGCTCTTCTCGAGGCATCCCTATAGCCCATGTCACCACGACACATCATTCTATGGGGATCATGGCTTATCACAGAGCTCTCATGTCACAATAATAACCCTTTTTCCATGCTTTCCAACTTTGGCAGTCATCATTTGTCCTCCCTGGACAGATCTTTCATCTCACCTATATCACATTCATACAGAAATTTGTGAGATGTTATCATCAATTCCAATTAAATTTTTATTCAAATCTATTACCATAGATTTCCAATTTCACATTTCATTTTCAGATCTATTCCACATAGGAACTAGATTCACAAGTATGAGATTTCCTTCTCATAATAGTTTGGCTCTTTCATAACAACAAGCATTGGTCCCCCTTATGGACTTATTTTGCTGCCATAGCCAAGACCCTTCTTCCTGCAATTATGTCTTCACACAACCAAACAAATTGTTAGTTCTCATGCACATTACATTTTTCCTTGCACACTTGCTTTAATTTCAAAATTGTGCATACTAACAATTAAATCACTTTCACCTTATTCAATGATTAAAGAAAAAAAAAACATCATTCCTTACACATGCATCATCTCAGCATGCCAACTTTTCCAAATGCAATTCATCATTAAGTAAATTTAATCAATGTGTTAATTCCCATGGCCACATTCACACACAATGTACTCTTGCATTGATTTCAGTTTACTACATTTTATGTTCTAGGCACTTTGCCATGGTGTGTTGGATCTCAACCAACCTCTCACCACATGTTTTTTCTTTATTCACATTCATTGCTATAGCATAACTATATTTTTTTGCTTTAAGTTGACCACGACCTCAAATCAGCATACATCTTATGAAATCAAGATTTCATATGAATGCATTCAAGCATTCTTTCTCCTCTGGTAACCAAGGTGCCAACATTTATGGCCACCCGATTTCTGTCTTTACCATTGTTACATTCTAGTAGAATATTGGAAGGTCCTTCTTCCATAATGGGCAGTCCATTGCTTGCCATGTCATGCAAACATGTATTTTCTCAATGCATTAAGTCAACGTGTTGCTCACGAGCACTATTGTTTCCAATTATTCTCGATTGGTCAATACATTCATGACTCATTAGTTCATGAGTTTTCTTGCAAGGATCTCAATCATCCTTGACTATCAGAGGTTCCCCCCTTTGTCCTTCAAGTCTCTATTTCTTGAATCATACCATGCTTCGGTATCATTGGCATACAACAACCACTCTAAAACACACACATATCATCAAATAATAAAACATTTCAGAAGGGATTCTTACCCAATCCCTTAACACGTTATGCCACACAAGCATGAACACTTTTATACTTGTTCTGGCTGTGAGCACCTTCTCTGATATTACCTCCTCAGTGGTGCTTTCACGAGAACTCCCAAAGTCCCTTCATCAATCTTTCAACAACCTTCTTGTATTTCTCCTTTGCTTGAGGATGTCCATCATTGGTAGTTGTCATTTCCCAACAACTCCAATCATTTCCTACACATAACATGCATCATCACAGTCAAAATTATATCAGTGGTCATGTTACATAAAAATGCATGAATCATCGCATTTGAATCAACAAAAACATTTTCAGACATACTCCTACATATCCGTATGTACTCTATCACATTGCCTCGACATTTTTATGAGTGAGCATGAAATATTTCAGGTGTCCCCATTATCATGCCAAAACATTCACACATAACAACATTGTCATGCCAAAACATTTACCTGCATCGACATATCAATTTCTCATTCCAAAGAAACATAATAATTAACAAGAAAAGAGTCAAGGGACTCTTCCCTTGTCCAACTCCTTCTACACAGCTCAGGACTTTCAGTCCAACTGAATTATTTTCCAAGGCCTCACTGCCTTCACACAGTATGGCTTAATCGGGTTCATTATTTAACATATTTATTAATTTTTTCCTTCATTTACCAGTCGTACTTATTTCCACAATTGATCCTCTTAAAGCATACACCTATGTCTCGTTATTCAAAGTTCTATAGTGAGAAAAGTGTTAATCCTTTTCTCCTTCTTTGTTTCAGCAATCTATCCCTCTTGGGGTCTTCCTGCTCTCTTCCTTGAGCATGCTTAGTCAAGTTCATCTTGACCTTTCTTGGATAATTCAACACGCTAAAACAACCAGCTTTTTGTTCACATGAATTATGAACATGCGCATTCTACACATTTCTCAACCATAAATCATATTGCTCATCATCCCTTTGCATGCATTATATTTTAAAAAGTAATCCTGGATTCTTATACAAATAAGCTTTGCAACCCATTGTCTAATTCTTAGTAGTTATTAAGGTTATAGCTTTGTTCTCATGACAGAGTTCCTTACATAGTTCCTTCACATGGAACTTCTTCAATATGCAAAATTCCTTGTCACGTATTCATCACTATATGAGGTGACCTAAACCTCGAGTCAGCCTCAACTTCATCATTCCGGGGATTTACCCAATATTCCATAAGGAATATAAGCATGTATTCTTTTTATGCATTTCAGAATTTACATTTAAACATGTATCTTTATATTATCGACTTGTTTTCCAGTTGTACCTTTATGCACTTAATCACATGCACTAGCATGTTGTGGGTGTGTATACCACCAACACACTTTGCAACTTTATATGCATATTTATTTAAAATTATCTAACTCATGATTTGTTCATGAGATTTCTCCAAGGAATTCTTTCTATGTCATCCATACTCGTTGATATTTTATCCTTAATATCAGTGTTCTTTAGTTAGGACTTACAATCATTTACCTGACCAGTCTCACAGTCATATTCATATCTATGTTGCTCTCTTTTCGTGGCAACAATCAAGAAGAAATCGTTCTTGCCCTTCTGTTACAAAGCATTCCAAAATTCATAAAATATAAGTAGGTAATTACAACATTACCTAGAGCAACAAAATGCCCAAAATCCATCATCCTTTCATGTTTGAACCATTCTTGATCAATAGACCCTTATCAGGGAAACCCTTTTCCTGGATTCCCATTTCACGACTATATGGACATACCCAACCATTCTTGTATGGTTGTCATCCACCTCTAGTTGTAAATCTGACCCATTGGTCATTTATAAGTGCTCCAACACTTCCCTTATTAGTCTTTCATTAAGCATTCTACCTTATCCTCATAAGGTAATATGCAATCATTATCATTAGTACTTTGACATCCAATTAACAGACTTAATAAGTATATATGCATGTTCAACCTTTGCCATTTGCATTACAACATATCTTGTTCACCAAGCATTTTACTTGTGCCCGCTATGCATAAGTGTTCCAACTACATGTCTCTTGCATTCATATGCATATACATGCCCTCGTGTCAATACACATTTTGTATAGCCCTAAGCTCACAAACTGGCTCATATGCCCATGTCACTTTACCTCTTTGCAAGGATTAACAACAGTCCCAAAGGACTCCTCTTTCTCTAGCTTAACTAGATTATCTCAACTACAAGTTTCATTATTTATAGGTCAAGTAAACTAACCTTGTCATTTATCATCAGTCCTCTAATCATGAGGAACTACATATACAGGGTTTAGTCCTTTATTAAAGCAACAATTTATTACTACCCAAGGTTCTATCAATCCATACCAAATTTCTTCAACCACAAGGGATTTTACATAAGGGTATGAGCCCTTGTATATATAACTATCATAATTTCAAGAGGCTCCAACTACCCATGCTTACATGCAACATTACAACCACCAATCCATTCATTTTCTAGATTCATGCAGTTCCTATAACAAGATTTTGTCATTTCTACCCTTTACATTTAGGTCTTACCATTAATGCCTACCAACACAGCCCTACTATTGTAAGAGTAGTTATCAGTTTGACAAAGGGACAACATAATTATACCTAACAGGCTCATCTTAGCCTTATTATACCAGTCCTGTAACTGGTATCTCTGGCCCATCCAGGCCTAGTGTTGTAGCATGCTCTAATACCACTTGTAACACACCCAACCCCCTAAGTACCCCTTTAAGGGATGGGGTATTAAATTTTTTCTTTTCTTGAACCTCTTCGAATCCCTTTAAAAAGGATACCATTGTCTTCTTCTCTCCAAGAAATTTCCAATGACTGTAAGTTTTCTCCAAACAGAGCTCTGGATCAAAAGTTATGGCCCTTTGAATTTTTTGGGCCTTTAATGGTCAAATACCTCCATACTGCCATGTGGCATCCACGTCATTGTGCCCATACGACGTGGCACTGACGTGTCCTACCTGAAAGGCATGGTTGTTGATTGTGTGTCGACGTGGTGCTAGTGTGACACCTACCACCTAGCCACCAAACCTTAGGCACTTCGGGCCCCGACCTTCCTATTGCACATCACTATGCTTCATAATTCTCTTGAGTCCCACTTTCACCAAACAATGAAACTTATCCTCGGGTCGTCGAGACCACGACACCTCGGGACTTCAACGTTCTATGTAGTCCCAAATTTGTTTATCCGGGATGAGCTGGCACCTAGGACACGCCACCCTATCCACAACGGGCCACTTATTCTGACACATGGCCACACCACTATATGCCACATGACACTTGTACCACTTCAACATGTGGCACTCGTTTCCTCCATCGACCCCTATCCAATTATGTCAAATTTGTGTGCCACATGGCACCACTCACGCAATGATACATGGACCATCCACGTGGGCTGGCCTAGATGTACATGTCATCGCAGTGCCCAAGGTTCCCCCAACAGGGCATTGACACTTGTCCACCTCCTATTCATTGAATGATGTCATTCGACGTCATCTTAGATCCATCAGGCATTAGTCATTGACCCTCTTTGTAAGGCCTATTTCTCAAAACCTCCCGAGGGTTCGAGATCCGAAGTACAACTAGCATCCTGGGGCACGTGGCCCTATTTGGTCATGCCACCTCGCATGACACGTGGCACCCGTACCACTCGACACGTGGAACTCTTTTTCCACCTGGACTTTCACCCAAATGTGCCAAAACGACGTGACACGTGGCACCACCATTTTGTGACACATGGTCCGCCCACGTCACAACACGTAGGCTATTCATCGGACAACACGTCACCACCGGGCATCGGATGTCGGGACTTTCTCGACGTAATATAACTACAAAACACCTCTAGTGCCCAAGAGTTACAAGATTATTAACTAAGTTAATCCTAGTGATTAGGAGGAGATTAATTACGTTAATATCGGTATTTCGAACCCCGACCCATTATCGCAAGATCTACGACTAAGATCTCTTGTAGGTAGATCTGACAGCTACCATGGTTCCTTTCACAAATTCCAGTGTGGTAGCGGTTTTAAGGATCAGACGGTAGAGATTGAGTCGTCACTCCACAGATCGATGGTTCGCGTCACTACGGACCTCAGACCTCGACGAATCTTTACATATTGGGAACTATAAAACGTCTAAGGGCCCAAAGATGAGATACGTCAGGGTGACGTAAGGGGGGCTCTCAACCCTTATCACAGGATCTATGGTTGATATCCTTTGCGGGTAGATCTGATGGTTAAGATCTA
>ML781821.1:888986-902085 GCA_009831015.1 Picea engelmannii
TATGAACCAAAACGAACAAAGTTCAAACTGTGCAATGTCAATAGTCAAGAGTCAAGACTGAAATAATCAAATCTGAAATCAAATGATTGAATATGATAATACAAAATATAACAGCCTAGGAATGAGTGCCAAGAGAAGGCCCTCATGTCCCTTCCCCTTCCCCTTCCTCAATAGTTTGCTCCAGCCACATTAATTCATCATCTGAAAATAATGGCTCTTGGCCTCCTAGCCTTGTTGCATTAGCATCGTCCATGTCAATGGCAATAAAAATTAAAATTGGTGACACTTGATAAGTGAAACAAGTTATGAAATATTTTAGAATACAATCTAAATTAACTCTAAAATACTTTGGAGTTTTGAAACTTGAACAGAGAAACATTAATTAAGTTTGTACCTTTCAATTGCTTCATTCAGAGTTGAGATTATAATTCACAAATAGCAAAACATCAAGGTGTTTTTGGGTCAATTAATTGTGTCTTTTGGAGTGTATATTCTCAAAGTTTTTCTCTCACAACTGAACACGGAGCAAGTCTGGCTCAATATACAAATAGTGAATAACTGTAGCTCATGAGTGTCTTCACCAAAATTCTCCCACCATATGCCTAGCATAGTAGATACATGGATATTAGAATTCAAGATTAGAAAGAAAATAAGAAATTCTAATCTAGCAGCGTGATTAAAGGAGTAGTATTTGGTATTATATCCTTTCTTGCATTTGCTGCTCTTGACATGGAAAACAATCCATTTGCAACCTTGAGCTTTTGAAGCTGGCCAAGCACTTTCCTACGTAAGGCTTTATCATGCCCAAGATGCTGCTCAATTCAACTATAGAGGCCCCTCTTGACTTCTTCATTTGTGGAAAAGCTCAGCTTGTATGGTAATGTTTGATTTAGAAAGTACCCAATAGCATGTAAAGGCCTATTGTAAGGCCCTGCCTTGAAATTGACAATGAGTGCCCCTGCTTGTGCATTGACACTATCATTGGCAAGTTTCAGTTGGTTGCGATGACAGGTTTCAAGTCCGGATGAGCATGCCTTGGGCTATCTTGCGTATTGTAGACTTTTGAGGAACTAGAGGCTGCCCAACAGGTCTGTCTTTGACCTCTTGTTGGGCTCTAAGTTTAGTTTATCAAAGATGTCCTTGCTTCTGTTTTAGCACAGCAAACAGGTCTGAAATTTCTGCCAAGAATTCTTCCTTCAAACTGATGGTTAAGTGCTCTTTTAAGGTGCCCTTGCAAGTGGTTTAGTAACTGATGTTAGCACAAGCAAATACCTTAAAACAATTAACACTCCTCTAGGACCTTTCCAAGCTCCTAATGTTGATATACAACTAAGCATACATGAAAAATGAACAAGTGTAATTTTTGGTCAACATGACCTTGGACAAAACCCCCCCGGGGAAAACCCGTTTGAGATATATGTATATATATGAAGTGTCTCAAGCATGGAATACAACAAGTAAACAAACACAATGGAACCTGTACACATAGCAAGCTCCTCTCAAGTGTTGCTAGCAAGATCCTTGAGAAATGCGCCCAAGAAGTGCGTCCTCCTCTTTGTTGTCCAAGCTAGATGACTAGTGCGCCCTTGACCTTTCCTTTGGCTGATTGAGAAACCCTTGCACACGATCTGCCTCTTGTATGCTGCCTCAACCATGCACCAATCGAATCTGCAATAGCCTCACTCCAACACATGCCTGCAAGCTTGCGCCCTCTCTCCTCAAGTGCATCCTCCACCAAGAAATAGCACCAACAAGCAAATAATGAAGCCTCAAGCCTCCTTGCACCCTCCATGAATGAAGGTGCCCAAGCTAGCTCCATCCAATGCTTCCATTCTCATCTCCTTGCTCCTCTCCAAACTCTCCAAGTGAACAAAACAAGAATGAATGCCTCTCTCAACCCTTGCGCCCCTCTTTAGCCATCCTTAGCCAAACCTAGAGATTGATGGCTAAGATCATCTCTTGCCACCTCTAATCAATGGGTGAGATCTTCTCACAAGTATCTCACTTAGAAACCCACTTTTGGTTAAGTTCCCTAAGTTTGCCTCATGTCCCTTAATTCACCCACAAAGTGAATTAATAGTCACTTTTGCCTTGAGTGACAAATTTCACTTTTGACTTAAATCTCCTAAGTCAAAGTGAAATTAGAACATAAAGGTAAAGTACAAGGGTCGAATAATTTCCCTCTTGTGGTTGGAGAGACACAACCACAAGGGGACTACTTCTCAAGGTACACCAAAACTCAACACATATTGACAAGGCATGCCTAAGTGTTGCGGAGCTTGGAAAAACACTTTGGCTAAGCAAGGCAACAAGATGAGGGTTGTCCTTTGGGGTTTCTTAGAGAGGTTGCACGGTGGCTTGGACAACGAGTGTTTCTTGGTTTGGTGCGCGGGGCAGAACTTAGAAGTGCCTTGATTTGTGGGCACAACGACTTAGTCCACGGGCAGGAGGGCCTAGAATGTTGTGTGCGCAATGCATGCTGGATAGACGGATGCTTGGCATGACGTGAAGCACAAGGAAGGGCAAGGAGTGCATTGGACATTGTTCAAGTGGGATGGTTAGAACCATTAGACACATGAGATGGTTGGGATGCCTTGGGCAGGAGCACAAATTGGTTGGATGTGTGGGCCTTAAGGTTGAGCAGTCCAAAGACTTTGTAGATGGATGGAGTAGATTGCACGTTGGGTCTACTTGGATGTGGAGTAGGGATGCAAGGCACCTTAGAAGAAGGAAACGACAAGGCACCATCCACTATAAAAAGTGGAAGCATCTATCATGCAAAGTCATTCAAAAGTAAATTAAGGAGTGATTGGTAAGAGTGGACAAGGATTTTTGCGATGTGCCAAGTCTTGGTTTTGGCATAGTGAACAACAACTTGGAAGCTAATTGAGTCTTAGGCAGTCTACACGAAGGATTTAGACAACTTGGAAAGTGTCTAAGGCATACAGAGCTAGATTGAGACACAATAAGTGAGGAAAGGGAATTGTAGGAGGCAAATCCACGTATGCTTCAGGCATTAGACTGACAAGTATTGTGGCTATAAGCAATTGTGCCTTGGATATTTGTATGTTTGTAAAAGAGTTGCAGGCAGAAAGTGGAACTCCTTTGTTGTATCTTTGCAACATTCTTCATAACAATAAGTTAAGGCATCCACCTTGGTTGCTACCCATACTTTTGTGTTGTGGTCTTTCTATAATTGTTGAATGTTACTATTCCTTGCATTGTGCTGAATGGCTAAGTATTGACGAACAGTTGGATGTGTGCCTATTGTTAGAGAACTTGGTTGTATTGAACTTAGTTGCAAATCTAGCAAGTTGTAGCTTAAGGTGTAGTTATGAGCAAGACCTTAAGTGGAGAGGCATAGTTTGGTTGTAGTAGGTGCAAGTTGGTCAAGCCCCTGTAGTCGAGGCAAGGCAGTGTCGCACGACCTAAGGTGTTGAAAGTCAAAATTTTTGGGCAGGTTGCAGGTTTGTGACACATATGGAGTTGATTGGTCCACTTGTAATGATTTTTGAGAGTAGCATATATTTGTCCATGTTACATCCATAGGTGTCTTTAATGGACTCCTTGGCCCTATCCATGGCCTCACAATGGTAACCCATTGTGGTTTCTCACTATCCACCTATTAATGATTTTTGAGAGTCACATATTTTTGTCCTCGTTGCATCCATAGGTGGCTCTAATGGATTCCTTGGCCCTATACTCTTATGAGTGGCTCTAAAAATGTGACTACTTGAACATCCTTCCAAAATTGTTAGTTTTTTCCTTGTGTGTAGCTTAGACTGTGTTTTAGTTATGGCGCTTTTCTCTTCCAACATAATATACAATAATAGTAGTATACCCTCCTTGAACAATTTTGTACAATAGTTAATGAGGGCATTGGGGCATATATGGAGGAGAGAGATAGAGGGCACATGCATGTGAAAAGCATGCAGACGTCATCCTCAATTCGGTTCTAGTTTAGATGCTTTTCCATATTTAGCAATTCAATGCTATTTTTAAGTTTTGCTTTAGTTAGTAGTTGCATTCACAATTAGTTAGAAGGCACAGTTCCCTAGTTAGACTAGGCACTCATGCATGTGGATTCAACATTCATTCATGTGGATTCGACATTCATTCATGTGGATTCTTAGTGTTAGTTCGGGCATAAATCTCTAGGAGGATGCATGCCTCAATCCATCTCTAGTAGAGGCACACTTCACTTGGCTCATCTATCCATGCAAGGAAAGCACATTAGGGCTGGGATTTAATACTTTTAGTTGTTGTGTTGTTGTGCATGTGACTAGATTCATTGTACCTTCTCTTCTTCATAGTCTATAAAGGAGGAGTAGGGCTCACAATTGTGTTGGTTTGAGAGTTTTAGTTTTGAGCTATAACATTTTAGTTTACTATTTTCAGATTTAATATAAAAACAATGATGTTTTTTTGAGAGTTCAGATCCGTTTGTTTGCTATTCATATGATCAACAATATGTGTTTGTAGGTTAATGTACTATATCGTTGTTATTTTGATCATAATTATTAGAATTGCACTGGTCATCGAATCGATTGACCCCAAAAACCTGAACCAGAAAAAACTAGACCACAAAACCGGTTGACCAAAAAATACATAAAATATTCAAATTTTGAAAAAACCATATATATTCATGTGCATCCACATGAATTCAAACCATTATACACAAATATGCAAAGTTTCTCATGTATATAGCAAGTAACAGTGCATATAACCAAAATAGCATCGATTGCAATCCATCTCTGAACCAAATCACACCAACAAAGAGGCTTTAAATGGCCCCTAGAGTCCAAAAAAATCATGCCACAACAAATAACTACATATCATCAAAATCATTGTCTTTATTGGGATCATCATCATCAATATCACCCTCTAAGCATTAAAATAAGATAGAAAAAGCTTAACATTCCTAGTCAATGATTTTGCTTGTGTGAAGGGTACATTTTCACTAGGATCATGACATAAGAGTTCAACAATCAATGCCACGAACATCAAGGTACATAGAGGGCTTGGTGCTCTTGATTAAATGCCAATTCCATACCCTCATACATGATAGAATCTAGTGGAAATGTTGCAATCCTACCAATCTTGAAATCCTAAAAACTGTTAAGTCTGTTGAATTTTCAATGGGATCTAAAATTCTACTTTCTCCATATGAAGTCCAATGAGGTTGGAACCACTCTCAAACATCTTGAAACAATTAACGATAATGCTAAAAATTTATGTAAAAGGATAGAAAAGGAAATATAAAGGAGAGTGTCAACCTTTACTTACCATTAATTACTAGGGTTAGGGTTTGTGCTTCACTTTAATTATTATTATTTTTTTTTAAATTTGATTTTTGGTGGTCCCTAGTCGCATTGTACGTAGTCGGATGGTTCGACGCTTTAAGGCATGTTCTGTATAGAATTGGTTGGCTCATGTATGGTATGGAACCAACCATTTCCAGTCCAAAACCTTGAACTAGATTGGTATGGCCCTGAAATCGGTCGGATTGGTTAGTTTTGCTGGTTCTGGTCCAGTTTTGATAACACTAATTTTGATCAGTGTTTTTAGTTTTTTGCTAACTAGAATGTTAGGTTCACTTCCTAAGTGCAAAATCTGCTTACCATAGTTTGATTCTTGACATGGTATTAGAGTGTGTTTGCTAAAACCTTTTAGGAATATGTGTATGGATAGTAGGGCTTCTACTTGGGATAGGGAGTTGCTGGAAGGTTTCAAGAGTGGAATGCTCGAGATCAGTGCTTGAGAAAAGCAATGTTGACTTGTAATAGGTTTCCTTTAGGTTGTTGATCTATTTTGTCTAGCAATGTGTTCCAAGAGCAACAATCTTAGACATGAAGATAGATTGGAAGGTCCCTCTAACTTTGTTCTATGGAAGTGTCGGGTATAAATGCTGTTGGAGGAGCATGATCTTTGAGATTTTGTGGAGACCAAGGATGTAGTGCTTGTTGATCTCCTGCAGTGGCAAAATATAAAAAGAAGTTGGCTAAGACAAAACGAATCATCCTCAATCCCCTGAAGGATAACTTGATTCCTCACATCACCAGGAAGACCATGGGTAAGGAGATGTTTGATGCTCTATTCATTCTAAATCAGAGTGAGAACATCAATTGAAAGATGCTTCTGAGGAATAAGCTTAGAGCCACACAGAGGAGAAAGATAGATACTGTAGCCACTTAATTGATAAAGATTACTACACTTCGTGATTAGCTTGCAGTAGTTGGAGAAGAGGTCAAGAGTACCCATAGCCTTGAATGGGTTTTCATCTTCTTGGTAGTGTTTTGTCTGGGGTGTTTGTGCTTGAGATAAGCTTCCCACATTTAAGAAGCTATGGGATGATTTCATCTAGGAGGAGACTAGATTGGAGAGTGTTGTAAGTATAGAGGAGGAAGAGTAGGATCTAACCCTTATCAGCAAGATGAAAAAGCGCAGTAAGAAATGAGGACCTAGGAAGGGTTAGAAAGGAAAGAAAGAGGATTTAGGTTCTTGTAATCAGGGTAAGAAGGACCTAAGCCACACTAAGCGTTTCAAGTGTTAGAAGTTTGGTCACTATGCTTCTTAGTATCTTGAGAAGAAGGGGAAGGGCAACCAACAACAAAATCAATTTGCAGAATCAGGCATACAAGTGGAGCTTGGTGATGATGCTATGTATCTAATAGTAGGATACATAAGGTGATATCCTTGAGCTTGATGGTGTTTTATATGTGCCTGGTTTAACATAGAATCTCCTTTGAGTTTCAGTAATGAGAAACCTAGGATGTATTGTTGAGTTCGATGATTGATAAGTTTTCATTAAGAAGAGATGCTCGGATCTTGGTCGGGTTTTGGCTAGAGGTATTCAGGAAGGTGGTCTGTATAGGTTTTAGGGAGATCCTGTGAGAGCCCTAGTGCATTATAGTGACAACGTGTGTGAGCTTTTGCACAAGAGGTGAGGTCACTTACACTATGGAGCATTGCCAATCTTGAAGGACATAGTGCAGGGATTGCTGCATTTCAAGGTGGAGAAAAAAGGAGTGTGTAAGGGTTGTGCACTCGGCAAGCATGCCAAAGCTGCTTTTCCTAGCAGTGAGCATAGGTCAAGAGAGATCCTTGACTTAATACACTTAGATGTATGTGGACCCATGACTTAAGCTTCTTTATTAGGTAACATTTATTATGTTTCATTTATTGATGATTCCTCTATGAAGTCCTAGATTTACTTCATGAAGACCAAGGATGAGGTCTTTGGGAAGTTTCTAGAATTTAAAGCTCACGCGAAGAATCAGATAAGAAAGAAGATTAAAGCGCCGAGATCTGATAATGGAGGGGAGTATACCTCCAAGGAGTTTGACACCTTTTGCATGCAAGTAGGAATTAAGAGGAAGCCGGTAGTGCCCTACGACCCTCAACAAAATGGGGTTGCAGAGAGGAAGAATAGGTCCATCATAGAGTCAATGAAATTTACGATTCATGATGTAGATTGACCCATTTGTCTTTGGGAAGAAGCATGACTTACAATTGTATATATTCTAAATAGGTGTCCTTAGAGTTTTGAAGGACAAGACATTTGATGTGGCATTCATAGTTGAGAAGCCTTAGGTAGCACACTTTTGTGTTTTTGGTTGTCTTGTCTATAATCATATTCCTGATGAGAAAAGGACTAAGTTGGAACCTTCTAGTTTGAAGGGTATTTTTGTAGGTTACAGTGAGACCTCTAAAGATTAGAGGGTTCACATTCTATCTTAGTGGAAGATAGTCGTGAGCAAAGATGTCATGTTTGAAGAGGATGAATGGTCTTCCAACAAAGATTGAGGAGGTAGGGGAGCTTGCTGCCCCAAAGGTGGGTCCATAGATTCTAGAGAAATCAAATTCAAATGAGCAAGCTTCTAGAGGTGCAGGGGATGCCTCTTTACCCTCTAGTTCAGTTAGAAAGCCTAGGTGGTTTACCTAGATATTGCAAGATGCACGAGAGTAAGTTGGAGCTCCTAAGACTTCATTTCGAGTAAGTCATCTTCCTAAGAAGTTTTCGAATTATGTGGCACTGATGTCTTATCATTGATGCAAAGCTTTCTAGTTTTGAGGATGTAGTAGGTTTGGCAGGATGCTATGATGGAGTACAATTCCATCATGAAGAAATATGTGTGGGAGATTGTGCCTAGATTAGAGGGGAAGTCAGTGATTGACTCAAGGTGGCTACAAGGTTAAGCATGCAATAGATGGTAGGGTAGAGAAGTTCAAAGCTCGATTTGTGGCTAGAGGCTGCCCCTAGAAAGAGGGAGTTGACTACAAGGAGATTTTTGCTCCTGTTGCTAGCTACAACTCAATTAGATTCATTATGTTTTTAGCATCAATGTTTGGTTGGCATTTATATCAAATGGATGTAAAGACAACGTTTCTTAATGGTTTGAAATTTGATCGAGGATGAGGTCTACATAAATTAGCCAAGAGGCTTTGAGGTGTATGGGTGTGAAACCCATGTTTGCAGGTTGAAGAAGGCTCTTTTTGGGTTGAATCAAGCACCATGTGCATGGTACTCGAGGATTGATGAGTATTTTTTAGGTTTGATTTTCTCTAAAATAGATGTAGATTCCAATCTTTACTATATGTTTGATAATTCTAATTTGCTTGTCTAAGTCTTATATGTAGACAATCTTATACTTATAGGAAGTTCAAAGAAACTCATAGCATGGTGCAAGGCAGAGTTGGCCAGAGAATTTGATATGAAGGACATTGGCTTGATGCACTATTTCTCAGGTCTAGAGGTGTGGGAGAGTTCAAGTGAGGTCTTCCTTAGACAGGGTAAGTATGCAGTCGAGATTCTGAAGAGATTTCAAATGATGGATTGTAAGTCCATGGCTACTTCTATGGTAACAATTTTGAATTCATTGTTGATTCATATTCAATTTGATTGATCCATTTGTGTACAGGTAGTTAATAAGTTCCCTCATGTATTTGGTAAATACCAGACTTGATATTTATTTTGTAGTCAACACCTTAAGCTAGTATATGGTGGAGCCTAGGTAGGTTCATTACGTTGCTGCAAACATGTGCTTCGATACTTGAAGGACACAATGCTCTTGTTCTGAGGTATGTTGGTGATGGAGAGTTGGTGTTACATGGGTTTGTGGGTGTTGATTGGGCATGTAGTGCTAGTGATATGAGGAGCACTTGAGGATGTTGTTTCAGTTTGGGTTTAGGTATGGTTTTCCTGGTCCTATAAGAATCAAGTATTAGTCGCACTTAGCTCAACAAAGGTAGAGTACATACTACCAACATTGCTACTTGTGAAGCCATCTAGCTTTGCAAGTTATTAGCAGAGTTGACAGACCATACTTTGAACACTATCGTGATTTATTGTGACAATTAGAGTTGTATTAACTCTTTGAGAATCCAATGCTCGATGATCGATCCATGCATGTTGAGATTAGGTACCACTTCATTAGAGACAGGGTCTAGAAAGGAGCAATGGTTCTTCAGTACATTCCTGCAAATCAGTAGGTTGTAGATATCTTGACTAAGCCCCTGCCAAAGGGGAGGTTCGAGATGTTCAGGGAGAGGCTTGTTGTGGTGGAGAACATTTTCCTTGCTAGGAGGGAGTGTTAGTTTTTTTATTTGTGTAGCTCACACAGTGTTCTGGCTATGGCACCTTCCTCTTGCAGCGGAGCAAACAACAACAACAATATTCCCTTTTTCAATAGTTCTGTACAACAACTAATGAGGGTGCAGGGGCATTTATTGAGGAGAGAGAGATAGAGGGCGCAGAGGGAATCATTAGTTTATTTATCTGATTTCATTGTAGATGACTCATGATGATGAGATACATTTGTCACTTATTATATTTTTTGATGATATTTTGAGGCTTTAGACTCAAGACTATTAAATTTGGTAGCATCGACAGACATTCTCCAATGAGAGGCCATATGGGCTACCCTGAGGCTAGCTAGGGAGATTTGGAGAATCAACCAGTCTTGTGAGGTATTGACAAAAGCTAGGGGGAACGTACAACCTCTGTGAGTCAAACCAAAAGTCAGGACAAACGAGATGCTATATGATCTTGTGAGTCAAGATGTAAGTCTAATGCAAAATTCAGGAGGAACGTACAACCTCTGTGAGCATAGACAGTCTAGTGCAAAAGTCAAGGGGAACGTACAACCTTTGTGAGCATTGACAGACTAGTGCAAAAGTCAGGGGGAACGTACAACCTCTGTGAGCCTAGTCAAGCCTTGTGAGCCATGAACAAAAGTCAAAAACATCTAGCAAAAGTTAGGTTGAACGTAAAATTCCTATGAGCTAGAAACAAACAATCTTCCTGATATTGAAAATGATGTAAATGCATTGATTTAGTGGGTTGGCACGTGTGACATTATCCACCATGAAGAAATTCGAATTGCCATGTAAAGAGTTGAATTGAATGTCAAGGTTGAGTTGTAAAAGTCAAAATTGCATGTCTAGGACAAAGTCAAAGTTGTCAAGTTTGTTGCATGTTGCATAGATGACATGCATTGCATGCATGTCTAGTTGCATGTTGCATGCATGACATGCATGTCATGTGCATGCTAAGGAGTTCACATGCATCTAATGTCAAGGGTGAGTTCCTAACTGAAGTGGTAAGTTCAGTTCTAATTTTGACTGCTGAGTTAATGGTCAGTTCTAACTCTGATGGCCGAGTTAACTTCAACATGCTTTCACTTAGGCTATTTCGAGCCATCTCCTCTCCTATTTAAGCAAGAGGTTGACCCTCTCTTCTACACAATTGTTATGCAGCGTATGAGTGAGGAAGAAGAGTGAGATATCAGTCCATAACAGAGTGGTAACAGGTGCGTATCAGTCCAGCTTAAAGGCAGCCATATCAGTCCAATAACAGGATGCTATAACAGTCAATAAAGGCAGCCATATCAGTCCAATAACAGGGTGCTATAACAGTCAATAAAGGCTGCCATTTCAGTCCAATAACAGGCAGCTATAACAGTCAATAAAGGCTGCCATATCAGTCCAATAACAGGCAGCTATAACAGTCAAATAAGGGGCAGCATATGAGTCCAAGAAAGTAGCGAGGTACACCTTCAAGGCTGGCCTATAACAAAGTTTAGAACAACGAGGTTTCTCAGTAATCCACAGTCAGGTTAGAGTCATTGGCAAGCTCTTTAAGAGCAGAGTATTCATGGTGGATATTTTGTAAGTGATTATACTTTATTAATGCAATAAAAGGAGATTGTTTGCTGGGGTTTTTCTCCCTGTATAGGGTTTTCCCAGGGTACATGTGTTGTGGTCTTGCATGCTGGTAAATTCTTATGATTATTGCTGTTCTGGTTTATGAATGATGTTAAACTAAGTTCAAAGTACAGTCAGAATTTAAAGAAGTATTTTCAGTTTTAAATCAAGTTCATAAATTAACAAGGACATGATTAAGTGTCGATATGTGATATATTTGAGTTTAATAGACATCTTATACATCTTATATATCAGTTCTCTTTTCATATTTATGTGGAAATTCATTTATTTGATGTTGTTGATGCTTTAGATATTTAAAAAATTGAAAAATGAATATTTTTGTATTTTTTTCATTCTTACGACATTTTCCTATATTTTCCCTGATGTTGCCGATATTTTTGTTTTCGGACCCTCGACAACATTTTTCGCCGACATGATTTTGGTAACACTGTTTAGGAGTCAAACTATGGTGCAACAAATGATGAGTGAAACTTAAATCAAAATCATTACTTGCTGCCCTAAACAAGTCTGTGAATAAAATGCAAAAAACAAGTAATAGATGATTTAAGGACTAAAAACATGCATGGAAAAAGATGCAAATTTTATCTATGAGTGAAAGGACAAAACCTAATGCAATTATGCTTTGAGAAAGGTGCCACTAAAGTAATAAAACAGAATTTACTGCAAGCTGTAATTTCTGTTTTGAGGCTGAATGGCACAAAAAATGATGTAGAAAATTAATATAAAGTTGTGCATGCAACCCTAGGTTACCAGGATCCGGATACGGATCCGCTAGATTTTTGAAAAGACAGGATCCGGATACGGCAAGGATACGTCAAGTACAAAAATATATAATGATAATTTTTAAATTTGAAAAATATATATCCAAAGTTAAGAATCAAAACATCATGAATCACAACATTAGAACTGAAATCATTTAGAAAACTTAACACTGAAATGATGCATCTTGCTTATACAAAAAGGATAATCATAATAATAAATAGTAAATACAAAAATGAGTGTCTCAACAATGACCACTCTTCTAATATGATAATGTAGAGTAGTTCTAATTTCTAACTACATATCATGAAATGGGTCTACATCCTCATCATTTGCATATTGCAACTCTACATCATGAATAGATGATGGTGGATTAGGAATGTTAGAAGTTGCAACAAAAGTATGAATTGGTAGTGTAACATCCTCAAGTAGGTTGAGTTGAGTCATGGCATTCAATGTCATGTTTAAGTCAGGTGTCTCAGGCTCTACATCCCACATCCTGCTCGGACCTTTCTTATACTTTGGACTAGTATGTGATAGAAGGCAGAGGTTGGAATGAACATATACAAGATCCTCAACCTTCGCTGCTCCTAGTCTGTTTCGCTTCACCGAATGGATGAAGCCATATGTGCTCCAATTCCTCTCAGCTAATGAGGAACTGACAACCTGTGATAACAACCTTGTTGTGAGAGTTGAGAGATGAACATTGTCTCTGCCATGGAATCCCCACCAAGTAATAGGATCCATATGTCCTCAATCATCCATGGCTAGTGGATCTGAAAAATTACCAGTGGATTGTACAAATGCTCCAAATTCCTCGCGTACCTCCATTGCAATTCCCACATCCCTAAATATTTTCCTCAAAGCTGTCTTATATCCCTGTACCACTTCAGAATCCTTGTTTGGGGTTGTTCTACCAGGTAAAGACAAAATTTTGGAATGATAATATTTAGGGTGTAGTGAATAGGTCGAAAGGTGTAATGGTGTGGTCATTTTGTTCCACCTTTTGGTAACTATGTCCTTCACTTCATTGTAAAAGACTTCAAAGGGGTCATTTTCACTTGCCTTGATAATTTCCCTTATCTTCTCCAGCATACTATCTATGTTTTCATAG
>ML781821.1:911177-921575 GCA_009831015.1 Picea engelmannii
CGAGGTCCGTCGTCCAGTGATTAAGGGGTAATTAATTACGTTAATTCCCGATATTGCAAGACATTTAATTACGTTAATCCTTGGGATTACGACTCCTGGATTTTACCACCAGATCTACGACTCAAATATGTTGGCTTCCCATATCCGATGGCTCATATCTTAAGGCACTCTTCCAAAGGCTTAAGCCCCAACAAGGGCCCACACTTGACTTGCCAACCACCCACAGGTCGACACGTATCGTCTTGTGGTACTCTGGCTGCCATGCTAACAATGACACATTATACTTATGTCATCCTTACCTCTCCTCAATTATATGTGATAAGGCATGGAACTAGGGGCTAGAACCCTGGTCCCCGGATATCGGATATCGGGACTTCCAAGGGGTTTATACCTAGAATTCTCCCTCTTGATCGTACCTATTGGATTGATGGTTGAGATTTCTCGAACCGCAGATTTGACGGCTGAGATTGCATGGCGCTAACCAATGTCCTCATGCCCAATTGGGCCCATACTTGCGTAGTATATATATATATATATATATATATATATATATATATATATATATATATATATATATATACATATATGTGTGTGTGTGTGCGCGCGCGAGAGGAAGGTGATGTTATGTGTGACATGGAGCCTATTGCGCAAGTATGGGCCCAATTGGGCATGAGGAAATGGAACCCCCATGTGGGAACCCTTCTCACTAGATACCTTGGGCTAGTTATAGTTAGAGGTATGGAACCAGGGGCTAGAACCTTATTCCCCGGTTCCCGTTCCTCTGATATGATCTACCGTTGGCGTTCAGCTTGCCACTGATCCAACGACTACTATAACTTGTTGGATTTATGTGAGGAATTATGAAGGTTTGGGGAAATGACCCCGGGTTTTAGCACCCACACAACTCTCCCTTGAATCCACCTACAACACATGATAGACCTGTTACGTATATTTCGTTCGAGGACTCAATTCCTCGCAAACATTTTGTGTTTAGGAGAAGGAAGAATTACAAGGTTTAATGGCCTTCTTGGGTCCCCAACACATGAATCTATCCATCCATGAAGCATTCACAAGATACAATCATTCAAATAGTTATCAAAATGGAAAGGTTTGCCAATTAAACATGCATCAATACCATAATTCACACACATACATTTATAGCACTGTTACAGGTATCCAACCGTGCTTTTCATTTCAACTACACAGAGCATAAGATATACTTATATATTGACAAGGTTGCTTCCAGCCAACTGAATATGGGTGTCCACCTTTCCACCCAACCATAGGTTCTACATGCTCAGTCACTTTGGCAGTAGGCCACTCTTGTGCCAAGCCATGATACCACCAGGGAGCTCTGCGCTCGCTCCTGTGTTTTCTTGCAACAATTCTCTTTTCTTAGGTGTTTCCCCTACCTATCTCTCCTTGGAACTCCTCCTCAATTCCCCCTTTCCACCAGATCTCTCTCTCTCTCTCTCTCCATAACTTTCTGCCCTGATCTCTTGTCTACCCTCACGTGCTTCTCTTGCACGCATTGCCTTGGGAAGGTTCTCGACCTATCCCCTTCCTTTTGTTGGAAGGAACTCGTGGGGTCAATATGAGATTATGGAAAAATGGTACCCTATTGTACCTAGGGCTGACAGTTTCAATTGTCCTAGCCTAATCTCCCATACCTAGATTTATTTGGGGTGGTTGGTTGTTTAACTACCGACCCCTTCTTATTAATTGTCTTGCTTCAACTGCAAGCTAGAGGAAATGTGGTCATTTCCTCCTCATCATTCATCAAGGTGGCTTGGGTTCTTTTACACATGAGTCCCCTTTCTCTACCCCCTCACCGATCCCTCTGGTGGTATCATGGCTAGTACTTCAAGGCTTCACCCACAATCAATTGGTTGACATTCTTATTCAAACAATAATATAAATACATTGTCCATATGCCATGGCATGGAAAATCACTATTTATGATTAATTACATACTGGCGGAAACAAGGGTGTTACAATATGGATAATTGTCTCCTTCCCTAGAATGTAATGCTTCCATTGGCAACATACTTGTATGATGGAATACATTTCTTTGTCATAGGCGGGGTACTTACAAACAACATCTAACCATGTTGAGTGAGAACGACACCAACGACATAATCGAAAGCATCAGTCTCAATCTCAAATGGTTGTTGCAGATCAGGTAATGCGAGCACTGGGGATGAGCATAAGCTATGTTTCAAATCATCAAAAACTTTCAGTTGTGATTTTCCCCACACAAATTTGGCTTTGCAACCACCCTCGATCACTTGGCTGAGATCCCATGCGATATGGGAGAACCCCAATACAAACCTGGGATATAAGTTGGCAAGGCCTAAGAAGCTTTGAATCTCGGTTAATGTTGTTGGGGCTAGCCAATCACGAATCACTTGGATCTTGGCTAGATCGACATGCATACCATGCTCATCTATAATGTATCTGACATATTGGACATTGTTGATGCCGAAGGAGCATTTCTCTAAGTTAGCATATAACTTGTGTCACCTCAGAGTGTGGATGACCTACTAAATGTGCTGCAAGTGTTCTGCCCAACTCTTGTTTAAGACGAGGATGTCATCTAGATATACAATCATAAAGGAATTGGTGAAGGGCCATAAGATGTCGTCCATCAATCTCATGAAGGTGGTTGGGGCATTCGTCAAGCCAAAGGGCATGACCAACCACTCGAAAAGACCTTCTTTAGACTTGAAAGCAATCTTCCATACATTGGTCTGTTTTGTGGGGACCTGGTGGTAGCCCTACTTCAAATCAATCTTACTATAGTACTTGGCCCCCATGAGCTGGTCTAGAAGGTCATTAATTTGGGGAATTGGTTCCTAACTATGATTTTGTTCAAAGCTTTGTAATCAATACAAAGTCACTAGGTCTCGTCTTTCTTATGAACGAGCACGATTGGGCTTCCACAGGGTGAGGAGCTTTGTCGAATGTGCCCTTTTTGGAGCAGCTCTTGGATTTGGTACTTGATTTCCTCGTTTTCTAGGAGAGAGCACCAATACACTGGCCCATTAGGCAAAGATGTTCCATGAGTTAGCTCAATTGAATGCTTGACCTGACAGTGCAGAGGYACCCTGGTAGGTGAGGTGAATATGTCCACTTTGCACCACTTCCCAGTATCTTTCTTCGTCTTCCCATTGCCCTTCTTTGTTTGCAGCTTCGATTGGTTGCCCCGTGGTTGTCCATTCTTGCTTTGTCCTTTGTTCTATGTGTTGGGGTTGCCTTTTCCCAACTTCTGTTGTGATGCATTCCAAGATCCAAACTCTCACTTATTCCTCTACTTAAACCTTTGCTCGATTTTGACAGCATATCGATAAACAACTCCCAGCGACGAGATGTCCATAAAATCCATTTCTGTTTGGATGTAATTATGTAGGGCCCCACAATATTTTAGAACTAGATGTCGCTTGGAGTCTTTGATACCTAGTTTGGTGCGCAAGGTATGGAAGGTATTTGTGAACTTCAACACCGTATAGTCCCTCTCTTGATGCAGTGTGGTCCATCTTGTGTACTGATCGTCGTAGTTTCCAACCTGGTAATTATTTTCCTTTATGGCATCCATAAAAGAGTCCCAAGTGGGCTCGACCCCAAATATTCTAGACTCCTCTGTGGAGTTTTGCTCACAGTAAGTCTCCCACCAATGTTTGACATGTGGGACCCCCTTAAGGAGTGCAAAGGTGATCTTTTCCCTATTGGAAAAATTGTGGATAGAGAAATAACCTTATAGTAGATTTAACCACTTTTCCAAAGCATTTGCATCTATCTGACATTCAAATATGGGAATATCAAAATTAACTTGTACCTTGAAGGGGCGACGTCTCCAAAGTGTTCGCTTGACGAAGATGCATCTGTTGTTGTCGGTAACCACTGAAGGATTTGGGCAAATTGATCAATCATCTCGTTCCTCTGTTTCGCGAGGACATTCGCCAGCAACAACTTAATAAGATCCCATGCTCCCTTGTCTCTCTATTCTTCCGCCATGGGCGGTCATTCAGGATGGCAAGGGTGGTTTTCCTCAAGAGAAACTAGCTTGAGACCGAACTCTATATGCCCTAACCTTGTTGGGGACATGCACTAAGAAATGAAAAAAAAACAGAGTGCTCTGATACCACTGTTCCAAATTTATGAGGGAACAAAATAAAACACATAAATAAGACATAAACATAGAGATCCAACAATACTCAATTTCTATTAAAGACTGAAATATGCAGAGACTGTAAAATAAAATACAAAGTGAAATGAACTCGCTAGAATGGTGGTAGCTTATCTATGAGAAGAGATGTGACAGCTATGCGCATTCACAAGAAGATGGTTATAATGAGGCTCCAAATGCCTTTTTAACATAAAACATAAATGATAAAACCCTAAATATCCAAAACCCTAACCTTGGAAGATGAAATGCTAAAAGGTTTGTGGGCCCTGATGGGGGTAGTTGATACGTCAACTTCCATAGGGCGTAACTTTGCATACGATTTCCATTTGGGGCGCTCGATACCTCGTCGGAAAGCTATAGCCAATGAGTACACATTTCGAACAACCCAATACAAGCCTTTGACATCTATTGGGCGTTGTCACATCAAAAAAACGTTGTTTAGGGCCTCAAATCGACCTTGGAAGTTTGGGACCCAAAGCATTGTAGGAAAACTGCCAAAATGGAAATTGTATGTTGAGCGAGTGGAATAGGTGGGAGACCACCGATGTCCACCTGGAACAATAAGCTAGGCTCAATCATCGATATCATAAATGAATCTAGGGTAATGACAAGGTGGGTTAGACAATTAGGCGTAAGAGACATAGGTAGCTAGGAATATAAACATTCCCTTGGACTCCATTACCTTTCCCCTCTCATAGTATCATAGCCCCTTTAGGTGCTCTACCTCGAATTAACTTTGGAACTTTTTATTAATTTCAAAACGATCATGTTTATAAGTTTTCATTATTGCCATGGTAAGTCTACCTGATAGCATGAGACAAACATAGTAATAAAAAACATAATTACAATATATAGAAAACCAAATTCAAAATTTTCTAAGGGTCAAAACATTACATTTGCCATTTCTACCTATCTCCTTAAGAGATTGACATGTTTCTTATAAGGTTAAGTTTCTCAATTTCACTACCCTACTTTAGTTGAATTTTTTTTTTTACCTGCTTGCAAGCCACCCGAAAGACAATATCCAATTGACCACAAAGCATTACGCCTAACCCCGGTGGACCCAAAGAGTTGAACCCACAACCTCGTGACAGGGCCAAAATCTTGGCAGCGGTGGATTCAATTAACTGGGCCTACCCAAGGGGGTTACTTTAGTTGAATTAAGGTTTATCCTATTTTTATATTAGTTTTAAGTCCCTTATTATACTCTATACGGTTTAGCTGTTTCCTCCTTTTCCATACAATACGTAGATGAAATAATATTTTCCATACAATACGTAGATGAAATAATAATAAAATATAGTTATTTTATGACGTTTCAAAATAACTTTTAATATATATATATATTCTTTTTGGTACTTACTGTGTACTTATAGAAGTTTAGAAGTTCATGTGCGACCAATTTTTCGAATAGCATTCACGATCAGAACCTCACTCTCACGTTGTCGCCAGAGGTTGCCACTTCGAGACAACCTGAATAATCCCTTCGTTGGTTCAGCAGCTTGAACTGGAAGAGAGAAAACCCAGAAATGGCAGCCGAGAACGATACTCATCCTCCCGTTCTTAGATCCCGTCCAACGGCACGCAATAATGAAGACAAGACATCCTCATCAGGATCCATGGACGAAAAACAAGAATTCAAATTGCCGCAAAACCCTTCAGTCGCCCGACAAATTATAACATCCTCTACATTCCTGGGATTGCTCCTAACACTTGTTCTCGTGTCTATTGTCATCCAGGTAGCCAACAAACCCTCAATGCCACCTGTAAGTATTTTACGTCCTTTCCCCTGTCTCTATATCAGCAAAATCTAGTTTACAGTTTTTCCTTCTTCTTAGGAAAATACTGTAGATTTTGATTCTATTTAATGCCCTCCAGTATTCATCTTGGCAAATTTTCAACGAAAATTGAATTTACATGATCAAACCTTTAATCTTTCTGTGCCTAATTTCCTCTATCAATAATATAACTTTGTAGATTTTAGTGCTATTTAATTACTTTGGCTGCTTATCTTGTGTTGTGTTCAGAGGCTGTGGGCCAGAGAAGAATTGGCCAAGTACAATGGCACGGATGAGGACTTACCTATTCTGTTGAGCATCCTAGGGTATTTGATTCATTAATGCCAGTACTGTTTAATTCAGCTTTTAGGTTGCCTACTTTTTCTGTTATAACTGGTTATTAAGTGTATGGTTATATTTTCATTGTGTAGGAGCAAGTCACGTAATGTTGAAGTGTATATTTTTGTCTAAATTATTTGACATCAGTGTGTTCATGTTGAAAGTCCAGGAGTGTCTTTGATGTGACCAAAGGAAGAAACCATTATGGAGCAGGAGGGGGTTACAATCACTTTGCGGGCAGGTGAAGTGCCTTGATTTGCTTTAACTCAATTCAATTTAATTCACTGTTGTATGTTTCTCCAGAGTGCCCCATGCATACTGACCTGCTTTTCTTAATCATGGTGCAATAAATAGCGCCACCTGACAAATTTCTGTCATCTACGGATGGATGCTGATTTGATCTTTGCTTTTTTCAGTTTCTCAAAATTTGGCCTGAGTAGTTTTGTGTGGTTTCAGTGAAATGCAGCCACTAGTTCAGTTCCCAGGGAACTACATCATTGCCTTACATTATTCTGTAGATTTCTTAATGCTATAAGACAACGTGTTTGGCCTGTTAAACTCAAGTGTCATTCGCTTGTGGAGTTCAGCTTGGTATAGTTCCTAATTCTGCTTTCTAATAAGCTGCTGGGTCAACTTGTTCACGGAACTTACAAAATTTAGGTAATTATGATGTCAGTTTCCACAGATTAAACATGACCATGTAGATTCCAAAGTATAGATGGATATATTTTCAGGATCTGCAGCCGTCCTCATCTAGTTGCTTGCTTTACCACCATGGCTCCTCTTTTTGGTTTCTCTCCTTTGCAAGTTTTATAATGAAGCCTCGCTTGGGAAGTCTATTGTGACTATGAATTGGTCTTAGACAGTTTATGCTCTTTCCTCTCCACTTGCATTTCCACAAACTCAATGTAGAGGGTTAGGGAAGGGAGTTATTCCCATGATTGCGTATATTGTTGGTGAATTTCAAGAAAGCATGACTCTGGTGATTGTGTCAGAAATTACGTCATACTACCATGTTGTTTTTTCTTGAAAAACAATAGAACTGAAAGTAGTGTTGAATTATATAGCTTTGGAAGCTATTTTCCCTATTGTAACTAACCATGTAAATAAAGTTTTGATATAGTGTTAACTTTATGTCAAGCATCAAACGCATGATAAGTGTCAACCTTATGCCATGTGTCAACCTCATAGCACCTCTAAGAGGGCTGCTTAGGGAGGTTGTAGTGGCTAGCTTAGGGAGGCTGCTTAGGGCGGTTGGAGTGGCCAACTTAGGGGGGTTTCTTAGGGTGGTGGTATGACAACTGTTATACAGCTGTCATACAATCCTAAGACAAGAATTGAGGGCAGCCTCTAGAAGAGACAAAGGAAGTGACCTTTGAGAGCATTAGGAGGTGGCTCTTGGGAGCTTTAGGTGGTGGCTCTTGGGAACTTTAGGAGGTGACTTTTGGCAGCCAAAGGAGGGCAGGTATGACATCTGTTATACAATTGTTATACATTCAAACCAACCTATAAAAGGGGGCATTCAGTTAACATTTACATACCTTTGTTTTGCTGGAGTCTTCTGCTGAGGCAAGGCATCTATTTGCTGAAGTATTTTTGCTGGTATATGACTGATATCTACTGGAATCTTCTGCTGGTATATGGCTGCTAGTTGCTAGAGTCTTCTGCTGGTATATGACAGCTAGTTGTTGAAGTATACTCCTGATACAAGCACTCTATTCTTGCTGAAGTTTTCTGTTGTTCCATGCTGATAAAAGGCTGCTACAAATACTGTGTTAAAGCTGCCATAACTCTGCTACAACAAGAAGGAAATTCAGTTATCTTTTGGTGACTTTGTCAAGCTGTTACTATAAGTGTTAGTTCAGCTATTTGTGAAGTTTGTAAGTGCTTTAACAAAGGTATGGTTTCAGCCCTCTGAGTCCTAGCTAGTTACTCTAAAGTCTTGTACTGGTATTGTACTTTGTTGAAGAATCTAAAGAGGAGTTTTGGCTGGGTTTTCTACCCCAAGAGGGTTTCCCAGGGTATACTTGTGTTCTCTCTGTGATTGTCTCACTTTCAGTGATCCTCACATATGCAAGATGTATTGATATGTTGGTTGTATGCTGTAAATTTTTAAATTTACCTACATGCATCGTTTTTTCAACAAGTAGTTGTGATAAAAGTTTCACACTAGGCACATTATTTAGGCATTAGGTTGTTTTTATACATCTAATTTAATTAGGGACAATGGTGGGAGTGATAAGATTGTATAAGTAATGGACACTATGAATCTCTTTTTCCTACCTTAGGTTCACATCATTTTTAAGTTGTGAAAGATCTGTAAGGAGCAGAATCATTTTCTTCATCCAACATTCATGGTATTATGCCCGATCAAGATTTTATCTAGCTGATAAAAGACTTTTTTGTTTGAAATTCAATGTGTACTTGCTTGTTAGACTCTAGAATCTGCAGGATGAGTTGTTACCTATGTTGCATTGGAGACTGAATGAAGGGATTAGGTTACTGCTGAGTCAGAGATCATAGACGTCTTCATGAGAAATCTGTTCCTTCATTGTTCCTTGCTCACGACTCCTTTATTCATGCTTTCCTTCCTTCCAAGAAGGTTTATCTACTGATCGTTGAAGCTACGTACATACCACTCTCCCTGTCTTGGCACCATCTCCTGGGATTATCATATTAGCTAAGTTCCCTCTTACAATTTGCAAGTGTTAGGGGCATCTAAGAGGAAACGTACCTCTATAGATCTGCCAATTCTTCCTCCTTGCAGTCCTAAAGGTTTTAGTTTTCCCATATCCCACTTTGATTATTCATGTAACTGGCTCCATTTCTTCAAACAATCTAGTGGGACATTTAAGCAATGTTGCCACAAATAGTTATGACAGGCTTTCAAAATGTTTCTAAAATTACATGAACAAATTTTCCTTCTACCTGCATATGCTTTTGCCCTATCCATTCACATTCACGCATTTGGTAAATTCTACAAGGATAGTTTTTGTCTTACGAACCCTATTGTCGTTGACAATGATAATCTCCATGCTAAAATTATTGATCTCCAATTATTTATTTATTCAATTCTCTCTCATCTTTTAGTATGAGCTTAACAATTCTAATATTCAAGCTCTCTCCCAAATATGTGTTGAATTTTCGTTATGTCCGGTCATTAAAAATTAGCTTTTTGAAGCTCTACAAGTAACACCTTTATTCTTGAAGATATTTTGTTCTTCATGTTTTGATTAGTTTTTGCTAGTGGCTCATCTTCAATTTTCCTTTCAGTCAATATGTCACTTTATTTGATATTATTACTGAACACATCTATGACTGTTAAGCTAAACAAATTCATATTGAATCCTTGAAGGTTTCTATTAATCATTAAAACTACCCACATATAGTGTCCCTTGTGCGATTGCTTTGTGTGTGTTATTTTAATTACATCAACTGATTGGATAACCTAATAATACTTCAACAGGGTGCATTGTCCATCATCAAGAGTCATCTTATATGTCATCTTCATTGTCTGACACAATCAATTAAAGTTTTTGAGACGGTTTTATTTATAGATAAACTCCACATCATATGCTTTCCTCTCTGTTAGAATTAGGGCAGAAATGGCAAACAGTAGTATCCTTTTAATTTTGTGATTAAATCAACTAGATCTAAAGATCAGAAATAGAACTCAGACACTTAAACAGTGAACAGATCTAGAAGAATTGAATAATTTAGATGGAGAGTAAGACTGTTGTACAGATCTGAACTCAAAGCATATACAGATCTAAACTTAATGACAATCTGATCATTAACCAATCTATCAAACTGTAAAACAGAAAAGTACCTTAATGTAAAGTTTAGATCCAATAGATGTTAATGCTGAAACTCAAATTTAGATAGATCAAACTGTTAATGCTGAAACTTAAAACAAAATATCAGATCTGAAAATTAGATAACATACCTTGTTTTAATCCTTACCTCTGAAGAAATCACAGCCAACAAGAAGGATGTAGATCCAAGTGTGATTATGCTCAGGTAAAGTCAAGGTCATAGATCCACCTTATAGGTTGGATCTCTTTCCAAGATAGGATGAACTTTTCTTGCCACCAA
>ML781822.1:0-13232 GCA_009831015.1 Picea engelmannii
ATAGCGAAATGGAATTGATTGCAATATGATAAAAATATATTAAGGTGCTCTTGCTTGTTTAGGTTATTTTATTTGAATGTATCTTCATATATATTAAGTATACAATAAATTTACTTCTTTAACGAGTATACATGAATCATTTTTTTCGATTTTGGAAGGGAAAATCTTAAGATGTTTAGTTGCTCAAATTTGATTATTGTTAATGTTTAGCTATTGTTCTCAAGGTAGAGATATCAACTATTGTGAATTGGATTGGCCTTGTGAAGGTGGTTATAGTGTTCCTTGTTAGTTGAAATAGAATATTCAGAGAAAACCAAACATAATATAGCAATGGAAAGCAATTAAATAGAGCAGGATAGATGGAAATATAACAGTGAAAGGAAAATTACAAAACTAGAATTGGAAAATAACACTATACGCAAACCTTTATTGATATTAAGAACTAGATGTAATGTTCACTTGCCTCTTCAAGGGGGCAACCTCCCAATGAGATGAGCTCCAATACATTGATCTTCTCGTACATGCTCAATAAAGAGGAATCCATCTTTATTTATATCCTAAAAAATGTTAACTACCTAGTGGACCTTCTTTAATGAGGCCACACTACATTTATTAAATATGAACTACCTAATGGGGTCATATTTAATAATAACTAAAATTGTAGACCTAGTCTACCTTACATTAAATGGCCACCATACTTATTCTACTCTTATCTCTAATGGGCCCATATGCCCCTATTACAACTCTAGGGACAATCCCAACCTGTTATCACTTTAAATAAGCCTCTTCTTCTTGAATTCATTTTACTCAACCCCTTGTTACTTTGGTGATGAATCTCCTTAACTTGGTAGTGATTTCTATAAGATCTCAGTGGATTTTTCCACCCATTTTCTCCAATGATACCCACCTACATCATTGATTGTTTGGAGTACATGAATGCGCTATGGGGTGTACGACAGATAGAGACTTCCATCTATGAATTTTAGTGTTCCTCATGCTAGAGATATTAAAGTTGATGGCTTCTCCTCTCACTTGTTTCTCTCATGCTCCATCTTTTATCATATTTTCTATTTTTATAGGGATCTAGCATGTATTGTTTAGATGGTCATTTTTTCGTACTTCTTAGAAGCCCCAATTCAAATAGATAAACCTAGGATTTCTAGCTTGTCAACTATGTCATTCCTAGAATATTTAGACACTTATGAGTTAGTTAAGATCTACTTGGTCTAATATGTCGTTAGGTAAAAGTGTGTTTCTTAGAGTGTTTCTTTAGTATGCATTAGTATGCATTTGTAGTTAGGAAATCCGACGGTCACGATATGTTCCTGACATAGAGTGATCTAACGGTTCATACTCTCCTCGATCTTAACAGCCATTGATCTGTGGCTAACACCTGCTTGGTCCATGATCTCTATTTAAAAATCATGGAGGGTCATTTGTCGATGATCGATTGTGAGAAACTCTCTTGTAAAATCTCTCTGTAATCTTTTTCTTTGCATTAATAAACTGCTCCAAGTGGTCGCGTTGGCTGGGGCCGTGGATGTTTCCTTGTAGGGGTTTTACCACGTGAAAACATCAATGTGTTGATCTTTGATCTGGTTATGTGAGTGTTTATTGAAGGTGTTCATCCTCTTTTGGAATACCTGTTTTGTCAAACATGGTATCAGAGCCTGTTTGAAGACCCTCTCCTGTTGTAGATCGAGATCGTGAAGCCGAGTTGCCTCATCTCCATTTTCTGGAATTTTTGTACATTTCTGGGCTGACAAGACTATTCCATTGTGTCCTGAGCACTCGTTTCATTCAGGAACACTTTTCGTTTCACTCGAAAAGGTTTATGTTTGCCCAAGATACGACCATTACAGTCAGATCCGGAGGTATAAAGCTTGAATACGCATTTTTTTAATTTCTGCAAAGTTTTATTTTGATTTTATTTCGGTTTGTATTTTTTATTTCCAGGTTGCTACTGTTTTAGATCTGCATATGCTCTTTGCCCCATGCCCTGTGCGATCTTGGCAAATCAGAAACAGATAGGAAAAGGTGCATCTTCCGGGTAAGCTAACCAAGATCTAACCCTTGTTGTCATCGAGAAGCGAAATGTTTTTCATGTGTGAAAAGATTTTTTTTTAGCGTGCTCTTCAAGGTTGTTTTCAACAACAACAACAACAACAACAACAACCCCAATCCTCCTTCTGAACATTACAATATGTTTTTCTAGACCATTTGGTTAAAACTTGCCTTATTAAGTAAGAGGTCTTGAGTTAAAGTCTCTCTTTTGTTACTTTTTTTTAAAAAGTTCATGCTAAAAATTATAAAGTGCATTTCACTTCAAGTATAAATGTGAATCACTATAAGTAGCTTAATATTTTATTTTAGAGTTATTTATTTTGCATGCAACTTTTATGTTATAAGGTAACTTCATTGTAAAAGTGATCCCTACTTCTCTTTATAAAACTGGTCACTTCATAAAGTAACTTACACTATCACATGGTTATTTGGTTATTGTTTATGCATTTTTTTAAAAGGGCATAACTCTCACATCGGAAGTTCGTTTTCAGTGCCTTTTTTTTTTTTTAAACTGCATAACTTTTCGAGATCTTTCCATCCAGATCATTAGTTTCAGCTTTTAAATCCACATTATCTGCATATTTAATATGGCTTCTACAAGTAATGTCTTGCTTACTAGCAACAACTACTTCCAATGGAAATCCCATATGGAAGATTTATTAAGAAGTAAAGGCATGTACCAGATTACCTTGGGAAAGGAAACAAAACCCACTGATGATGATAAGAAAGCCAAATGGGATAATAGGAATGACGAAGCACGTGGACTAATCGGAATGTCCATCTCTCCTGATTTAAGGTACCACCTTCAAGGAATTGATGACCCCAAAGAAGCTTGGAACACGGTTGAATCTGTGTTTGGTAAACTCAATATTATTTGAGCACAACAGTTAGAAAATCAAATATTGACCTTGAGTCCAAGTGATTTTTCTTGCCTTGGAGACTATCTATCTAAGTTTAAAACACTCAGAATTTTATGTGAAGAATGTAAGATAAAAATGGAGGAAGAGCGTTGCATATATCTTATTCTTTCTAAGATAGGTATTGCATATTCTGTGTTTGTATCTACCTTTTATGCCATGAAAGAGGCTCTAGGGAAATCTTATGTAAAACCCACTCTTGAGTTCTTTTGTGCTTCTTTGATTAGAGAGGAAGATAAGCTTGTACAACTTGGAGTGATCAACACTGCAGGTACCTCCAATAAATCCTTAGTTTCCCAGCAAAAAGATAAACCCAAGTGTCCCAAGAAGCAACATCCTCGCTACAACAACAAACAACCTAAGGGTCCCAAACCCGCTCAGATAGCTTCAGCTCCTAATGGTGACAAAGGAGTAAAATATAAAAGTAAGAATACTAACAAACATTGCAACTTTTGTGATAAAGATGGTCATGATGAGTCCAAATGTTTCAAGAAGATGGCAGCCTTAGAAGCAGCGATGAAGAAGCACAACATCAATATTGATTCTTCTTCTTGAACTTTTTCTTCTCATGGACATGCACTTTCTGCTTCTAGTTTTTCCTTCAATACACCTTCTACTACTACTTCTTCTTTTGATGAGTGGCTTATTGATTCAGGAGCATCTTATCATATGGCTAAGGATAAAGCCATATTTTCTACTCTAAATGAATGTAACACTAAGAAAATATTTGTTGGTGATGATAGATCTCTTAGTGTTGTAGGATCTGGAACAATTCAGGTAGAAAATGGTCATTTCAATGATGTATTATGTGTTTCAAATCTTTCTTGTAACTTTCTATCAGTATATCAAACACTCATGCAGGTGAAGGTAAAACCGTTGAGTTTTCACCTCACCAAGTTGTAATCAAGGATCTAAAATATCTAAGCATGTTCTTGCAACTGGAATTGTTGATGATATTATCAGGTTGTACAAGTTTGACAACTTTGGGTCATCATCTTTTTCATCAGTTTTTGTTGCTCATAGCAATGACTTGAGCAAACTTTGGCATGAGCAGTTTGGTCATCTAAACTATCGCTCATTGCAACAACTATGTAATCAACAGATGGTGGCTGGTCTTCCTCTTGTTTCATGCAGAGATGGTGTTTGTGCCGGTTGTGTTCTCAACAAAAATCATCGGGACAGTTTTGACAAATGTGCCTCTTGGCATGCCTCGAGTCCTTTGCAGCTTGTTCACAGTGATTTGTGTGGTCCACTTTCTTCTCCTTCTTTTTCTGGGTGCAAGTATTTCTTAACTTTCATTGATGACTTTTCTAGACGTACTTGGGTTTACTTCTTAAAACTCAAGAGTGAAGTTTTTGGCCTACAAGGCCCTTGTAAAAAAACAATCTGGACATCAAATTCAAAGGTTAAGAACATATAATGGAGGCGAATATGTGAACAATAATTTTATAAGCTACTGCACTACACAGGGAATCCAAATGAAACACATTGTTTCATATACACCACAAAAAAATGGTGTTGTTGAGAGAAAGAACCGCACATTAAAAGAAATGGCTAATTGTATGATCCAATCTAAGGGATTAAGTCTAAAGTATTGGGCGGAAGCCATCAACTGTGCAAATTGCATAGTAAATCGCACTCCCAAAAAGGCTCTTAAAAATATAACACCGGAACAAGCTTGGACTAAAATTAAACCAGATGTAAGTCACTTCCATGTATTTGGCAGTATAGCATGGACTCACATTCCTGATGAGAAAAGGAAAGCATTGCAGCCTAAAAGCGAGAAGTGTATATTTGTTGGTTATTCTGAAGATTTCAAAGGTTACAAACTTCTTCAATCACATTGTAATGAAATTATTCTTAGAAGAGATGTTAAATTTGATGAAAATCTCTTGGCCTGCGAGCCATCTTTGGTGATTGTGCCTTCTTCGGCCTGCGAGCCATCTTTGGCGTTTGTGCCTTCTTATGATCTGGTTTCTTCTTCAGATGATGACAATGAGAATGAAAATCCACCTTCGCTTTCTCATCCTCCTCCAGATGAGTCCTTTGAACCTGAACCAACACTAGTTCCACCGCTTCCTAGATGGGTCCATTCAACACGAGAAGCAGTTGGTGATCTTGTCAGTGATCCTTCAGATCAGCGTCGGACATGTTCACAGTTCCAGGGAGCCTCTTCTCTTTTGGATCAAGTTTCAGAAACTCATGATCTAGAGACATTTGCAGAAGCTTCAGGTCATCCAGATTGGGATACAACAATGAATGAAGAGTATTGTTCTTTAATGGAAAACGATACTTGGGATCTTGTACCTCTTCCAAAAGGAAGAAAACTTGTTAGATGCAAATGGTTCTACAAAACTAAGTATGCATCAGATGGAAGTGTTGAAAGACACAAGGCTTAGTTAGTTGCCAAAGGATTTTCCCAAGTTGAAGGAATTGACTATAATGAAACCTTTGCCCCTGTAGAAAAAATGAATTCCATCCACCTTATTCTTTCCCTTACTGCCTCACATAAATGGGAGGTCCATCAGATGGATGTTAAATCCGCCTTATTGCACTGAGATTTGCAAGAATAAATCTACATGGAACAACCTCCTGGATATGTTCAGAATGACTCTATCCTTGTTTGTCGCCTCAAGAAATCTCTTTATGGTCTCAAGAAAGCTCCCTGAGCTTGGTATGCCAAAATGGATAGCTTTCTTATTTCCATCGGATTCTCTAGATGCCATTATGATCCTAATGTCTATACCAAGAAAGTAGGAAGCCATCTCATAATCCTTGTCCTTTATGTTGATGACCTTATCATTACTGGTAGTGACTCAAAACTTTTAAACCATGTGAAAACTAGCCTTAAGAAGAAATTTGAAATGACAAACTTAGGTTTTTGCACTATTTCCTTGGCCTCCAAGTTTTGCAAACCAATGAAGGAATTTTTCTTTCCCAGTCTAAGTATGGTTGTGACCTTCTTCATCGCTTTCACATGGACAATTGTAAACCAACCCCTTCTCCCTTCTAGTCTGGAGTCAAGCTTTCTGCCACCTGTACTTCTTCTGAAGTTGATGCCACCCTGTACAGTTAGTTAGTTGGTAGCCTCTTATACTTGACTCATACTCATCCTGATCTTTCCTTTCGCGTTGGTCTTATTGCTCGATATATGCAAACACCCCATGAAATCCATTGGAAAGTAGCTAAAAGGATACTTCGCTATGTTCTTAGTACAGTTCAGTTTGGGATACATTACAGTTCAGGGGGGACTCCTTTATTGGTTGGTTTCACTAATTCAGATTGGGTCGGTGACCCTGATGATCGGAAATCTACTGCAGGTTATGTTTTCATCCTTGGTTCAGGACCTGTCACTTGGGCCTGTAAGAAACACCAAGCTATTGCACTTTCTTCAACAGAAGCATAATATCGAGCAATGGTAAATGCAAGTCAGGAAGCCCTGTGGCTTCAACAGATCCTTTCAGAGTTTGGATTCCAGCACCAACATCCGACTAGCCTTTGGTGTGACAATCAGAGTGCCATCAAGATCGCCAAAGACCCAGTTCAACATCAGCGTAGAAAACACATCGAGCTACACATGCACTTCATCAGAAAGCTAATTCATGATCAAGTTATTGAAGTGCTTTTTTTCCCTATAGAAGATCAAGTTGCAGACATGTTCACAAAGTCTCTTACAGAAGCGAAGTTTTCCAAACTTCAATCTATGTTAGGAGTTCAGGAAGTTGTCATTAAGGGGGGATAGGCTCTAATGCCTCATCCTTATCCTATTGTGTCACTATTGTAAATCCTTCAATCCTATCCCAAGTTGTTCTTAAGGGGGGATGTTAGGATATTTAGACACTTAGGAGTTAGTTAAGATCTACTTGGTCTAATATGTCGTTAGGTAAAAGTGTGTTTCTTAGTGTGTTTCTTTAGTATGCATTAGTATGCATTTGTAGTTAGGAAATCCGACGATCACGATATGTTCCCGACATAGAGTGATCTGACGATTCATACTCTCCTCGATCTTAACAGCCATTGATATGTGGCTTAACACCCGATTGGTCCATGATCTCTATTTAAAGAGCATGGAGGGTCATTTTACGATGATCGATTGTGAGAAACTCTCTTGTAAAATCTCTCTGTAATCTTTTTCTTTTCATTAATAAACTGCTCCAAGTGGTCGCGTTGGTTGGGATCGTGGATGTTTCCCCGTAGGGGTTTTACCACGTGAAAACATCAGTGTGTTGATCTTTGATCTGGTTATGTGAGTGGTTACTGAAGGTGTTCGTCCTCTGTTGGAATACCTGTGTTGTCGAACAATTTCTAGATCTTCAAATGTGGCACAATACCATATTTATGAAGGCTACCATGTGTTGTATGATATATGTAAGGGGATTAAATAATCTTTAATTTTTTGTGGAGTTGTGCACAATGGAAATGCCATCAATATGGAATTGTTTGGTTTTCTTAATGATACATTGGGAATCACTTTTACCACTACAAACTTGATTTGTATTTCCTTTTCTAGCTCTAGGGGTATTCATACACCCATAATCTTCAAAACAAATGTGGGTAATGGGAACAATGAATAATTAGATTTCTTGAGTTGTCTTTCATAATTCCTCTTATCCCCACTTAGCCTAAATTTCCTTTTGAATCTCAATCAAAATTTATTTTTAGATACAACATGAGACGGTAGATATAGTGCAATGATTAGATTGAAGCATTTCACTAACACACAGGGGATGATCCACCACCAACAAAGGGAGAAAAAGAAGAAAGGTGATAAAATTGACATCCCTTTATTAAGGAAACCAAGAGGTGGGAGTGAATGGTTAAAGGAGTTATTATATCCACTACATGTATTATTCTTATATGAATTCATGGATACCTAGGTGTTGGCAAGGTAGAATTTTCTCTACAATAGTAAGGGGTACTCCCTAGTATATAATCCTAATCAGACTATGCATTGTTTGGTTTAGGAGACCCATTCAGAATTTGGCCCGACAACCATTGTTAGTTATGAGGGTGAGACATGGATGGTTATGCAATGCAAAGATGTAGATTAAGACTATGTATGAAAAAGAAATCTAATTTATTGCTAATTTATCCTATCATATCCTAGCTAGGAGCGAACTACAATAACCAAATGAGTTGTAAATGAAACTAAACTATGTCAAAAACCCCACATAGATAGTTGAAATGAAGATGTAGAGTTAGAAAGACGAGCATGCATACATATAACAAGAAAATTCTAAATTATATTTTTGCATATGTTAACAACTCATGATCTCAGGACTTGAAAATATCATAAAGAATAACAATGTTGTAACATAATATTGAGTGCATTAGAAGTATATCAACAAACATTGTTCCTACAATCCATGTGATCAACATACATTCTACTTGAATAAGTTCAAATAAAAATCAGCTACACACACAAGTTCTTCTCCCTTTCGAAAATTGGCCCTGAGGGCTTCTCAATATTAATCAACACAGTATATGTCCTTGAACTAGTTCTTGAGTTTATACATTGCTTGAAGAACCTCATTAGAATGGGCCTCTCCTTATATTTATACACATCTTCCTAATTTTCTTGTGACTCTTTGTATTCCTTTAAAGAAGCTATTGCAAAACTATTCATCTCCCTTTTTCTTGATGAAAAGTGTACAAAGAAAAGACAAAATTGGGAGTAGTTCAAAAAAGACAAAATTGGGAGTAGTTCAGAAAAGAAAAAATACGGAGGAGGTAATGGAAATTTTGAATTTTCTATTGTTTCCTTTTATGGATTCTTGTCCTGGAGGTATGCTACCTAGATTTCCAGTTAATCATGTAAATATACAAGTCTATGGAATGCGAGTTCTTCTGTGGTAGCAGTGTGCAATGATATGTTGTCGCCGAGGGTCTTCATATCCTTTGATAGTGTATCCATGAATGCATGAAACATAGTATGGACCTTTATCGACTGAATGAGGTGTTTTTCTATTAGGTCTATTGTTACTATGGTGGCTTCCTTGGTGGTTCTTCATCGGTGACTCGTCTTGTCTTGTATATTGTTGACCAATTCCTCCATTATAAGATTTTTTCAAGTTCCTCTAGCTAGGGTAGTTGACGAAATTTGAGTACCTCTTGCATTTCTTTGTGAAAGCATGAGCATATTGTTGTTTATATTGTCGTTTCTTTGTCTATATTTTGTACCATTTTTTGACAATGGTTTAGTGCATAGGCATCGATTTTTCTTTCTCTAGGTGACAAATGATATAACTCTGCAGGTGCATCCAAGTTTTCTACAATCCGTGTATCAATGTCATTCATGTCCGCCCGGATAATATTGAATTGTGTTAGCTCGGTTTGCACATTGTTATGTTGGTTTATGATAATGGCAATGAAGTCTTGGAACATGTGTAGGTGCACGTACATGTCGATAATTTCTTCTTCTAGCTCGATCCTAACCTTTTCTGTTCTTTCCTTGAAATTTTGGAGGTTTCCCTCATCTATCTTCACCTATCAGAGCTTTTCCTCACAATATTTTATCCTTGTTGCCTATTCCAAGTTCTTTCGGCACATATTCCAGATATTGTCTTCTTTGGTATTCCAAAAATAGGATCCAACTGAGGCTATGGAAACTGGATATTTTCTTACTTGTTATGTCACGAGGATCTTTGTAATGAATGATATCAGGTTCCCCCCTATTACAAAAACTTTATTCTCTTGTTCTTGCACAATTATTCCTAATTCTTTTTCATATAAAAACTTTCTCGGGTTAGGTACATCATCTAGCTTGAATGGAGAACCGAGTCCCAAACTTAGTCCACTAGCACCGACTATCGATATTTCAGGGATATTAGTGTCCATTGGGACTGTCTCACTACTCCTAGTCTCTTCATCTTTATTTATCTTCTCTTCTTTCACCACTTTATCTGCAACTTCCTTAGTTTCATTCTCCACTGCTTCTTTCGCTACTATAGCTTCCCTTTGGTAGGCTTCTTTCTGGGCAGTTTCCTTTGCTGCAACTTCTTATTTAGCTTTGGCTTTGAATTCTTCAACGATTTTCCTCTTTTTCTCAGCGTCATCATTCTTTTTCTTGTGAACCTTCTCTTTCTTTATCCTCTTTTTATCCACTAGTGTCTCTTCTTCTTTCGTTGATCCTGGATGTCCAAAAGAGGAAATCAGAGATGTCCTTCCCAGTGCCTCCTTCTCAGCCTTCTTTCTAGATTCTTCTTGTTCTTTATCTTCATCTGCAATCCTCCCTAAGGGATTGCCTCATCTATTGAATGTGACTTCGTCGTAATTTCTTGCACTGCGATGTACCTTCTCTTCCTCCCAAACATCTGTTGTATATTCCCAAGGCAAGCCTACCTTATTGAAATGATCTTTTATGACTTCCTTTGGGTCGTGTCTCCTAAACCTCTCCTCTCCAAAATGATACAAGATAAATATGTTTACTTATTCTTTTGTTTTCTTGGTGTTTGAAAATGAGTATAGCCCAACATACAGTGGGAGTGGTGGACATATTACTTTCTTTCCTTGGTATAACATTCCCCCTACTCCATGGATCACTTTATGGTATGCCACGTTCTGGAGTATTAGTTTGTATGGTACAAACTGAGGGAGGAGATGGGGGGATTTTTTGGAACTGTAAAACCTGATATAAGTCCCATGTTCCATAAGGAACCAATCCCCAATCATATTTATGAAAATATCACTTTGTCGGTCATGCATGGGGCTGGTGTGAAATATATAAACTCGTACAAGAATTCAGTTTCCTTTCATCATCTTGTTTCCTCTAATTCTGAAATTCTCATGATTGGATGATCCATATGAGATGTTGTGGTTGTGTTATAATGGAGGTTTTATTATAATGTTGCTATGAATGTTTTTTCATTGTTTTAAACTTTAATTTCAAGAAGTTATTGTGACTGAGTTTTTCTTCTCCTAGCTGCTTGAAGGCTTGATGCTTATAGCAGACCTATCCACCTTCATCACTAAGTATTTCTTCTATTCAACTTTATCCTTAAACCACTGACTGAAGTTAATCAAAACCTCATTTGCTTATGCATGCTAGCCCAAATTTTTGTGTTAAAACATTCTTGCTAAGTTTTGTCCATTTGACCTTTAATCATTAATTTACATTCACAAACATTTTTGATGGGTATTGGGCTTATCCTCTTGCAATCTAAGGGTGATGCACATTTCCCTAGGATTGAATGACAAAGAAATATTGATTCTGAAGGTGCATTAGAATTCAATACATTAAAGATTGCAAATTGCATCTGGCGAATCCATTGTTTCAGTTGTGGCTCCCAAAGGCATACACACGAGGTCTACTCCACATCTACCTCTAGAAACACCTGAAGCTGACTGAGATAATATTATCAAGAAAGGAAAGGATTCTCAAGAAGGATTTTTAGCTATTTTACCAGGTACTTCTGGTCATTTACACGATTCTACTTTTAAAACTCCAGTAGCCATATCCAATTCTCCTCTTTTACCTTCTGCTGAAGTTTATAAAGTTTGGATTTTGAAAATTTTCCTGTTGAAAACTCTTCTTTTAGACCCAAATTGAAAGATGAAAATTTTGAAACCCTTGCTTCTCCTGATGTTGTAAGTTGGTTCAGACTTGAGAATCTTGAATATTTTCCTACTTTGGCCCTTCCTACTCCTCCTCCTATCAAAGTTGTTGTGACTAAAGAAGAAGAAACCTCTTTTCCCTCGGACCCTATACCATCTTCCTCCAAGACTCAAAATCCTCCTCTAAAAATTGAAACCTCTCCATCCAAGCTTCCTCTTTCTCCAAAAATCCAAGCTGCATTTGTATCTGTCAAAACTCCATCTCCCCCTTATTCTCCTACAATTCACAACCCAATGGTAGGTGTTAATCTTCCTAGAAATAGGATGGATGCCAAAGTGGCTGCTAGGTATTCCCCTCTTATTTTACCTCAGCCTATGAATGCTCTCCTAGTTGGAGACTACCTTAAGTACATGCCCAAGTTCACAGGGGAGGAAGACATAACTGCAGAGGAACACCTTGCATATTTTTATAGTTATGCAGATAATCTTAACATTGAGAATGAAGATGTATGGATGAGGGTATTTGAACAGAGCCTTGATGGTGAGGCTAGAAAATCGTTTAGGGGTTTGACTCCTAGATCTATTGCTTGGATTGAAGCTTTGGATGATTCTTTCTTGAGGCATTGGGGGGATAAAAAGGATTTCCTTTATTATATTACATAATTTGGGTCACTTAAGAGGAAATAGGGGGAATCCATTTCAGATTTCTCAAAAATATTTAATAAAATGTACAACAAGATTCCCGTTGAAACAAATCCTATAGAAACCTCTACCAAGATTACCTATGCCAGTGATTTTGACCCTAAGTTTTGCCTCCTGTTGAGAGAAAGAAGATCTACCTCTCTAGCTCATATGCAAGATGCAACTTTGGAAGTAGAATCTAACATATTGGCATCTGACAAACTTAGGGGAAAATATGATAGAGACAAAAGGAAAGGTAGGGCAGAAGCTTCAACCTCAAAATCCCCCGTTGTCCACCCTCAAGTTGATGAACTCACAAAATTGGTAAAATCACTTTCTATTGAAATGGAGAAGTTGAAACTTGAAGGAAAAAAAAACTATAGGAACACACAGAATGTTGATAATAGAGGTAATTTCTGAAGACCAAATAATGCCCCTTGGGCCGTGTGAAATGATGGATAACAATTGAAGGGTTTCGGCTCGCGGATGGAACGAGAAGAAACGCCAAAGCGGCTAGGGCCCAAACCCTAGCCGCCATTGCTCTGAATCCTTGTTTGCAGGTACGCTGAGCTCCGATAGCAGCTGCCGTTCCAGTCCCATCCCTCTCTCGCCATACAGGGCGCGATTCGGCGTATCCAGCACGTCCTGTGCGCACGCATACAGTGGTAGCCCAGGTGATCGCCGCCCTGCCAAGATGACTGCAAATCTGACTGCCAAGACTATGGAAGATCCATTGGAAGCTTTTAAAGAGTTAGTCCGTTCGGCAGGAGCTAAATCCATGCTTTCTCCTCCGTCTAAGTTTATTAAGAAGTTGGAGGAGATTCCTTCTCTAGAGCTTTCTCCAGAGGACCCTTGCAACTGCGCTCTCTTTCTAGCAGAAAGGGCCCTCATTGGAAAGTTTACGGGGTTATGGCCCAGCCCCAAAACGGTGGAGGCATGGATTGAGGAAAGATGGAGGCCGATGATACAGGGTAGCATTCTCCGGAGTGCAGTAGGCAGGGGTTATTATGCCTTCAG
>ML781822.1:14435-26252 GCA_009831015.1 Picea engelmannii
CCCAAGACATTCATAAGAAGGTTGGCAGCACTGTTAGAGGTCACCAACCTTCTTCAAATTTGTAACTTTCTGATTCTGGCATGCTAGAATGCCGCCTAATGCAACATAACCGTCTCTGTTAAAAAAAAAAAAAAAAAAATGCCCCTTGGGTCATCCAAAGAGATAAAAGAAATAGGGATATGGATGATAAAATAGTCTAAGCCCATCTCCAAAAAAAACCTTGTTGCTGATGAAGAAGGAGAGGATGAAGAAAATGATCCTGAAATCCATTGTCTTGGTGACACCTCTTCATCTCCTCATTTAACCCAATATGCATATGAAGAGTCTCTCATGGATAGTCATTTAAATGAATTGAGTAAAGGGGAAAAAACAAATGACAATCCAAGTAAATACAACCTAAGGTCAAAAAATAAAGAGGGGAAGACTGGCACTTCTGATCAACCCACTAAAACATAACATTATGCTAAGGATGTGGCAACTAGAAGCAAAGAAAAAGATGCACAAAACCCCCAGGCACTGGCTAAGAGCCCTACCCTAGAAGTTAAGGAGATTTTGAAATCTCCATGCTCTTTTAGCTTTGAGAGTGAGATTCAAAAAATTAAAATCCCTGTACCTTTTTTGAAGCTGATTAAGAATGAGGAATTCAAAAGATATCTTTCTAAAATGCTACAGCCTAAGCCTTCCTCTAATTCCATATATTTATTCAACCTTCAAGATGAAAAACCGGTTGTCATCTTGGGACTTTTGGTAGAATATAGAGATGACTCTTCCCCCCCTTTCTACACTTCATGAAACATTCATGATAAAGTGTTTCACAACTGCTTGATGGAATCAAGGGTATCTCATAACCTCATGCCTAAAATTGTCATGGATGAGCTTCAGTTGGAAATAAAAAAAACCTACCATGACCTATACTCATTTGATTCCAGGAAGGTGAAGTGTCTTGGGGTTATTAAAGACCTAGTTGTTACCATGTTCCAATTGCCAATGAAAAATGTGGTCATGGATATTGTGGTGGCTAGTGTCCCCCCTAAGTTTGGGATGATCTTTTCAAGATCTTAGATCAAAAGACTAGGGAAAACTTTGTAGATGGACCTTTCATATGCCACCATTCCTGTGTTTGGGGGAGAACATAGAAGGCCTTATAGGGAGGAACAATTAGCCTACATCATCAGTGATGAAGCAAATCCTACCAACCACCCTATTTTTGCACTTGATACTGATTTAGGATCTAGTATATTACAACTCACTGATTCTCCTCAACCACCTATTGAAATCATAAAACAGTCCATCACCTATTGTGAAGATCCTCTGCCTTATACCTCTATTTGGAAGATGTTTTTTGATGGGGCCTCTTCTAAGGAAGGTGATGGTGCTGGGGTAGTATTTATTTCTCCTACCCAAGAGATCATGTGTTTGTCCTGCAAGCTTGAATTTGAAACTAAAAACAATGTGGCAGAATATGAGGCTCTTGTTTTGGGTTTGAGGGATGCTAAAGACATGAGGATTGAAGAGCTAGCAGTGTTTGGAGATGATGAATAAATTTTTCATCAAGTTAAAAATCCGTATCAAGCTAAACACCCCAAGTTAAGGACTTACATAAATGAAGTTTGGGATATTGTTGATATATTCTTCTTATCTTTTAATATCTCATTTGTTCCAAGAGAGGAGAACACTATGGTGGATTCCTTGGTTGTTTCAACAAGTAATTTCAGAGTTCCTTTGCCCCCTAAACTCAAATATGATGTGGAAGTGAAGTATAGACCCTCTATACCTGACAATGTCAAACATTGGAAGGTTTTTGAGGACAATCTTGAGATAACAATATTTCTTGAGACTGTGGATGAATTTTTTTCCTTACATATTGATCAAGATCATGATACTGCAAAAATCCCTCTTGTTGATATTTTCCTGAATAAAATTGTTGACCATCCTATTGTTCAGTTGCCCAATAACCATATTCCAAAAGGACTAGTCCCCTTGGAGGGATTGTTTGATAGAAATGATGTTGCTATAAAGGTTAAAGGTTGAACTGAAAATGTTGAGGTGACTGAATGAAATTTAGGTACAAAGGAGGATCCGAAGTATGTTAAGTTGTCTAGCATCTTGTTAAAGGAACAAAGGGATGAGTATGTTAAGTTTTTAAAGGAGTTTGTTGATGTGTTTGCCTGGAAATATGAAGATTTAAGAACATATGACACGAACATAATTGAACATAATATCCCTTTGAAAGAGGAGACCAAGCCTTTTAGGAGGAAACTCAGACAGATAAATCCCATGATGTTGCCTATTATGGAAAAAGAAGTGAAGAAGTTGTTAGATGCCAAAATCATCATTCCTTTGAGATACTCTGAGTGGGTGGCTAACTTGGTCCCTGCGAGGAAGAAAAATGGGGAAATTAGACAATGTGTTGATTTCAGGAATTTGAATAGAAACTCCAAGAAAGATAATTACCCCTTGCCAAAGATGGAGCACATTTTGCAGAGAGTCACTGGTTCATCTAGAATATCTATAATTGATGGATTTTCTGGCTACAATCAGATCTATGTATTGCCTAAAGATAGAGAGAAGACAACCTTTACTACTCCTTGGGGCACATTCATGTATGCTAAAATTCCCTTTGGATTGATGAATGCAGGAGTGACCTTTCAGCGAGCAATGGGCATTGCCTTCATCGGGGAGAAGGACAAGTTTGTAGTCATCTATCTAGATGACATTGTAGTGTTCTCAAAATTTGATAAAGAGCATTATCATCATTTGAAAAAGGTTTTGCTACAATGCAGAAAGTTTGGTCTCTCTCTCAATCCTAAGAAGTCCTTGTTTTCAATGAAGGAAGGTAAGTTATTGGGACACATTGTATCAACAAAAGGGGTAAGAATTGATCCAAACAGAGTAGAGGCCATTCAGACCTTATCTTTCCCTAGATCCAAGAAAGAAGTTAAGTCTTTCTTGGGAAAAATCAATTTTCTAAGAAGTTTCATCTCTAACTTTGTTGAATTAGTGAAATACATTACAACCATTATTAGGAAAGGAAATGAGGTGAAATGGAATACTGAGGCTCTAGAATCTTTTGATTAGATAAAAAAGGCCTTGACTAAAGAACCTATTCTCATCAGCCCTAACTATTCCAAGGAGTTTATGATATTTTCCTTTTCCTCTTTTAACACATTGGTTGTTGTTTTGCTGCAGAAAAATACAAAGGGGTTAGAGAAACCTATTTCATTTTTCAGCAGAGCATTGAGGGATGCATAAATGAGATATGATATCATGGAAAAGTAGGATTATTCTTTGGTCAAAGCCCTCAAGGATTTCAGAGTATATGTTCTGCATTCAAAGATTGTTTCATATGTCTCTTCAACCTCAGTGAAAGAGATACTTATCCATCTCGACATAGATGGGAAGAGGAGAAAATGGATTGCTAAAATTATGGAATTTGACCTTGAAATGAAGCCCATTAAACTAGTGAAAGGCCAAGGTTTAGTCAGGTTGTTGGTTGATTCAAATTGCAAATATTTACGGGTTAATTTCATGAACATAAACTCAGAAAATCAGCAAGCTGAGTTTGCTGATAAAAGATTTCATGTCAGCCCAAATTTGGCAGAATGCACTTGGTATAAATACATCATATATTTTTTTGCAGAATTTGCAGCCTCCTGATGGTTTGAACAAGAACAAGGTGAGAGATTTGAAGCTTAAAGCAATCATATATTGTCTCATTGATCATGTCTTGTATTGGAAAGATCCTATAGGTAGGAGTTCTTTTGAGATGCTTAGATCCATAGGAAGCTCAAAAGGCCATGACTGACTTTCATGAAAACTTATGTGGGGGCCATCATTTTTGGAGAACCAAAGCCTATAAGATCCTTAGAGCTGGGTATTTCTGGCCTAGCCTTTTTACTGATGTTTGTGCAAAGATTAGATCTTGTGTCAAATGCCAAAAGTTTTCTGGAAAGCAGCAACTCAAATCTTTGCCTTTGAAGACTGTGGTGGTTTCTAAACCTTTTCAATAGTGGGGTGTTGACTTCATTGGGGAAATCCATCCAAATTCAAGTGGTCAACATAGGTGTATTTTGACTGCCACTGGTTACTTTACCAAGTGGATAGAATCCATTCCTACAAGGAATGCATCCCACAAGGTAATCATTAGTTTTCTTGAAGATATCATGTCAAGATTTGGTTGTCCAATAAGAATTGTTACTGACAATGTTGCCTCCTTCAAAGCTGAACCATTGATCAAGTTCTGTGAACAGTATGGGATTACATTAGTCCATTCTACTCCTTACTACCCCCAAGGAAATGGTTTGGTGTATTCCTCTAACAAGAGCCTCATAAAGATCATCAATAAATTGTTAGAAGACAATAAGAAAGCATGGGACTCAAAGCTAAAATTTTCCTTATAGGCTGATAGAGTTACAACAAAGAGGTCACTTGGTGTTTCCCCTTTTCATCTTGTATATGGGGTTAAGGCTATCTTTCCTACTCAACTTTCCTTGCTTGTGGAAAAATTCCTCTAGGACTACCAAGGATAACCTAATGATATGGTCAGGAGAATACAATAACTGGTAGAAGTACAACAGACTAGGGAGCAACTACTTGGCAAAGCACAAGACCATCAACAAAAGATCAAGCAAGCCTTTGACAAGAAGGTCAGAACATAAGATTTTCAGCTGGGAGATCTATTACTCAAGTGGGATGCACCTAAGCAAGACAAATGAAAACATGGTAAATTCGAAGCCTTGTGGATTAGTTCATTCAAGATTTCTAAGGTATTTTCAGATAACACTTATAAATTGCAGAACTTGGAGGATTTCAAATTTTTTGGTGGCCCTGTCAATGGGCACTTTCTGAAAAAATATTTTTCTTAAGCCATGAGTGGCTTTCCATTGATTGTAAGTATCACTTTCTCTTTTTATTTTTGTTTGAATAAGTGACCCCATAGCCATAGGATAAGACACTGAAACTGCTTGTTCTTGGCAGCTCACAGGGTGCATGCCATCCCCTATGGAGCCAATGTTATCACATGAAGTTGTCATGGGTCATATGTAGTTATTGTTAAGACCTAAGTCTACACCTCTGCCCTGTCTCTCTCTTTTCTGCATACCTTCCTATAAGTTTTTCCTCTTTTGGTTGATAAAGTTGGTTTCCCTTTTGTTCAATGGCCTTTTTGTCCTGCTTGACTGATTCTTTGCACACAGTTTTTATGTCTTTCTTGAAGGATAAACGCATATCGTGATTTGGTTTGAATTACTGGTCATCTTGTTTTCCTTTAATTGAGATTACAAAAGGCCGACCCAGTCCTTTGTTTGCATAGGAAACAACCATGAGCACAAAACGTAGCATCCAGAGAAGTCCATTTCGAGCTTGAAATACAAGCAAGCAGACAAGTTCAATTTTCAATGATGAAGATCCCATGTACAGTTCAGATTAGTGGCTCTCATGTAGTCAGAGTTTCAAAGTTGCGCGAGGATTAACAACCAGACATAAGCCCTGAAGTGTCGAAGTCCCGTAGTTCCGAAGTGACGAGAAACTGCCACGTCAATTGTGAGAAAGTTACTTTGGGATTTTTCCATGCTTCATGTCTCGAAGTCCTGAAGTCCCGAAGCTCGAAGTGTCGAAGTAATGAGAGATTGCCACATCAATCGGGAGAATGTTACTTTGGGAGATTTCCATGCTTTACATCCTGAACTTCTGAAGTCTCGAAGCCTGAAGTGTCGAAGTAATGAGAGATTGCCACGTCAACCGAGAGAAAGTTGCTTAAAGAGATTTCCATGCTCTACATCCCAAAGTCCCGAAGAACCGAAGTTCCAAAGTGACGTTAGGATGCCACGTTGCTTCAGGCCCTACCACTCCACAAGTGTTTTTCAAATCAGCACATGGCACTTATTTGCCGAGGACACATAGCATTCATTTTAGGCTACCACGTCACTCCAGGCCCGTACCACTTTGGGAGTTTTTCATGCTTCACAATCCAAAAACTACCGAAGCCCAAAGTGTTGAAGTGTCGAAGACACTTGGCACTCATCAGTTTAGACACATGGTGCTCATCCATCATTAGTTGTGACACATGTCACCCTTCTTTCCATGACACATCATCACAATGACGTCAGGCCACCACGTCAGATTCAGGAGATCGTCCTCTGGGAGGCATTCCTGCTTAGCATTCAAAGCTCCCAACCGCCAAAATTAGCTCCATCTCTAAACATGATTAAAAGGATTCTGGAGTTGGCAGACGGATAAATTTTAGCAGGGGCGCTAAAATAGCAGGGTTACCCAGATCCCATATTGCAACAGATCGACGACCACACTTCATTACGTGGAGGGAACATGCTCGAACGTTAAAATTCTAGAGCGGTCCCACAATCAAAACTATGGTATAGCTAGAGAGGTATGTGGCGGTTGGTGGTGGCTTGTGAGAGTCAGAGCAATGTAGATCCAAACCACCCTTGACAGCTTTCGCAATCACGTGCTTATATAGGGTCCAATCCAAGAGCAGCGCATGGCAACAAAAGTAGGGCATTCCCATATCGCAGATTGCAACAAGATCGATGACCACACTTCATTGCGGGGATAGAATATGCTCAAATGTTAAAATCCTAGAGCAGTCCCGCAATCGAAACCATGGTATAGCTAGACAGGTATGTGGAAATTGGTGGTGGATTGCGGGATTCAGAGAGGTGTGGATCCAAACCACCCTTGATAACTTTTGCAATCATGTGCTTATATAGGGTCCAATCTGAGAGAAATGCGTGGCAACAAACTGGGTGTTAAGCCTCATCCTGATCCCAATGAGAAATCGGTTAATGAAAGAAGGACTGGTGGTTGAAAAATCGACTACCCCCCTTAAATGGAAGCATGGAGGGTCTGGCCGAGGAGACATAAAATTGCCAGCCCGAAGTACCATAGAGGGCAATTTTTCCTACAGGCCCAGATTGACCCGAGTTTCCTTATGACAGAAGGAACATGAAAAACAAGAGAAGACACCAGCTACTGTCCTGATTATAAATACATCAAATGAATGATATGAGAGGGTTGGATGGTTGAGAAAAGCTCCCTTTTTGTAATATTTTGACTAAACAGAGTTGTTCTCTGGTTATGTATGATACTTGAGACATTTTCATTAATAGAAGTCAGTTTCATTTCATCATCTTGTTTCCTCTAATTCTGAAATGCTCATGATTGGGTGATCCATATGAGATTTTGTGGTTGTGTTATAATGGAGGTTTGATTATAATGTTGCTATGAATGTTTTTTTAGTGTTTTAAACTTTAATTTCAAGAAGTTCTTGTGACTTAGTTTTTCTTCTCCTAACTGCTTGAAGGCCTGATGCTTATAGCAGAACTATCCACCTTCCTCACTAAGTATTTCTTCTATTCACCTTTATCCTTAAATCACTGGCTGAACTTAATCGAAACCTCATTTGCTTATGCATGCTAGCCCATATTTATGTGTTAAAACATTCTTGCCGAGTTTTGTCCATTTGACCTTTAATCATTAATTTACATTCACAAACATTTTTGATGGGTACTGAGCTTATCCTCTTGTAATATGAGGGTAATTCTCGATGCTAACACAACCCATGGATCATACACTAAAAGTATAAAATAAAGGATAAATATTATATTTAACCATATCAAACCTTGTGTCCACCCATAATAGGTATGTGGACATTGGGAACCTCAAAAAGAGCATCTCTAACTCACTTAAGTGAAAAAAATCAAACAATATTTATAACAATAATTATAAGTTTGATTGAAACTAAGGTAGAGAAACATTAAGTGAAGGATCCACAAGGATGAAACATGAAAAAACAATAATCTAAGAAAATAATAAAAAGAACATTTTCTAAGTACTAAACATCCAATGTGAAAACACATTCACATATAATCTAGACTTAGGAAAAGGGATATATAAGGGGTAATTACCAATGCCAATACTTTATATCAAAACGTTGGGAGGTCTTATGGTCATATTTTGTGTTTGAGTGCATAGATGCAAAATCCATGCACCACCTCTAATGCCACATAGAGGATATGCAATATTTTGACGTAATTAATAATGTAATTAATAATAGTTGAGAATTTTTCATTATTTATTTAGGCCTTTAAAAATTCATTGTAAGACTTGCACCTTTGAAAGTGTAATTTATAGTTCTTCCTTTTATAAAAACATGTGGTTGTTTCTATGGAGTATACTAAGAATGTGTATTATGCATCTTTGGAGTTGTTATTATTGGTGTGAAGGGTGACAAAATAGACCATACGGTAGATTTCCAATTCTACGGGGTCATACCTTTTTAAGGAAAGGGAAAAAAGGTAACCCATCATTGTATACAATTCTCAATAAAGGGTGTTAGTAATTGGTAACATTTTAGAAATTCATGTAAAATAACAAAAATAATGTCTCTTGTTTTTGTGAATGATCCATTATGTTATTTAATCTTGTTTAAGTGGATATTTATGTAGACACGTGTAACATTGTACTTAATTTAGTTTATCCATCTTCATTAACAAAGTTGTTAATGGGTTAGTTTTCTTCATTAATGAGGTTTAATGATCCATTATGTTATTTAATCTTGTATATTTATGTAGACATGTGTAACATTGTATTTAATTTAGTTTATCGATCTTCATTAACAAAGTTGTTAATGGGTTAGTTTTCTTCATTAATGAGGTCTCATAGGCCTTGTATCATTGCAATTCACATGGATACAATGTAGTGTTGAAAGCGAAGTTTTCCCTTTGAGGCATTCTCCACTATAAACCTTGATTTTAATGTTTTATATGAATGTTTTTGCATATTGTTTGTGATTAATTTAGATAATTATCTAGTAGTGTTTGATGAATTTTTCCTATACTAAATGTAAGTCCCAAGTGAAAGGGTTGAGATTTCACCGATAAAGCAAGGATAAACTCATTATTAGTCTTTCCCAAGAAAACTAACTGAAATTCAATAAGGAAATGGGAAAATCTAGTGAAATATTTTGATCTATGTCTTTACCACCAATTGATCAAGCAATTTTCCAACACTAGAGATTTATTGATACTTGCACAAGAAACACCTTTCTCAAACCATTATAAGCATTTCACATGAATAAAACAAATTCAAAAGCAATTTTCCTAACTAGCTTCAAGTAAGTCAATTCAACACCAATTCTGTAATTCAAATGCAATAACCATGACAATAAATAGTAACAAGAACTAGGGGGGTGGGGAGGGGTGGTGGGGGAAGCAGAGAGATCTATGGTGATATAATCAAAAGTTGACAACATGAATATTATACTTGATCTTATCAAAGAAACCTCATCCCCACAAGTCTAGGTTCTTTCAAACTAACCACCAATCAAAGTCTAACTTAGGACAAGGACCCAAATCTTCGATTCATAGGGGAGCCAAGGGGTGGCTCAATAAATCCTATAAGAAAACAAGTCAAGATTTCATAACACAAATATCTCTACTTATGAAGAAGATCAGGGTTAAGAGATTTGTAGTTCATCGAGATAGATTTTAAGTTATACCTTTAGCATAAGGGTGAATGACCCCTTCCTCCAACAATGAACCCTCCTTTTATATGTTTGAGAAGTGGTTCCAATAGTTGAAGCTTGAGATCTAGGATATGTAGGTGTATGGCCATTGCGATCTTCACTTTAAATCTGTATAGCTTATACTTTTTTGGGGCCATTTTGAGTGAGCTTACAAGTTGATAACTAGCAACTTGCAAGTTTCTTGTGAGTTGCAATTTCTATAGGTCGTGAGCATAAGGAAAGAAGTCCAAAAAATATATCTAAAGAACCCGCAAAGGGTTGAATTAAGGTAGTGATGTTGTCTAATACTACTCAATGGTCAAGGGTGACCAAATTTAGCTATAGAGATGATCTGATTTTATGAGCAGAACTAAATGAATACAAATTATTAAAAGATACTTAACACACAATAACAGAGATACAATAAATTTGGTTTTCTAATCAATAAGGAAATAAGCTGAAACTGTAAAATGCAACAAAAAACAAGCTGGTTGGAATGGTGACAACTTTTCTCTGAGAAGAGATGTGACAGTTGCGATCATTCGCAAGAAGATGATTACAATGAGGCTTTGAAGGCCTTTTTACAATAAACAGGAATGTCAAAAACCTTAGACATAAAAAAACCTAACCCTAGGAGATGAAGCACCAAAAGTCATGTAGGCCCCGTTTGGGTAAGTTAGTAGATCAACTTCTCGGGGTCGTAACTTTTGCATACGATCTTCGTTTTAGGCACACGATAGCCCGTTAAAAAGGTATCATTGAGGAGATTAATTTTTGGGGATCAATCAGAACCTTTGGCTATATTTGAAAAGATAAATCCCAAAAAACCTTCATTTAGGCCCTCAAAATGGCCCCGGAAGTTAAAAACTGCTAAAAATAATAAATTGTCAAAATTGCCAGAAAATTGTTTTGAGCAAGTTGAAAAAGGTGGCTGGCCACTGATATCCACCTGGATCAATCCTCCCTCCTTAGGAAGAAATGGTATCCATTGCGTTGAGTTCCCCCATCATATTGTAAATTCTAACCTTGTACAATGTCTACTGTAAACAGATATTCAGAAAAGAACAGAAAAGATACAATGGCAAATACAAACATTACACAAAGATTTTTCCCCTGGAAACCCAAACCGGGAAAACCAACATATATTATATTCATTCATTTTGTTACATTGTTTACAATACTATATATATATAGGAGCCAACGGCATCCAAAATCCTAACCCAATGACCTGGATTAGTCCAAAACCCTAATTCCTTAACCGGAAATAGAAAACCATCGGCAAAAACGATGTGCCGAAAAAACCACCTAAATACATGACACGTTTCCTGAGGCAGAAAATTTTTTCTGAGGGCTCCGCCCCCCTCTAACCCCTCTACATGCCCGACAAAGAATATAACACATACCCAACATTCTCTTGCTTGTTGTTTTCTTTGCATACAAGGGGTTACAGGGTTACATAGTAAAAAATCCAAGGCAACAATGCCCATGGATCCTCTACACCAAGAGAACTTCTTAGTGGTCACAGATTTTGCTAATGAGTTTGCAACATTCTTCAAAGTGTCCACCTTCATCAGTGATACTTTATTTTCTTCAATCATGTCTCTCACAAAGTGATATTGAACATTAATGTGCTTTGTCTTTGAATGATAAGCAGGGTTCTTCGCCAGAAAAATTGCACTCTGACTGTCACACTCTATCTTTACAGCTTGTTGTACCAACCCAATACCTAAACACAATCTTTGTAACCATACTGCTTCCTTACTTGCATGAGTGGCTGCCATGTATTCAGATTCTGTAGTTGAAAGTGCCACTACAACCTATCTTTTGCTCATCCAACTTATTGCTCCTCCAAACAGGTTAAACACATACCCGCTTGTATATCTCCTACGATCCAAATCTCCAGCCCAGTTTGCATCCACAAAGCCATGTATATCGACCACTTTGTCCAATCTCGGTCTTCCTTCGTAGCATAGTCCATAGCTAGCAGTGCCACACAAATACCTGAAAACCCTTTTTACTGTTGTCCAATGCTCCTTCCCTAGTTTTGATATATACCTGCTCAAAACTCCCACTATATGTGCAATGTCCAGTCTAGTACAGACTATTGCATACATCAAACTGTCAACTGCACTCGCATATGGAACATGAGACATGTCCTCTTCTTCATGTGTCTTGGGACACTGATCCACAGATAACTTTACACCAACAGGAATAGGAACCTTGACCGGTTTACATTCCTGCATATTAAACCTCTGCAATATTGTCTCGACATATTTTCTCTGATTTAACCAGAGTTT
>ML781822.1:128865-199659 GCA_009831015.1 Picea engelmannii
GGGAGATCTGTGGTATTGTTTTTCAGGTGAAAAGAAATGGCAAGCAATTCGAAGATGGAGATCGAGAAGTTTAATGGGAAAAGCTTTGAGCTGTGGAAGCTCAAGATGGAAGATCTTTTGGTGGACAGAGATCAGTGGATCGCAGTAGATCCAAGTATTGCACCTACAGGAACTTCTGCAGATGACTGGAAAAAAATGGATCGGAAGGCAAAGAGCACAATCTAACTGTGTCTCTCTGATTCAGTATTACTGAATGTGTCAGAGGAAGCTACAGCCAAGGATTTATGGGAAAAGTTGGGGAAGTTTTATTAGTCTAAGTCCCTGGTAAATAAACTGTTCCTGAGAAAGAAGTTGTATAACTTGAGGATGAGAGATGGAGACTCGGTGGCAGAGCATTTGAACTCCTTCAATACTGTGTTAAGTCAGTTAGTATCTATTGAGATTAAAATTTCAGATGAAGATAAATGTATCAGTTTGTTGTGTTCTTTACCATACTCGTGTGATATTCTAGTTGTGGCCATAGGTAGTAATACAACTTCTTTGAAGTTTGAAGAAGTGGTCTCATCCTTGTTGTCGGAGGAGATGAGATGAAATAATATTGAAGGACACAGCACAGACGCATTATTTGCAAGAGGACGTTCCCAGGAAAAAAATAGATCTAATTTCTCAAGTGAGAGATCTAAGTCTAAGGGTAGATCTAAAGCTCTTAAAAAGTTTGTAAGGGTATGTTGGAGGTGTGGAAAAGAAGGGAACTACATGAAGCAATGTAGATCCAAAGTTGAGAAAAAGAAGGGATCTGAAGAATCTTCTTCTACAGAATAAAAGACCTCCAAGGAAGAAGGAGGGGATGTGTACTTGGCCTCTTCAAGAACACATACAAATCATGAGGCATGGTTGATTGACTCTGGTGCATCCTTTCATATGACTCCCCATAGGGAGTGGTTCTGTGAATATGAAAAGTATGATGGAGGTAATGTTTTCTTAGGTAATGATTCGACAACCAGAATCATAGGAAGAGGAAGGGTCAAGTTGAGACTCATAGATGGAAGGATTAGAACATTGTCTGGTGTTCTACACATCCCAGGTATGGCCAGAAATTTGATTTATGTAAGCAAAAAGGAAGATACAGGGGTAAAAACAATTTTTGAAAAGGGAACTTGCAGGATGGTTCGAGGAGCAATGGTGTTGATGAAGGGAGTTCGGTTTGGAACTCTGTATAAGATGCTAAGAAGCACTATTAGTGATGGGTGTAATAGCTCCATTGTTCCTGATATTGGAGTTGAAGAAGAAAGAATTCCTACAGTCTCTAGAGAAAAGGTTATGTTGTGGCATCAAATATTGGGGCATATTGGAAAGAAGGGTCTTCGACTACTACATGGTAAATGTATGGTTGAAGGTATGTCTAACTGCTCTCTGGATTTTGATTTCTATGACCATTGTCTATATGGGAAGCAGAATCGGGTAAGATTCCCCTCTAGTGCAACGAGGGCAGAAGAAATTTTACAACTAGTTCACAGTGATGTTTTTGGACCTGTGCGGTTCCATCATTGGGAAAATCTGTGTACTATGTCTCATTTATAGATGACTTCTCGAGGAAAACTTGGATATATTTCCTCAGGAAGAAATCTGAAGTCTTTGACAGGTTTAAAGAGTTTAAGGCTCCTATTGAGAATCAAACAAAGAAAAGAATGAAGGTGATGAGAACAGATAATGGCGGAGAGTTCTGCGGGAATAAATTTGAAGTAAGAAGTGCGGTATAGTAAGGCAGAATACTACTCCATATAGACCTCAACAGAATGGAGTTGCAGAAAGGATGAACATGATGCTGATGGAAAAAGCAAGGTGCATGCTCAGTGGTGTCGGGTTAGGGAAAGAATTAAGGGCAGAGGCAGTGGGTACTGCATGTTATCTGGTCAACAGATCACCCTCATCAGCGTTGGGTGACAAGACTCCACAAGAGGTATGGACTGGTAAGGAACCTTCTCTCACACATCTTAAAGTATTTGGCTACGATGCATATGTTTATGTTCCAAAGGAAAATAGGAATAAGCTGGATAAGAAGGTTGAAAACTGTATTTTTATTGGATATAAAGATGGTCTCAAAGGTTATAAGCTTTGGAACCCAGAAACTAAGAAGGTAGTGTATAGTCGAGATGTGGTATTTAGAGAAATGAAGGATGTTGTTAAATGGGAAGTCCTACCAAGTAAGGAAGAACCAGAGAAGATAGAGTTTGATTTAAAGGATGATGAAGCAGACTCTACAGAAGAACATGAATCAGAGGAAGAAGATCCTCATACTCCAGTATTAAGGAGATCGGATCGAGAAAGAAGGCTACCGGAAAGGTATAGTCCATCTGATTTTCGTTCAAATTTTGCTTTGTCTATTACTAATGATGATCCTAGAACTGTTAGGGAGGCAATGGATTCAGAGAATGTAAATCTCTAGAAAAGGGCCATGGAAGAAGAAATGGCATCTTTGGATAAGAATGAGGCTTGGGATCTAGTGGAGTTGCCAACTGGAAGAAATCCCATTGGCATCAAATGGGTATTTAAAAAGAAGCTGAATGCAAAAGGAAAAGTGGACAAATACAAAGCTCAGTTAGTAGCAAAGGGTCATTCCCAGGTTGAGGGAATTGATTTTGGTGAGATTTTTTCTTCTATTGCCAAGTTAACCTCTATAATATTTTTGTTATCTGTTGCTGCTGCATTTTATTTTGAAGTAGAACAGATGGATGTGAAGACAACATTCCTGCATGGGGATCTGGAAGAAGAAATCTTTATGAAACAACCAGAAGGTTATGCTGTGAAAGGAAAGAAGGAGCTGGTATGCAAGCTGAAAACGTCCCTGTATGGTTTAAAACAATCACCAAGGATGTGGTATAAAAAATTTGATACTTATATGATGGGACTTGGCTTCACAAGAAGCAAAGAGGATCATTGTGTGTATTCTAAATTAATTGGTGATCATTTAATTTATTTGGTCTTGTATGTGGATGACATGTTGATGATAGGAAACAACAAGGAGATTATCTAGGATGTGAAAACTTAGTTGTCCTCTAAATTCGACATGAAGGATCTTGGTGATTCAAATTTCATTTTGGGCATGGAAATTAAAAGAGATCGAAAAAAAGAGGAAACTCTGGTTAAATCAGAGAAAATATGTCGAGACAATATTGCAGAGGTTTAATATGCAGGAATGTAAACCGGTCAAGGTTCCTATTCCTGTTGGTATAAAGTTATCTGCGGATCAGTGTCCCAAAACACACGAAGAAGAGGAGGACATGTCTCATGTTCCATATGCGAGTGCAGTTGACAGTTTGATGTATGCAATAGTCTATACTAGACTGGACATTGCACATACAGTGGGAGTTTTGAGTAGGTATATGTCAAAACCAGGGAAGGAGCATTGGACAACAGTAAAAAGGGTTTTCATGTATTTGTGTGGCACTGCTAGCTATGGATTATGCTACGAAGGAAGACCGATATTGGACAGAGTGGTTGATATACGTGGCTTTGTGGATGCAGACTGGGTTGGAGATTTGGATCGTAAGAGATCTACAAGCGGGTATGTGTTTAACCTGTTTGGAGGAGCAATAAGTTGGATGAGCAAAAGATAGGTTGTAGTGGCACTTTCAACTATAGAATCTGAATACATGGCAGTCACTCATGCAAGTAAGGAAGCAGTATGGTTACAAAGATTATGTTCAAGTATTGGGTTGGTACAACAAGCTATAAGGATAGAGTGTGACAGTCAGAGTGCAATTTTTCTGGCAAAGAACCCTGCTTATCATTCAAAGACAAAGCACATTGATGTTCAATATAACTTTGTGAGAGACATGATTGAAGAAAAGAAAGTATCATTGATGAAGGTGGACACTTTGAAGAATGTTGCAAACTCATTAACAAAATCTGTGAGCACTGAGAAGTTCTCTTGGTGTAGAGGATCCATGGGCATTGTTGCCTTGGATTTTTGACTATGTAACCCTGTAATCCCTTGTATGCAAAGAAAACAACAAGCGAGAGAATGTTGGGTATGTGCTATATTCTTTGTCGGGCGTGTAGAGGGGGGTGGAGCCCCCCGCGTGGGGGTCTGGGGGCAGCGCCCCCAGAAAATTTTTTCTACCTCAGGAAACGTGACACCTACCTCGGGAAACGTGTCATGCATTTAGGTGGTTTTTTCGGCACATCGTTTTTGCCGATGGTTTTCTATTTCCAGTTAAGGAATTAGGGTTTTGGACTAATCCAGGTCATTGGGTTAGGGTTTTGGATGCCTTTGGCTCATATATATATATATATTGTATTGTAAACAATGTAACAAAATGAATGAATATAATATATGTTGGTTTTCTCAGTTTGGGTTTCCAGGGGAAAAATCTTTGTGTAATGTTTTTATTTTCCATTGTATCTTTTCCGTTCTTTTCTGATTATTTGTTTACAGTAGACATTGTACAAGGTTAGAATTTACAATATGATGGGGGAACTCAACGCAATGGATATCATTTCTTCCTAAGGAGGGAGGATTGATCCAAGTGGATATCGGTGGCCACCCACCTTTTCCAACTTGCTCAAAACAATTTTCTGGCAATTTTGGCCATTTATTATTTTTAGCAGTTTTTAACTTCCGGAGCCATTTTGAGGGCCTAAATGAAGGTTTTTCGGGATTGATCTTTTCAAATATAGCCAAAGTCTCTGATTGATCCCCAAAAATTAATCTCCTCAATGATACCTTTCTAACGGGCTATCGTGTGCCTAAAACGAAGATCGTATGCAAAAGTTACGACCCCGAGAAGTTGATGTACTAACTTACACAAACGGGGCCCACATGACTTTTGGCGCTTCATCTCCTAGGGTTAGATTTTTTTATGTCTAAGGTTTTTGACATTCCTGTTTATTGTAAAAAGGCCTTCAGAGCCTCATTGTAATCATCTTCTTGCGAATGAGCGCAATTGTCACATCTCTTCTCAGAGAAAAGTTGTCACCATTCCAACAAGCTTGTTTTCTGTTGCATTTTACAGTTTCAGCTTATTTCCTTATTGATTAGAAAACCAACTTTATTGTATCTCTGTTATTGTGTGTTAAGTATCTTTTAATAATTTGTATTCATTTAGTTCTGCTCATAAAATCAGATCATCTCTATAGCTAAATTTGGTCACCCTTGACCATTGAGTAGTATTAGACAACATCACTACCTTAATTCAACCCTTTGCAGGTTCTTTAGATATATTTTTTGGACTTCTTTCCTTATGCTCATGACCTATAGAAATTGCAACTCACAAGAAACTTGCAGGTTGCTAGTTATCAACTTGTAAGCTCACTCAAAATGCCCCCAAAAAAGTATAAGCTATACAGATTTAAAGTGAAGATTGCAATGGCCATACACCTACATATCCTAGATCTCAAGCTTCAACTATTGGAATCACTTCTCAAGCATATAAAAGGAGGGTTCATTGTTGGAGGAAGGGGTCATTCACCCTTATGCTAAAGGTATAACTTAAAATCTATCTCGATGAACTACAAATCCCTTAACCCTGATCTTCTTCATAAGTAGAAATATTTGTGTTATGAAAGCTTGACTTTTTTTCTTCTAGGATTTATTGAGCCACCCCTTGTCTCCCCTATGAATCAAAGATTTGGGTCCTTGTCCTAAGTTAGACTTTGATTGGTGGTTAGTTTGAAAGAACCTAGACTTGGGGGGATGAGGTTTCTTTGATAAGATCAAGTATAATATTCATGTTGTCAACTTTTGATTATATCACCATAGATCTCTCTGCTTCCCCACCACCCCTCCCCACCCCCCTAGTTCTTGTTACTATTTATTGTCATGGTTATTGCATTTGAATTACATAATTGGTGTTGAATTGACTTACTTGAAGCTAGTTAAGAAAATTGCTTTTGAATTTGTTTTATTCATGTGAAATGCTTATAATGGTTTGAGAAAGGTGTTTCTTGTGCAAGTATCAATAAATCTCTAGTTTTGGAAAATTGCTTGATCAATTGGTGGTAAAGACATAGATCAAAATATTTCACCAGATTTTCCCATTTCCTTATTGAATTTCAGTTAGTTTTCTTGAGAAAGACTAATAATGAGTTTATCCTTGCTTTATCGGTGAGATCTCAACCCTTTCACTTGGGACTTACATTTAGTGTAGGAAAAATTCATCAAACACTACTAGATAATTGTCTAAATTAATCACAAACAATATGCAAAAACATTCATATAAAACATTAAAATCAAGGTTTATAGTGAAGAATGCCTCACAAGGAAAACTTCGCTTTCAACACTACATTGTATCCATGTGAATTGCAATGATACAAGGCCCCATGAGACCTCATTAATGAAGAAAACTAACCCATTAACAACTTTGTTAATGAAGATCGATAAACTAAATTAAATATAATGTTACACATGTCTACATAAATATACAAGATTAAATAACATAATGGATCATTAAACCTCGTTAATGAAGAAAACTAACCCATTAACAACTTTGTTAATGAAGACCGATAAACTAAATTAAGTACAATGTTACACGTTTCTACATAAATATCCACTTAAACAAGATTAAATAACATAATGGATCATTCACAAAAACAAGAGACATATTTTTTTTGTTATTTTACATGAATTTCTAAAATGTTACCCATTACTAACACCCTTTATTGAGAATTGTATACAATGATGGGTCACCTTTTTTCCCTTTCCTTAAAGGGGTATGACCCCGTAGAGTTGGAAATCTACCGTATGGTCTATTTTGTCACCCTTCACACCAATAATAACGACTCCAAAGATGCATAATACACATTCTTAGTATACTCCATAGAAACAACCACATGTTTTTATAAAAGGAAGAACTATATTACACTTTCAAAGGTGCAAGTCTTACAATGAATTTTTAAAGGCCTAAATAAATAATGAAAAATTCTCAACTATTATTAATTACGTCAAAATATTGCATATCTTCTATGTGGCATTAGAGGTGGTGCATGGATTTTGCATCTATGCACTCAAACACAAAATATGACCATAAGACCTCCCAACGTTTTGATATAAAGTATTGGCATTGGCAATTACCCCTTATATATCCCTTTTCCTAAGTCTAGATTATATGTGAATGTGTTTCCACATTGGATGTTTAGTACTTAGAAAATGTTCTTTTTATTATTTTCTTAGGTTATTGTTTTTCCATGTTTCATCCTTGTGGATCCTTCACTTAATGTTTCTCTACCTTACTTTCAATCAAACTTATGATTATTGTTATAAATATTGTTTGATTTTTCTCACTTAAGTTAGTTAGAGATGCTCTTTTTGAGGTTCCCAATGTCCACATACCTATTATGGGTGTACAGAAGGTTTGATATGGTTAAAGATAATATTTATCCTTTATTTTATACTCTTAGTGTATGACCCATGGGTTGTGTTAGCATCGAGAATTACCTTCATATTGCAAGAGGATAAGCCCGGTACTCATCAAAAAGGTTTGTGAATGTAAATTAATGATTAAAGGTTAAATGGACAAGACTCAGCAAGAATGTTTTAACACAAAAATATGGGCTAGCATGCATAAGCAAATGAGGTTTCAATTAACTTCAGTCAGTGATTTAAGGATAAAGGTGAATAGAGGAAATACTTAGTGAGAAAGGTGGATAGTTATGCTATAAGCATCAGGCCTTCAAGTAGCTAGGAGAAGAAAAACTAAGTCACAAGAACTTCTTGAACTTAAAGTTTAAAACACTAAAAAAACATTCATAGCAACATTATAATCAAACCTCCATTATAACACAACCACAACATCTCATATGGATCACCCAATCATGAGCATTTTAGAATTAGAGGAAACAAGATGAAATGAAGCTGACTTCTATTAATGAAAATGTCTCAAGTATCATACATAACCGGAGAACAACTCTATTTAGTCAAAATATTACAAAAAGGGAGCTTTGCTCAACCATCCGACCCTCTCATATCATTCATCTGATGTATTTATAATCAGGACAGTAGTTGGTGTCTTCTCTTGTTTGTCATGTTCCTTCTGTCAGAAGGAAACTCAAGTCAATCTAGGCATGCAGGAAAAATTGCCCTCTATGGTACTTCGGGCTGACAATTTTATGTCTCCTCGGCCAAACCCTCCATGCTTCCATTTAAGGGGGGTAGTCGATTTTTCAACCACCGGTCCTTCTTTCATTAACTGATTTCTCATTGGGATCAGGATGAGGCTTAACGCCCAGTTTCTTGCCACACGTTTCTCTCGGATTGGACCCTATATAAGCACGTGATTGCGAAAGTTGTCAAGGGTGGTTTGGATCTACACCTCTCCGAGTCCTACAATCCACCGCCAATTTCCATGTACCTGTCTAGTTATACCATGGTTTCGATTGCGGGACCGCTCTAGGATTTTAACGTTTGAGCATGTTCTATCTCCGCAATGAAGTGTGGTCATCGATCTTGTCGCAATCTACGATATGGGAATGCCCTACTTTTGTTTCCATGCGCTGCTCTCGGATTGGACCCTATATAAGAACGTGATTGCGAAAGCTGTCAAGGGTGGTTTGGATCTACATCGCTTTGACTCTCGCAAGCCACCACCAACCGCCACATAACTCTCTAGCTATACCATGGTTTTGATTACGGGACCGCTCTAGAATTTTAACGTTCGAGCATGTTCCCTCCACGCAATGAAGGGTGGTCGTCGATCTGTTGCAATATGGGATCTGGGTAACCCTGCTATTTTAGCGCCCCTGCTAAAATTTATCTGTTTGCCAACTCCATAATCGTTTTAATCATGTTCAAAGATGGAGCCAATTTTGGTGGTGGGGAGCTTTGAATGCTAAGAAGGAATACCTCCCAGAGGACGATCTCCTGAATCTGACGTGGTGGCCTGATGTCATTGTGTTGACGTGTCATGGAAAGAAGGGTGACACGTGTCATGACTAATGATGGATGAGCGCCATGTGTCTAAATTGATGAGTGCCAAGTGTCTTCGACACTTCGACACTTCGGGCTTCGAGAGTTTTTGGAATGTGAAGCATGAAAAACTCCCGAAGTGGTATGGGCCCGGAGTGACATGGTAGCCTGAAATGAATGTTATGCGTCCTCGACAGATAAGTGCCATGTGCTGATTTGAAAAACACTCATGGAGTGGTAGGGCCTGAAGCAACGTGGCATCCTAACGTCACTTTAGAACTTCGGTTCTTCGGGACTTTGGGATGTAGAGCATGGAAATCTCTTGAAGTAACTTTCTCTCGGTTGATGTGGCAGTCTCTCGTTACTTCGAAACTTCAAGCTTCGGAACTTCAGGAGTTTAGGATGTAAAGCATGGAAATCTCCCGAAGTAACATTCTCCCGATTGATGTGGCAGTCTCTTGTTACTTCGACACTTTGAGCTTCGAGACTTAAGGACTTTGGGACGTAAAGCATGGAAAATTCCCAAAGTAACTTTCTCACTATTGATGTGGCAGTCTCTCATCACTTCGGAACTATGGGACTTCGACACTTCAGGGCTTATGTCTAGTCGTTAATCCTTGTGCAACTTTGAAACTTCGACTACACGAGAGCCACTAATCTGAACTGTACATGGGATCTCCGTCATTGAAAATTGAACTTGTCTGCTTGCTTGTATTTCAAGCTCGAAATGGACTTCTCTAGATGCTACATTTTGTGCTCATGTTTGTTTCCTATGCAAACAAAGGACTAGGTCGGCCTTTTTTAATCTCAATTAAAGGAAAACAAGATGACCAGTAATTTGAACCAAATCACGATATGCATTTATCCTTCAAGAAAGAGATAAAAACTGTGTGCAAAGAATCAGTCAAGCAGGAAAAAAAGGTCATTGAACAAAAGGGAAACAGACTATATCAACCAGAAGAGGAAAAACTTATAGGAAGGTATGCAGAAAAACAATAGAAGCAAGTGGATAATGTCATGGAAGAATACTCAGATATCTTCTCCTCTCCTACCGGGGTACCTCTGCACTGCCAGGTCAAGCATCCCATTGATCTGACCCCAGACACACTGCTACCCAATGGGCCAATATACCACCGCTCTCTATTAGAAAACGAGGAGATCAAGAGGCAAATCCAAGAACTGCTCCACAAGGCGCATTTATGTCCCAACTCATTGCCTTGTGGGAGCCCAATCGTGCTGGTGTAGAAGAAATACGAGACCTCATGAATCTACATTGATTATCGGACCCTGAATAAAATCACAGTCTGAAACCAGTACCCGATTCCCCGAATCGATGACCTCCTTGATCATCTCACGGGGGCCAAATACTTCAGTAAGATTGATCTGAATTTTGGCTACCACTAGGTCCCAATAGAACAGATAGATGTATGGAAGACCGCCTTCAAGTCAAAAGAAGGTCTTTTTGAATGGTTGTTCATGCCCTTTGGTTTGACAAATTCTCCAACAAATTTTATGAAGATGATGGACAATATCCTATGACCTTTCACCAATACTTGTGTAGTGGTGTATTTGTATGACATCCTCATCTACAACAAGACTTTGATGGAACAATTACAACATGTTCAACAGGTTATGCACACCCTGCGACAACACAAACTATATGAAAACTTGGAAAAATTATCCTTCGGCATGGACAGGGTCCATTACTTAGGCTACATCATTGATCGGTATGGTGTGCATGTGGATCCAGCCAAGATCCAGGTCATCCATGACTGGCCAGCCCCAACGACACTCACTGAACTTCAGAGCTTCTTGGGCCTCGTCAATTTCTATCGCAGGTTCGTGTTGGGATTCTCTCATATCGCATGGGCCCTCATCCAAGTAACCAGGGGTGGTGGTAAGGAAAAATTTGTGTGGGGTCTCTCCCAACAAAAATCCTTCGATGACTTGAAGAAGCATTTTTTCTCATCCCCAATACTTTCATTATCGGATCTATAACATCCCTTTGAGATCGAGACATATGCTTCAGACTATGTTGTGGGTGTCGTTCTCACTCAACACAACCACCCATTGGCATATCATAGTGAGACACTATCAGATGATGTCCATAAGTACCCTACTTATGATAAATAAATGTACTCCATTGTGAAAGCTTGCTGCCAATGGAGACATTACATTCTTGGGAAGGAGACAGTCATCCACACTGATCACAAGCCACTACAGTTCTTGCAGACCCAAGGAAAATTGCAGAATGACTGTCATCAGAAGTGGTCCACATACTTACAAAAGTTCCACCTCGACATCAAGTATAAAATAAGAAGTACCAATCGAGTTGTTGATTGCCTCAGCCGACCTCCAGTCATGACACTCACCACGATGCTAGACTCTTGTGGCCACGAGACAGACCCTGACTTCTCCACCACCTACCAAATGTTGGATCCAACTCAATGGTTGCTAATTTCCATATTCAAGATGGGTTGTTGTGTCATCTGGGCCATCTTTTTGTTCCATCAAGTGAGCACGCAAAACTGATTTGGGAATCTCACTACAGTTGGGTGGTAGGACACTTTGGCATTGAAAAGACAATGGCAGTGTTGCAGAAACATTTCTCCTGGCCAAAACTTCGATAGGATGTCAGCAAGTATATAAGGTCCTGCACCACCTATGCTATTTCCGAACCGAACACTAAGAAATAGGTCATGTACACCCCTCTGCCTACTCCTGACAAGCCGTGGGAATCCATCTCAATGTACTACATGTCAGGCCTCTCGCCCACCAAGAGGGGAAATCACTGTGTTTTTGTGGTTGTTGATCGCTTTTCCAAGATAGTGATTCTAGCCACCTGCAAGAAGAACATCACAAAAAAATCCACTGCCAAGGTCTTCTTTGAACGAGTATGGGTACATTTTGGGATCCCATTATATCAGACCATGACAGTCGATTCCTCAATACATTCTAGTTGAGCCTCTGGTCACTGTTGGATACCAATCTCACCAAATCCACTGCTTTCCACCCCGAGACACATGGCCAACCTGAGGTCGTAAATTGGATGATCGTACATATCTTACGCATGTACAATTCAAAACACCCCTGCACATGGGATGAGAGTCTTCCCTATGTCTAGCATAGCTACAACTGAGCCGTGCATAGCTCAACTGGCCACAAGCCCTTTCAGGTGGGGTTGGGATTCCTAACTCTAACTCTTTCTAACTCTACATATTCATTTCAACTATCTATGTGGGGTTTTTGACAGAGTTTAGTTTCATTTACAACTCATTTGGTTATTGTAGTTCTCTCCTAGCTAGGATATGATAGGATAAATTAGCAATAGATTAGATTTCTTTTTCATACACAGTCTTAATCTACATATCTGCATTGCATAACCATCCATGTCTCACCCTCATAACTAGCAATGGAAGTCGGGTCAAATTCTGGATGGGTCTCCTAAACCAAACAATGCATAGTCTAATTAGGACTGTGTACTAGGGAGTACCCCTTACTGTTGTAGAGAAAATTCTACCTTGTCAACACCTAGGTATCCATGAATTCATATAAGAATAATACATGTAGTGGATATAATAACTCCTTTAACCATTCACTCCCACCTCTTGGTTTCCTTAATAAAGGGATGTCAATTTTATCACCTTTCTTCTTTTGCTCCCTTTGTTGGTGGTGGATCATCCCGTGTGTGTTAGTGAAATGCTTCAATATAATCATTGCACCATATCTACCGTCTCATGTTGTATCTAAAAATAAATTTTGATTGAGATTCAAAAGGAAATTTAGGCTAAGTGGGGATAAGAGGAATTATGAAAGACAACTCAAGAAATCTAATTATTCATTGTTCCCATTGTATAGGGATATATACCAACATTTGTTTTGAAGATTATGGGTGTATGAATACCCCTAGAGCTAGAAAAGGAAATACAAATCAAGTTTGTAGTGGTAAAAGTGATTCCCAATGTATCATTAAGAAAACCAAACAATTCCATATTGATGGCATTTCCATTGTGTACAACTCCACAAAAAAGTAAAGATTATTTAATCCCCTTACATATATCATACAACACATGTTAGCCTTCATAAATATGGTATTGTGCCACATTTGAAGATCTAGGAATTGTTCGACAACACATGTATTCCAACAGAGGACGAACACCTTCAGTAACCACTCACATAACCAGATCAAAGATCAACACACCAATGTTTTCACGTGGTAAAACCCCTACGGGGAAACATCCACGGCCCCAGCCAATGCGGCCACTTGGAGCAGTTTATTAATGCAAAGAAAAATATTACAGAGATATTTTACAAGAGAGTTTCTCACAATCGATCATCATAAAATGACCCTCCATGCTCTTTAAATAGAGATCATGGACCAATCGAGGGTTAAGCCACGGATCAATGGTCATTAAGATTGAGGAGAGTATGAATCATCAGATCACTCTATGTCGGGAACATATCGTGATCATCGAATTTCCTAACTACAAATGCATACTAATGCATACTAAAGAAACACACTTTTACCTAACGACATATTAGACCAAGTAGATCTTAACTAACTCCTAAGTGTCTAAATATCCTAACATCCCCCCTTAAGAACAACTTGGGATATGATTGATGGATTTACAATAGTGACACAATAGGAGAAGGAAGAAGGCATTAGAGCCTATCCCCTCTTAATGAAAACTTCCTGAACTCCTAACATAGATCGAAGTTTGGAAAACTTCGCTTCTGTAAGAGACTTTGTGAAAATGTCTGCAACTTGATCTTGTATAGGGAAAAAGAGCACTTCAATAACTTGATCATGAATTAGATTTCTAATGAAGTGCATGTGTAGCTCGATGTGTTTGCTATGCTGATGTTGAAATGGGTCTTTGGCGATATTAATGGCACTCTGATTGTCACACCAAAGGTTGGTCGGATGTTGGTGCTGGAATCCAAACTATGAAAGGATCTGTCGAAGCCACAAGGCTTCTTGACTTGCATTTACCGTTGCTCGGTATTCTGCTTCTGCTGAAGAAAGTGCAATAGCCTGTTGTTTCTTACAGGCCCAAGTGACAGGTCCTGAACCAAGGCTGGAAACATAACCTGCAATAGATTTCCGATCATCAGTGTCACCGACCCAATCTGAATCAGTGAAACCAACCAATAAAGGAGTCCCCCCTGAACTGTAATGTATCCCGAGCTGAACTGTACCACAAACATAGCGAAGTATCCTTTTAGCTTATTTCTAATGGATTTCATGGGGTGTTTGCATATATCGGGCAATAAGACCAATAGGAAAGGAAAGATCAGGACCGGTATGAGTCAAGTATAAGAGGCTACCAACTAAATGATGGTACATAGTGGCATCAATTTCAGGAGAAGTATAGGTGGTAGAAAGCTTAACTCCAGACTGGAAGGGAGAAGGGGTTGGTTTACAATCCTCCATGTGAAAGCGACGAAGAAGGTCACAAGCATACTTAGACTGGGAAAGAAAAATTCCTTCATTGGTTTGCAAAACTTGGAGGCCAAGGAAATAGTGCAAAAACCCTAAGTCTGTCATTTCAAATTTCTTCCTAAGGCTAGTTTTTACATGGTTTAAAAGTTTTGAGTCACAACCAATAATGATAAGGTCATCAACATAAAGGACAAGGATTATGATATGGCTTCCTACTTTCTTGGTATAGACATTAGGATCATAATGGCATCTAAAGAATCCGGGGGAAATAAGAAATCTATCCATTTTGGCATACCAAGCTCTGGGAGCTTGCTTGAGACCATAAAGAGATTTTTTGGGGTGACAAACAAGGATAGAGTCATTCTAAACATAGCCAGGAGGTTGTTCCATGTAGATTTATTCTTGCAAATATCCATGCAAGAAGGCAGATTTAACATCCATTTGATGGACCTCCCATTTATGTGAGGCAACAAGGGCAAGAATAAGGCAGATGGAATTCATTTTTGCTATTGGGGCAAAGGTTTCATTATAGTCAATTCCTTCAACTTGGGAAAATCCTTTGGCAACTAACCGAGCCTTGTGTCTTTCAACACTTCCATCTGATGCACACTTAGTTCTGTAGACCCATTTGCATCTAACGAGTTTTCTTCCTTTTGGAAGAGGTATAAGATCCCAAGTATCGTTTTCCATTAAAGAATGATACTCTTCATTCATTGTTGTATCCCAATCTGGATGACCTGAAGCTTCTGCAAATGTCTCTAGATCATGAGTTTCTGAAACTTGATCCAAAAGAGAAGAGGCTCCCTGGAACTATGAATGTGTCTGACGCTGATTTGAAGGATCACCGACAAGATCACCAGCTACTTCTCATGTTGAACGGACCCATCTAGGAAGCGGTGGAGCTGGTGTTGGTTTAGGTTCAAAGGACTCATCTAGAGGAGGGTGAGTAGGCGAAGGTGGATTTTCATCCTCATTGTCATCATATGAAGAAGAAACCAGATCATAAGAAGGCACAAACGCTGAAGATGGCTCGCAGGCCGAAGAAGGCACAATCACCGAAGATGGCTTGCAGGCCAAGAGATTTTCATCAAATTTAACATCTCTTCTAAGAATAATTTCATTACAATGTGATTGAAGAAGTCTGTAACCTTTGACATCTTCAAAATAACTAACAAATATACACTTCTCGCTTTTAGGCTGCAATGCTTTCCTTTTCTCATTAGGAATGTGAGTCCATGCTATACTGCCAAATACACAGAAGTGACTTACATCTGGTTTAATTTTAGTCCAAGCTTCTTCTGGTGTTATATTTTTAAGAGCCTTTGTGGGAGTGCGAATTACTATGTAATTTTCACAGTTGATTGCTTCCACCCAATACTTTAGACTTAATCCCTTAGATTGGATCATATAATTAGCCATTTCTTTTAATGTGCGGTTCTTTCTCTCAGCAACACCATTTTGTTGTGGTGTATATGAGACAATGTGTTTCATTTGGATTCCCTGTGTAGTGCAGTAGCTTGTAAAATTATTGTTCACATATTCACCTCCATTATCTGTTCTTAACCTTTGAATTTGATGTCCAGATTGTTTTTCTACAAGGGCCTTGTAGGCCAAAAACTTGTCAAAAACTTCACTCTTGAGTTTTAAGAAGTAAACCCAAGTACGTCTAGAAAAGTCATCAATGAAAGTTAAGAAATACTTGCACCCAAAAAAAGAAGGAGAAGAAAGTGGACCACACAAATCACTGTGAACAAGCTGCAAAGGACCCGAGGCATGCCAAGAGGCACATTTGTCAAAACTGTCCTGATGATGTTTGTCGAGAACACAACCAACACAAACACCATCTCTGCATGAAACAAGAGGAAGACCAGTCACCATCTGTTGATTACATAGTTGTTGCAATGAGTGATAGTTTAGATGACCAAACCACTCATGCCAAAGTTTGCTCAAGTAATCGCTATGAGCAACAAAAACTGATGAAAAAGGTGATGACCCAAAGTTTTCAAACTTGTACAACTTAGTAATATCATCAGAAATTCAAGTTGCAAGAACATGCTTAAGATCTTTTAGATCCTTGATTACAACTTGGTGAGGTGAAAACTTGACGGTTTTACCTTCACCTGCATGAGTGATTTGATATACTGATAGAAGGTTACAAGAAAGATTTGAAACACATAATACATCATTGAAATGACCATTTTCTACCTAAACTGTTCTAGATCCTACAACACTAAGAGATCTATCATCACCAACAAATATTTTCTTGGTGTTACATTCATTTAGAGCAGAAAATATGGCTTTATCCTTAGCCATATGATAAAATGCTCCTGAATCAATAAGCCACTCATCAGAAGAAGAAGTAGTAGTAGAAGGTGTATTGAAGGAAAAACCAGAAGCAGAAAGTGCATGTCCATGAGAAGAAAAAGAAGAAGAAGAATCAATACTGATGTTGTGCTTCTTCATCGTTGCTTCTAAGGCTGTCATCTTCTTGAAACATTTGGACTCATCATGACCATCTTTATCACAAAAGTTGCAATGCCTGTTAGTATTCTTACTTTTATATTTTACTCCTTTGTCACCATTAGGAGCTGAAGCTATCTGAGCGGGTTTGGGACCCTTAGGTTGTTTGTTGTTGTAGTGAGGATGTTGCTTCTTGGGATACTTGGGTTTATCTTTTTGCTGGGAAACTAAGGCTTTGTTGGAGGTACCTACAGTGTTGATCACTCCAAGTTGTACAAGGCTTTGTTGGAGGTACCTACAATGTTGATCACTCCAAGTTGTACAAGCTTATCTTCCTCTCTAATCAAAGAAGCACAAAAGGACTCAAGAGTGGGTTTTACATAAGCTTTCCCTAGAGCCTCTTTCATGGCATAAAAGGTAGATACAAACATAGAATATGAAATACCTAGCTTAGAAAGAATAAGATATATGCAACGCTCTTCCTCCATTTTTATCTTACATTCTTCACATAAAATTCTGAGTGTTTTAAACATAGATAGATAGTCTCCAAGGAAAGAAAAATCACTTGGACTCAAGGTCAGTATTTGATTTTCTAACTGTTGTGCTCGAATAATATTGAGTTTACCAAACACAGATTCAATCGTGTTCCAAGCTTCTTCAGGTTCATCAATTCCTTGAAGGTGGTACCTTAAATCAGGAGAGATGGACATTCCGATTAGTCCATGTGCTTTGTCATTCCTATTATCCCATTAGGCTTTCTTATCATCATCAATGGGTGTTGTTTCCTTTCCCAAGGTAATCTGGTACAGGCCTTTACTTCTTAATAAATCTTCCATATGGGTTTTCCATTGGAAATAGTTGTTGCTAGTAAGCAAGACATTACTTGTAGAATCCATATTAAATATGCAGATAATGCAGATTTAAAAGCTGAAACTAATGATCTGGATCGAAAGATCTCAAAAAGTTATGCGGTTTAAAAAAAAAAACGGCACTGAAAATGAACTTCCGATGTGAGAGTTATGCCTTTTTAAAAAAATGCATAAACAATAACCAAATAACCATGTGATAGTGTAAGCTACTTTATGAAGTGACCCACTTTTACAATGAAGTTACCTTATAACATAAAAGTTGCATGCAAAATAAATAACTCTAAAATAAAATATTAAGCTACTTATAGTGATTCACATTTATACTTGAAGTGAAATGCACTTTACAATTTTTAGCATGAACTTTTTCAAAAAAAGTAACAAAAGAGAGACTTTAACTCAAGACCTCTTACTTAATAAGGCAAATTTTAACCAAATGGTCTAGCAAAACATATTGTAATGTTCAGAAGGAGGATTGGGGTTGTTGTTGTTGTTTTTATTGTTGTTGAAGACGACCTTGGAGAGCACGCTAAAAAAATACTCTTTTCACACAAGAAAAAAATTTCGCTTCTCGATGACAACAAGGGTTAGATCTCGATTAGCTTACCCGGAAGATGCACATTTTCCTATCTGTTTCTGATTTGTCGAGATCGCACAGGTCATGGGGAAAAGAGCATACGTAGATCTAAAAGAGTAGCAACTCGAAAATAAAAAATACAAACCGAAATAAATCAAAATAAAACTTTGCAGAAATTTTAAAAATGTGTATTCAAGCTTTATACCTCCGGATCTGACTGTAATGGTCGTATCTTGAGCAAATGGAAACCTTTTCGAGTGAAACGAAAAATGATCCTGAATGAAACGAGTGCTACAGACACAATGGAACAGTCCTATTAGCCTAGAAATGTACGAAAATTCTAGAAAATGGAGATGAGGCAACTCGGCTTCACGATCTTGATCTACAATAGGAGTGGGTCTTCAAACAGGCTCTGATACCATGTTTGACAACAAAGGTATTCCAAAAGAGGATGAACACCTTCAATAAACACTCACAGAACCACATCAAAGATCAACACATCGATGTTTTCACGTGGTAAAACCCCTGCGAGGAAACATCCACGGCCCTAGCCAACGCGGCCACTTGGAGCAGTTTATTAATGCAAAGAAAAATATTACAGAGAGATTTTACAAGAGAGTTTCTCACAATTGATCATCGAAAAATGACCCTCCATGCTTTTTAAATAGAGATCATAGACCAATCGGGTGTTAAGCCACAGATCAATGGCCATTAAGATCGAGGAGAGTATGAATCGTCGGATCACTCTATGTCGGGAACATATCGTGACTGTCGGATTTCCTAACTACAAATGCATACTAATGCATACTAAAGAAACACACTTTTACCTAACGACATATTAGACCAAGTAGATATTAACTAACTCCTAAGTGTCTAAATATCCTAGGAATGACATAGTTGACAAACAAGAAATCCTAGGTTTATCTATTTGAATTGGGGCTTCTAAGAAGTATGGAAAAATGACCATCTAAACAATACATGCTAGATCCCTATAAAAATAGAAAATATGATAAAAGATGGAGCATGAGAGAAACAAGTGAGAGGAGAACCATCAACTTTAATATCTCTAGCATGAGGAACACTAAAATTCATAGATGGAAGTCTCTATCTGTCGTACACCCCATAGTGCATTCATGTACTCCAAAAAATCAATGATGTAGGTAGGTATCATTGGAGAAAATGGGTGGCAAAATCCACTAAGATCTTATAGAAATCACTACCAAGTTAAGGAGATTCATCACTAAAGTAACAAGGGGTTGAGTAAAATGAATTCAAGAAGAAGAGGCTTATTTAAAGTGATAACAGGTTGGGATTGTCCCTAGAGTTGTAATAGGGGCATATGGGCCCATTAGAGATAAGAGTAGAATAAGTATGGTGGCCATTTAATGTAAGGTAGACTAGGTCTACAATTTTAGTTATTATTAAATATGACCCCATTAGGTAGTTCATATTTAATAAATGTAGTGTGGCCTCATTAAAGAAGGTCCACTAGGTAGTTAACATTTTTTAGGATATAAATAAAGATGGATTCCTCTTTATTGAGCATGTACGAGAAGATCAATGTATTGGAGCTCATCTCATTGGGAGGTTGCCCCCTTGAAGAGGCAAGTGAACATTACATCTAGTTCTTAATATCAATAAAGGTTTGCGTATAGTGTTATTTTCCAATTCTAGTTTTGTAATTTTCCTTTCACTGTTATATTTCCATCTATCCTGCTCTATTTAATTGCTTTCCATTGCTATATTATGTTTGGTTTTCTCTGAATATTCTATTTCAACTAACAAGGAACACTATAACCACCTTCACAAGGCCAATCCAATTCACAATAGTTGATATCTCTACCTTGAGAACAATAGCTAAACATTAACAATAATCAAATTTGAGCAACTAAACATCTTAAGATTTTCCCTTCCAAAATCGAAAAAAATGATTCATGTATACTCGTTAAAGAAGTAAATTTATTGTATACTTAATATATATGAAGATACATTCAAATAAAATAACCTAAACAAGCAAGAGCACCTTAATATATTTTTATCATATTGCAATCAATTCCATTTCGCTATAAATTTAGTGTTACTTTTTTTTTCCAATGGGAACATTTCTCAATTATATTATTGAATATAATGTGTTCTCTAGTCTATAGATGTTACAAAAACAATGCTAAAAAGACATAACTGTCAATGAATCTTTCACCAATAGTGGTCTCTCGACCATCAGATGGAGAAATTTCAAAAATAAGAGAGGTATAATACCAGGTTACGAAGAGAGCGCTGCAATGACTTTGTAGTCAAATAATTTTAGAGGAAGCCAATGATCAGAAATAGAAAATAAAGGCACAAAAAACTTGGAAATAGAAGAGGGGAATATAGGTAGAGCTTAATAGAGAGTAATGAAATGGGATGGGCACTCATGGCCATCTATCCAGAGGTTGTAGGCAATAATGCCCTTTTTTTTTTGAAGTGCCAACTTGGATAAATGGTCTGCAGACTTATTGTGCACCCGGAAGATGTGGTTGAAGCTGAGGTTTTTAAAAGAAGGCATAAGTAATCTAATTCTGTCCTTCCAATCCAGAAGGGAGATAGCTTGAAGGTCACCCTATTGTTTAACCACTCAATGATAATTCTTGAATCTCCAAGCATCTGAAGAGCTTCAATGTGAAGTCTGGAGGCCAAAAATAGTGTAGCCCAGACACCCAAAAGTTCATCTCTGGTATTGGTACCCGGGCCACAATTAAAAGTCCATCGATAGAAGGAGTTTTTTGATAATCTGATCAGTCCACCATCACCACTCTGTGATCCATTCAATGATGCTTCTCCATTGAACTATCCAGTTGTAAAATCCTCAAGTTCATGAATCCTCTTTGTGGTCTTTTTTCTTTGCTTATAAGGGTGGCCTTCATTCCAACTTTTAAATAAAACCAGTGTTTTATGAGCTGTAGTGTTTATGGAAGGGATCTCATTTGAGAAGATTTTATTGTTCCTGATCAACCAAATGGACCAACAAATCAGAGATGGAAGATGTTTAAAAAAGAGTTCCCTATGCGTCCAATAATCAAAGCAGGAAGAGATAGATGGCCCGCCCCAAGAAGAGTTGATATCAAGCACCAAGGTGATTTTTCTCCAAACCAATCTGGTGAATGGGCAATTGATGAACAAGTGGTTTGCAGTCTCAGTATCTTTGAAGCAAAGTTGGCAGATGTTTGGTCCAAAAAAACCTTTTTTCTGAAGGATATCCCAGGTGTTCAGTTTATAATTGGTCATGAGCCAAGAGAAGAGCTTTATTTTGTGGGGAAGATGCCAGCGCCAAATTTTTTTTCTCCAACCCTTTAAATTAGTTGGCCAGATCGAATGTATAATCTCTGTGTAGACATTTTGAACAGTAATATTTCCCGAATGATCTCCCCTGAACCATAATAAGTGATCATCCCTATCATTTAAGTGAATACCCACAAGAGATAATCCCGCATAGAAGGTGTTCCAAATTGTAGCATGGTCATCGTTGAGGCTGAGCGAAGTGCTGGAAAGCCATCTGTCGGGAAGAGAAGCCGAAAGAGATCGATCCCGGATCTGAAAAAGATACCAGATATTTCTTGAATGAATATGCTCTATAAGAAATGGAGTAAGAAAGGAGGCATCTCCTAGCCCAAGGATGCGATCTCGGCCTAGCAAGATGGAGTGGCTCGACCCTAGTTGCTAGAAGTGCCCACACATAATCCAGTCTTTTGATTTTATCAGTTTTTTCCAGAAAAATGAGTACGCCCTGGAGGTAGTCGAATCAAAATGAAGCCAACTGATAACTGTGGAATGTGCTAGGTATTTGTCTTTAATGATGGAATGCCAAATGCCTGGTGAAGTCAAAACTCGACAAAGAGAGTTGGCTGCAAGTGCATAGCTGAAATGGAATAAATTGCGGATCCCCCATCCTCCTTTTTGTTTTGGTTTTGCCAAGGATTCCTAGTTGCAAAGATGTTGTCTAGATTGGTCTGAGCAACCCGACCAGAGGAAATTATATGTCAATCGGTGGAGTTTTTTAATTACCGAAGTAGGAATCGCTGCAAGAGCCATCCAATAAACTGGTTGTCCTTCAAGAACAACTTTGATGAGGGTGAAATGACCACCAAGAGAGAGCCATCTCGTGCATCAATGACCAGTCTTTTTTTCTATTTTTGTAATGAGCCAATGCTAGTCCACCAGCTTATAGGAGTCTGCCTTTAAAAAATATCCTAGATACTTGAGTTCGGTGGAAAGATGAGTAAAGTTATATGGAAAGATACCCTTGAGATGATCCAGAATGTGTTGTTGTATGTTTGCAAAGTGAAAACTTTATTTTTCCCCAATTGATCGACAAACCCGTAGCACTGCATAAAGTATTTAAAATCTCTTTAATCTTAGTCCATTCCTGCAAAGAATCATTAGTCGTGATGAGAAAATCATCAACAAAGAGAAGATGTAGGATCTTGATGGTCCTGGACACTTTTATTCCAGAGATCTTTCCATCAGCTTGTCCAAGTTTAAGGAGAAGGCTCAAGACTTCCATAGCCAAGATGAAAAGCAGGGGAGAGAGGGGGCAGCCTTGTCGCAGATCTCTACCACTACAAAAGAAGGTAGATGGCTCCCCATTAATCAAGAAGGTCAGATTTGCACTCACTACACAACTCATAATCCACTTAATCAAATGGTACCTAAAACCTATCTATGTCAAGATCAATCTGAGGAAAGGAATCCCATTGGTGGCAAACATGTATACAAAGAGTATACATAGAGTTGAAAGGAATCCCATTGGTGGCAAAATAGAGATAAGATGATGGAAACATAGTGTTAGCATGACTATGTTCATTTTGGTAGAAAAATTTCGTTTAAAATCATGACTATATGGGACGCATAGACAATATCATTGATATAAAGTTGGTGTTTTATTTATTAAAAAGGACATTTTCAAGACAATATCATTGAAAATTTTCCAAACATAGTAATATAAAGTTGGTGTTTTATTTATTAAAAAGAACATTTTCAAGACAATATCATTGAAAATTTTCCAAACATAGTAATATAAAGTTGGTGTTTTTTATTTATTAAAAAGGACATTTTAAAGATGGAAAAAAATAAAAGCATATTTTCATTACTCTGCAAAAGTCCAACAAACAAAAGAGTTTAAGATATTTAAGATACAGAATCGAAAAACCTACTGATCAATGCATTCAACTACAGAAATTTGCATTTTAATATTTCGTGCACTTTATAGGAGGGCCCACCAAAAGGATCTTCTTTTCTTGCAAAATGACAGCGCCTTACAAATTATTTCCCCAAATAAATTGCCAAAAGAAATAAATCAACTCAACACCTGTCAAAAACGTGTTATGAAATGTCACAGTGATGAGGCATGACAAGCTGTAAATTGTAATTACGAAAGGCGTACATCTATTGATAATAGACACAATTAATGATCTTTTAACCTTATTTAACTTTAAACCCTAATCTGATGGCTATGCATTGAAGACGCTGGCATATTCTTAGTCGTCCTCCAAAATCAATGGGTCAGATTTATTGTTTATAACGTTCTTGTATTTATCAAAGCATCTGTTAACGTGTTTACTTTTTAACATTTATCTAATCACATTAAAAAATCACTGTAAGGATATGTAATTGCCACATTTAAATGATTAAGTAGGATTAAACCGTGCAGCTAAACGTTTCATATTACCACAGACTAAATGATTAAGTAGGATTAAACCGTGCAGCCAAACGTTTCATATTAGCAGCTGTGCTAGTTATACCACATCTGAGTGGAATGGAGTAAGTTAACTCCGGAGCAAATAGATTTGTTTTTCAATAAAAAAAAACGGGTCTGAATTCCCAGATTTTCAAAGATAGTTTGATTTTCGCTTGGATCAAAGTTCCATGCATTTTCAAAACCTTTTTCATTTTAAACCAATCCAGATACTCAGAAATCAATCAAAATTCTAAATAGATCAAAATTTAAACCGCACCACCAGAAAAACTGCCAAAAAAAATAACTCGAGAGAAGAAAGATTGCTACATAGTTAATCCATAGTTAATCCACTCCGGAGTGGAATGCCTACTGGAGTTGGGATGCGGCGAAACTTGCATGTCACAGCGATCTACGGGTGAAGTTTGTTGAAAAAAAAGATCGGTGGGACCAGGATGAGGTCAGACATACATCATTTTGGGGTGTGGTGGCAGACTGTTGAATCCATTTATAGAGAGACAAAATGCTCATTTAACCTCTCCTCCTCATTTTTAGTAATGATTACTTTCCCTTTCCGCTACCCTCCATCCATTCGTTTCCATAGATTCTTTCTTGCCTGAGCCGTTCAATTCTGGTCCGTCGAATTTCTTTGCTGCCTTTCCGTGCGAGAGTCGATTCATGCAGAATAACCCAAAAGCGAGGGATGGTGTGCGGTCGTGGGGCTTTGAGGCTGGCTGGATCCCATCTGGGTCGTTTTCGATTCCATCTGATTTAACACCCACAAATTGGATTTGACCTTTCCATCCCTGAACCTTGACTGGGTCTTCTGTTTTCTATTTATTCGTCTTCCACACCGATCTTCACAGCACTGGAGGTCGAGGGTTCATTCTCTTCCTTCGATCATGGGGTTCCTCGCCATTCCCAGACTGCTGCTGCACGCTGCGGTTTTGGTAGCAGGCGTCAAAAACGCAATTTCGTGGGCTCTCCAATGTGTTGGGTTGGCCGAGATTCTGGAACCCGAGACCTCCTCTTCCTCTTCACGGCAAGAGACAGACTATAATCCATCTGTGCAAGAGGAAATACTAAGAGAATGGCTGCCCGTTACCACATTCGGCGAGTTTGTGCAGAGATTTCATGGGGAAATTGGAGAGGACGCTGTGTGTGCTGTGTGTTTGAGCGGGATGGAGGCGGAGGACGAGATGAGAGAATTGGGTAATTGCTTTCATGTATTTCACAGGAATTGTTTGGAAAAGTGGCTTCATCAACGTCAGACGACGTGCCCTCTTTGCAGATGCTGTCTCATGCCGGACCCGGAAATGGAAAGGGCCGATACGACGCCCCCTCAGAATAACCAGTCATGGCTTGTGGACAGTATCTCGTTTTTATTTTCCCAAGATTTAGCAGTTTACCCCTCGTAACGTGTGAAAGAGAATTGTCTCATCTGGTTTCGTTGCAGTTCTGGAATGGAGTTAAAAAATAACAATCAGAGGATCACTTCCAGAATATTGTGTCTCCTTGATTGTAAGGTTACAGATTTCGTTCCTCACTAATATGATGCCGTCTTGATTTCAATGTTATGGATGCTTTTTTCTCGTTAACATGATCAATGGACTAAAGTTGGAGTTTTAATTTTCAATTTTTTTTTTAATCTATTTTTCCAGCATATGAATCTGGGACAAAAACCTAAATCGCAGCAAAAAAAACCTAAAAGTTTCACTAAATTCAATTTAAAAAGTTTAAAAACTAGCATAGCCGCTAACTCGCGGTTGAGAACGCCGAAAGGTACCGTGCCTCCAATATAAAACGTTTTTAATGTGATTAGGGAAATGTTAAAAAGTAAACATGTTAACGGATGCCTTGATAAATGCAAGAAAGTTATGAACAATAAATCTGATCCATTGATTTTTGAGAACGACTAAGAATATGCCAGCATCTTCAATGCATAGCCATCAGATTAGGGTTTAAGGTTAAATAAGGTTAAAAGATCATTAATTGTGCCCATTGTCAATAGGTGTACACCTTTCGACGTAATTAAAAAAAAAAATCAATTTTTACTTCTCCCTATATAAATTTGGGTGAAACTACCTATTTCTGTTATTTAAATAACTACCCATTTATGTTGTTTAAATTAATTTTTGAATACATCAATGTTGTTTAAATTAATTTTTGAACACATCAATGATATAACCTCCATGTTATTTGTTAATATATGCATTTATTAATAATTCATTAAAAAAAACTCCATTTAAAACAATTAAATGTATAGACCCTAACCCTAACTTTACATCAACTATCTATACCTAATAGAGGACACCTTTACATGTATTGTGCTTAGCTAATAAAGGCCACCTTTACATGTATTGTGCTTAGTTACAAGACATGTCTTTTTTTTTAAAGTTAAAGCTTTAAAATATAACCAATGAGTAAAATTTATAATGAAGTGATATGCATTTTGCATTTTAAATTAATTTATAATTTTTGTGTCATACAATTTGTACTTCATTTTATTTCATATTTATATTTTGATTACTTTAGAGTTAAATCACATACAATGTGCACTTTGTGTCATTTTATAATAAGTTTATATACAATTTGCACCTTGTATTACTTTATAATATAAAATTCAAATACAATTTGCAAATTAGATTATCTATATAAATTTAAAAGTTACTTTAGAATAAAATCACTTGGAAAATAGAGAAGAACATGTGAACCCTTAACTATTTATTAAAAAAAACATTCCAACAAGTGACGTAAAGGAAAATTAGATATAGAGCTTCGGGAGAGAGGATTTTTTTTGGCCCTCTTAATAGTTGGGTTTTCATGATCCCCAATGCACATTAAACCTTTTTTATTCTGCAATTTGAATGAACACGATGTGAATTTCCAATCTAGATTGCAACTCGATTTTTCAATTTGTTCTACAACCTTCCATTCAATTTTCCACTCCAGCTTGCTCAAAAAAAAGCTAGATCCATGGTTCAACCCTCATTCTTCATGGCCCACAAATATATCTTATTGCATAATAGAATTGCCTTCCCAATGCACTAAGGTTTTTAATTATTTCCCACACTATGGACACTCTCCAATATATCTACCCATTTGATAGTGTAAATGATAACGACAGTTGTGGAAACGTTTCCCCCTACAGACAGGTGAAACCCCCCTTGGATCAAGATTCTTTTGACCCAAGATAGAAGGTATCAAATGGTTCCCTACTTTCCCCTTAAATCTATTTTATATTCCTACAAATAGAATGAGAAGAGAAGATGAGAGAATGTGATAGATGACCTACCTCCTTTCAGTCGGTTGTCCTCACTGCTCCAGCCCTTGATCTTAATGTCTAAGCTCCTGGTGCAAGAGAAACTTTGCAAGAGACAAAACAATACTTCCTCCTTCCATAGTATACTATTAGGAAAAATAGATCTATCTATATTGAAATAAGAAAAAATAAACATGCATACAATAAGCAACACAGGCATGAGAGGAATAGGCCAAGTTATATTATAAGGAGAGAAATAGAGCACTTACAACTTTGGTGTTGATGTTCTAATAGCTTGTTAGGGACCTAACCCCTCACGTAGGTAGAATAATAGTTTTCCATGTAATAAAGGTCAATATTAATAAGGCATAGCAATAAGGAGGAATAAGTTGAATGTAAGAAGACCTAATAGAAGCTTCTGCTTCTAGATTGTTCTTTTGGATAGACATATTTAGTATAAATAGGAGTAGAGGATATGAGAAGTTTTGTCTTGGATATTATTGTAATAGAGCTCTGCTCTGCTGGAGGTTTCCCCCTCGAAGAGGCAAGTGAACATTGTTCTCAGTAATCAAAGTGCTCTTTCCGGTGTTATTCTGGTATTATTGTGGTGTTGTTCTGGTTATATCATTGTTTATCTGCCATTTCTAGCTAATTATTTATGTTCTGCATACTATTTTATATTTGGAATATTCCAAGTGGTATCAGAGCACCTTCCTCGGTAAAAAATTGTGGGTTAATTTTTTTTTAGGGTAGAGATGTATTCCGACGTCTTAAAGCTACAAAGATCTATCGTTACGTGCATACACCTACGATCGGGGATTCATACACGCAAGAAATACAAGTGGTACTTAAGCACACATCTGTTGGCCACCCTTGTAATCCCTGTCAGTACCCCTTTGAGTGGTAGCGCATCAGACAACACTTGTATATAGATCGACCTAGATCTCATGATGTTGATTAACACTGGTTGTCATTGATGTCAACCCTTGAAGAAAGCCCCGTAGCACAAAGGTTTGGGTAATGGACCCAAGATTGTTTGATGTAAATATGATTCATTATTGTTTTTTCATGGTTGATAAGAAGTAAATATGGATGAACTCCAAAGTGGTCCCGTTATGGTGAAAGCCCTCATGGGAAGACACTTTGCGGAGTAAGAGAACCCATGTTTAATTGTGGAATAATGAGATGAAGGACAATGAATTTGTCAGGGACACTATCCTAGATGGATAGTTCTTATCATGCCATTTCCGGTGGTATGTAGAAAGTCACATAACTCCTCATGGTTAAAGAGTTATGACCATGTGAAGTTGGAGAACCCAGGTTTGGGTAATGGACCCAAGTTTGTTTGATGGATAACAATATGATTTTTGCTATATTTGAAGGTAATATTATTATAGATGGATAGTACATGTCATTCCATTTCTGGTGGTATGTGGAATGTCACATAACTCCTCACAGTTTGAGAGTTATGGCCTTACGAAGTTGGAGGACCCTCATATGTCATCTAGAAGCCCCAAAAGGTCAAAGTAGTCAAAGTGGTTTAAGAGATTTTAAAAGGTAAAGAATAAAGTGAAGTGATGAGTGTATTATAATTCAAAGTGAATACAAAATAAATTATTTCAATACTAAATTTAATGGAGAAATTAGAAGTGGGTTAACCCTAAAATAAGGAAAGTGGGCCAAGTGACCTAGAAGATGTTTCTAAGGAAGCTACTTGGAGAGTATAAATAAGAGGCAAGGCTCTCCCATTTTAAACACACTTGAGAATATTGAATATATATAGGTTTCTAAGGTAACTAAGAATATCTAAGCCGAATTTCTGAGGGAAGGTGAAGAAAAGAAGGTCGAAATGCAAGGAAGGATAAATTCTTTTGATGGTGCTTTCTAAGGTATGTTATTTACAGGTCATCTCACCATTTTCACTATAAGTTTTTTCTATAATGATTCAGACCTTGAAATTGCTATGCCATTGCGAAAACATACCCAAGTATCTGTGGTAAAAAATTCAGCTTGTGGGTCATTGTATTTTGGGAGTTACACTCTGTGGAAAATAGGGTTTGTGGCTAGTCCTGAAACTAGTCAAAAACAAGTGTTTCGGGTAAAAAAATCATAACTTATTCATAACAGATCCAAATTCAGTGAGACCAAATGTGTTGGTTAGAGTATAGTCTGTAGTATTTTTTGTAATAGTTTCAAATCAATTCAACAAATATTTTGTGTGGGGCACGCTCTACAAGGTCGCTCTCTAGAATACGTCAGAATTCAACAAGGTATGCCATTTTTTCTATAACTCTTTTTATGAGAGGTTCCAAGTAGTGAAACCTAGAGGAGTTGTATAAAACACACTGAAGAACATTGTTTATCAGTTTTATATCTTTATACATTACAATTTCAAAGTTATGATTATTTCAAGTTAGGGTTGTTGACTAATCCAAAACTAGGCATATGAGACTAAAGAAAAGTTTGATGAAAATGCTAGTCTCTTGTTGTTAAAGTTAAGGAAGGTTTGCAGGGATGTGATCATATACACCAGGTCTATTACAGAGCTACAAATCAGATTTGGATGATGAAATTGATGAGGGATTTTGGTTGAGGTACATGTTGAGTACATGGTTGAGACAAGTAGTTGATGAGTTGGCACATACATGAGGTGTATAGTTGATGATGTTGGCACATATTGATGAGTCATAGTTGATGAGTAGTTGACAAATGATTGGTACATACTTGGTACATGGTTGGATGCACTTTTTTATGATACAGGTTGATTACAGGTTGTTTGGTACAGGTTGATGCACTTGTTTATGGTATAGGTTGATGGATGGTTGATGCATGGTTCAAATTTATTGGTACAGGTTTACAATAGTATATCTCACAGTGATAGTGTGACAGTGGTTCCATAATTCTACTTCTACTTCAGGGTGGCAAGATGGGGCAAGGACAGGTGGTTGTAACCACCTTCTGGTTGTAGCCGGAGAACATAGGGGGTTGTAGCCTCTTTCTGGTTGTAGCCAGAGAATTGGGGAGTTGGAGCTTCCATCAGGTTGTAGCCTGAGAAACTAGGGGGTTGGAGCCTCCTTACAGTTACAGCTGGAAAACAAATGAAGTTGGTGATTCTAATGAATGTAATTCTTCAAGACATATAAGAAAAAACATTCTGTAGTTTTCTGCCGATTTGAGTTTCCACGTAAAACACTGGTGTACTATATATGTGTGTGTTTGTTCATTTGTTCATTGCTTATTTACTCTGCAGTTATCGGATGATAATTCTTCATTGATATAACACTTGGATTATATGGTTAAAAATGATTAAATTTCTCTATTACTGATTCACCCCCCCTCTCAGTAATAACAATTGGTATCAGAGCCGATTCCTTAAGGAAACAATTTAACCACTGGAAGGAGATCATGGATTATTCTGAGAATGGAGTACTAATGTTTAATGGTCAGAATGGTTTTAAGTATGAGATGTGGAGCATAAGGACGAAAGTATTTTTACATGCATAGGGACATTATATTTGACTATCAGTTGTTACAGGATATGATAGTTCAAAAAGGGCAAAGACTGCAACCAAGAAGGAATTGAGGAAGAATAACAAAATATCAATGGATTTCATATAGGAAGGATTACCTAATCCGGTAAGAGAAAAGGTTGGTAAATTTTCATCAGCAAAAGAACTTTGGGATAAGTTACATGACATATATTCTTCATCCATCACAGATCCAGAAAATGTCAAAGAAGATGCAGATACAAATCAAGAAGAATTATGTTCACCATCTCTAGAAGATTCAAAAGATGAAGAGTACATAATCACCAGAGGTATGTTGTTTTGTGTTAATTGTGAAAAACGTGGACATCTTGAAATGGAATGCCATGAAGGAAATGAGACAGGAAAAATAATTGAAAAGGAAGACAATTATGAAGAAGAATTGATTAGTGCTTTAGATGAACTAAGAGAAGAAAACAATTCACTCAAGAAAGAATTAACGAAACAAAAGGAAAGTGTTCACATTTTTTAAGAAGCCCAACAGGTCATCGCGAACTTAAGAACTCAGCTAGAAGAAGCCAGAAAGATTGAAGAGAATCTTGAATATAAAAACTAGTGTTTGGAAACCAACATAGCAACGCATAAGGAAGAAGCAAAAATGAGAGAGAAGATATTGACAGATCATCTTAAGAAAAGAGCTAACGATCTAAACCAGCTTGAGGCAGAGTTTGGTCAAGAAAAGAAAGGACTTGAAGAAGAAATAATCACATTATAAATTCAACTTGAAGAAGCAAAAAGAATAGAAGAAGTCATGAAGTCCCAGATAATGAAGAAAGAATAAGAGGTTGAGAAGATTAAAGAAGAAGTTGTCACATTGAGAAGTAAAATCGTCAAGCTCAACACGAATGTTGAAGAGATAGAAACATCCACATCAGTTATAGAGAATGAAGAGAAGCACTCTAGGTTGATAGAAAAGAAGAATGAAGAAAATATAAAGAGTTATGTAGAAGTACTCAAAGGAAGGAATCATGGTCAACCAGAATCTAAGAAAACTATTAAAGATACATCTTCAAGGGGACCATCCATGTTCAAGACACAAAGAAGCTTCAATCATGATCATGATCAGTCAAGACAAAAATTCAGAAGGACTACGACACAAAGAAGATCATTCACTCCCAGGTATGAAAATTTATTTTATGGTCATTGTTTTTATTGTACTAACTTTGGACATAAGGTTGCAGATTGTAGGGATTATAAAAGAAATATTCAAGCAAGAAGTGCCTATGTGGCCGCACGTAACATTGAGTGTTACAAATGTCATAACTATGGACACATAGCCAGTGATTGTAGAATCATGATCAATACTTCCATGAAAGAGAATATTGATATTAGATATAAGAAAGTATGGATAAGAAAACAAGAAGAATAGGTGAACAAAGACCAGGTACCAGAGATCGCAAGATTGGCAATAAAACGAGATGAAGAAAATTCTACAGAGAAAAAAAAAAGATGTCATATACAAAAAGGTTTGGATAATAACTGAAATAAAGGAAGGGCAAGTAAATAAAGATCAAGTTCAAGAGATTGTACTTTCAGGCATTGCAGTGAAAGATGAATCCACAGACAGAAAGAAAGAAGTCAGAGCTTAGAGAGACAATGAATCTACCCATGAAGATGATGATGAATCTACCAATGAAGATGATGATGAATACACATCAGAGCAGGAATTGTTCTGAGCCATCCGGCTTAGAGACTCCTAAGTAATATGAATATTAGATAGGGGAGTCTATGCGATAGCTGTGACAGACCAAAGAACCATCCTTCGAGAAGCTTGCAGAGTTTGAAAAGACAGATACAGAGCAATGAGTTAGCATAAGTACAGTTTGATAGTATAATGATAAATGGGTTATCATTATGGACAGTTGCACAAGTAGAGTCTTGGACAGTATGGACAGAGATGGATTCATAAGAACACTTAGCAGGTTTGTATAGATATATGATAATGGATGAGAGCATGGATTCATAGATTGGTTCAGAGACAAAGGAACATTATCATAATGGGTGATAATTACACAGGAAATGGCTCAAACAATGCTAATGTATTACAAATTGGCAGATATTTTTTGGAAATAGGAAGTGCATACAACACTGACAAAACTCCCTACGAGCTATGGAAATGAAGACCAACAAATGTGAAGCACTTCTGAGTTTTTGGAAGCAAATGCTACATCAAAAGAGAAGATGGAAGAATGAGAAAGTTTGACTTTCGTGTGGACAAAGGAGTACTTGTTGGTTACTCAAGTACAAGGAAAGCATACAAGTGTTACAATCTGAGATTGAACAAAATTGTGGAAAGAATCAACATAACAATTAATGAAATAGTCAAAAGAAAATGAATTAATGGAACAACCTTCCGAAGAAGAATTAGAAGATGAAAAAGAAGTAGAAGAGGAAGATGAAGATGAAGAGAATCCGACAAAAGAAGAAGAGCAAGTTCAACAAGTGTCTCCAAAGACATCTAGCAAACGAGTACAGAAGAATCATTCTTCAGATCAGATTATTGGAAACAAAGATGCAGGAGTTGAGACTGGAAGAAAAATCCATTCACCAGAACAAACACACCTAGCACTCTTATCTACAATTGAACCAAACTGTTTTGATGAATTATGGAATAAGGCCATGGATGAAGAATTGGATTAAATACAAAAAAATGACACTTGGGAATTGGTTCAAAGACCAAAGAATAAGAATGTGATCGACACAAAATGAGTTTTCAGGAATAAATTGAATGAAGATGGATAGGTTACAAGGAACAAAGCTAGATTGGTATGTAAAGGATATGCACAGATTGAAGGAATCGATTTTGAAGAGACATTTGCTCCAGTTGCCAGAATGGAAGGAATCCATTTACTTTTGGCTTATGCATGCTCCAAAAATGTTAAAGTATATTAGATGGACGTAAAATCAACTTTTCTAAATGGGGAACTTGAAGAAGAAGTCTACATTAAACAACCAGAATGATTTCAGTTGTTAGAGAACACAAACTATGTATGTAAATTAAAGAAGGCCTTGTATGGTCTAAAACAAGCTTCTAGAGCATGTTACTCTAGACTGGATAAGTATCTGCAACAGGAAGGGTTCAGAAAAAGAAGCGAAGACAACAACCTCTACATCAAGGTAAGTCAAGGTAAGTTTATGTTGATATTATTTTTGGTAGTGATGATGACAGGTTAAGCCAGAAATTTGCAAAAGACATGCAGAATGAATTTGAAATGTCATTACTTGGAGAACTATCCTTCTTTCTGGGACTTTAGATACGTCAAAGCAACCATGGAATTTTTATTTCTCAAACCAAGTATATCAGAGAAATTCTAAAGAGGTTCGGAATGGAAGATTGCAAACCAATTATCACTCCCATGCAAACCAGTTGTAAGTTGAGCAAAGATGATGATTTGAAGTCTACAGATCAGAGGCAATACAGGTCAATGATTGGCAACCTACTATATGTGACAACATCCAAACCAGATATAATGCAAGCAGTTGGACAGGTGACACGATTTCAAGCAACACCAAAGGAATCACATGTTTTGTAGTAAAGAGGATTTTCAGATATCTCAAAGGAACATAAGAGTTTGGATTATGGTATCCAAAAGGAAAAGATCTATCACTTATTTCCAACACAGATGCAGATTGGGTAGGTTGTATTGATGACCGACGAAGCACCAGTGGAGCAGTGTTCTACTTAGGTGAGTGTTTGGTATCATGGCGAAGAAAAAAACAATCATCATTATCTCTATCTACAGCCGAGGCAGAGTATATTGTAGCAGCAACATGTTGTACACAGGTTATTTGGATAAAACAAACTTTGACAGATATACAAGTTGAGTATGATAAACTCATTCCAATATATTGTTATAATACAAGTGCCATCAATATCTTAAAAAACCCAGTGATGGAATCCAAGACGAAGCACATTCCAATAAAGTATCACTTTCTATGGGAACAGGTTGCAGAAAAGAAAATCAGAGTTGAGTACGTGGGCACAAAAGAACAAGTGGAAAACATCTTTACAAAACCACTTCCACGGGAAGCCTTTGAATATCTTCGCTAAAGACTAGGAGTTTTTTCTGTTCCAGAATGAATGTTTTATGAATGCTTATCTTATATGTCTTAGATGTACATGAGGAAGCACCATAAGAGGACAATTCAGTCAGGGGGAGCAGCCCCGGATGGAAAGATACATTTTCCATTAATGACAAAGGGGGAGAGATTTATCAGATGCAGAGGACATAGGAAAATCTATCATACACAGAGGACAAAGGCATGGTTCTAGGGGGATCATGAGTGATATGATTTCAATATTGCATCAAAGTGTTTCCATCAATGCAAAAAGGGGGATATTGTTGATTAAGGTTTGTTGTCATTGATGTCAACCCTTGAAGAAAGCCCCGTAGCACAAAAGTTTGGCTAATGGACCCAAGATTGTTCGATGTAAATATGACTCAGTATTATTTTTTCATGGTTTATAAGAAGTAAATATGGATGAACTCCAAAGTGGTCCTCTTATGGTGAAAGCCCTCATGGGAAGATGCTTTGCGGAGTAAGAGAACCCATGCTTAGTTGTGGAATAATGAGATGAAGGACAATGAATTTTTTAGGGAAACTATCCTAGATGGATAGTTCTTTTCATGCCATTTTCGGTGGTATGTAGAACGTCACATAACTCCTCACGGTTAGAGAGTTATGACCATGTGAAGTTGGAGAACCCAGGTTTGGGTAATGGACCCAAGTTTGTTTGATGGATAACAATATGATTTTTGCTATATTTGAAGGTAATACTATTATATATGGATAGAAAATGTCATTCCATTTCTAGTGTCATGTGGAATGTCACATAACTCCTCACAGTTTGAGAGTTATGGCCTTACGAAGTTGGAGGACCCTCATATGTCATCTAGAAGCCCCAAAAGGTCAAAGTAGTCAAAGTGGTTTAAGAGATTTTAAAAGGTAAATAACAAAGTGAAGTGATGAGTGTATTATAATTCAAAGTGAATACAAAATAAATTATTTCAATAATAAATTTAATGGAGAAATTAGAAGTGGGTTAACCCTAAAATAAGGAAAGTGGGCCAAGTGACCTAGAAGATGTTTTTAAGGAAGCTACTTGGAGAGTATAAATAAGAGGGAATGCTCTCTCATTTTAAACACACTTGAGCATATTTAATATCTATAGGTTTTCGAGGTAACCAAGGATATCTAATCCGAATTTTTGAGGGAAAGTGAAGAAAAGAAGGCCAAAATGCAAGGAAGGATAAATTCTTTCGATGGTGCTTTCTAAGGTATGTTATTTACAGGTCATCTTACCATTTTCGCTATAACTTTTTTTATATAATGATTCAGACCATGAAATTTCTATTCAATTGAGAAAACATACCCAAGTATCTGTGGTAAAAAAATCATCTTGTGGGTTGTTGTATTTTTGGAGTACTCTTCGTGGAAAATAAGGTTTGTGGCTAGTCCTGAAACTAGTCAAAAACAAGTGTTTCGAGTAAAAATGTCATAACTTATTAATAACAGATCCAAATTCAATGATAACAAATGTGTTGGTTAGGGTACAGTCTGTAGTATGTTTTGTAACAGTTTCAAATCAATTCAATGAATATTTCATGCGGGGCACGCTCTACAAGGTCGCTCTCTAGAATAATCCAGAATTCAACAAGGTATGTCATTTTTTCTATAACCCCTTTTATGAGAGGTTCCAAGTCGTGACACCTGGAGGAATTACATAAAACAAACTGAAGAAAATTGTGTATCAGTTTCAGATCTTTATACATTATAGGTTCAAAGTTATGATTATTTCAAGTTAGGGTTGTTGACTAATACAAAACTAGGCATGTGAGACTAAAGAAAAGTTTGATGAACATGCTAGTCTCTTGTTGTTAAAGTTAAGGAAGGTTTACATGAATGTGATCATATACACCAGGTATATTATAGAGCTACAAATCAGATTTGGATGATTAAATTGATGAGGGATTTTGGTTGAGGTACATGTTGAGTACATGGTTGAGACAAGTAGTTGATGAGTTGGCACATACACGAGGTGTATAGTTGATGATGTTGGTACATATTGATGAGTCATAGTTGATGAGTAGTTGAAAAATGATTGGTACATATTTGGTACATGGTTGGATGCACTTGTTTATGATACAGGCTGATTATAGGTTGTTTGGTATAGGTTGATGCACTTGTTTATGGTAGAGGTTGATTACAGGTTTAGGTACAGGTTGATGCATGGTTGATGCATGGTTAAAATTTATTGGTATAGGTTTACAATGGTATATATCGCAGTGATAGTGTCACAGTGGTTCCATCATTCTACTTCTACTTTAGGGTGGCAGGATGGGGCAAAGACATGTGGTTGTATCCACCTTCCGGTTGTAGCCGGAGAACATAGGGGGTTGTAGCCTCCTTCTGGTTGTAGCCAGAGAATTGGGGAGTTGGAGCTTCCCTCAGGTTATAGCCTGAGAAACTAGGGGTTTGTATTCTCCTTACAGTTGCAGCTGGAAAACAAAGGACGTTGGTGCTTCCAATGAGTGTAATTCTTCAAGACATATAAGAAAATGCATTTTGTGGTTTTCTCTCGTTTTGGGTTTCCATGTAAAACACTGGTGTACTATGTATGTGTTTGTTTATTCATTTGTTCATTGCTTATTTACTCTGTAGTTATTGGATGATAATGATTCATTAATATAACACTTAGATTATATGGTTAAAAAGGATTAACTTGCTCTATTATTGATTCACCCCCCCTCTCAGTAATCCAACACATGAAGTCCTCCATAGATAAATCGATCAGCCGCTTAACTGCTATAGTACCATCGAGAACAACACTTGGGAAGATACTCTCTAGTACATGGGTAGTCAGGTAGTACGACTAAGGGCACGATCTAGCCTTTTTAGTTGGTGCCTTGAGATATTGGGCTGAGTACTATTATTGGACCCCACACATATATCAGAGAGCTATAGCACAAGGCACACCCTTTTCTGTAGAACCCTTGAATACCCTAACCCTTGGGATGGAAACAAAAAAAACAGAACAAACAAGATCTATTGTCGCACAACTGTGTCTCTTGCATTCAGGTTGCAAAATTATTACACCTTTCTTCCTGTTAAGCATTTGGGAATTTTATCACTGCAGTATTCTTCAGATCGGAGTATAACTCCACATGAGTAAAAAAAAAAAAAACTAGATCCTGTTGGCACCATTATGTGAGACCTATCCCATTGGATTCCTCTCTTCGCCCTTATCGCAGTCATACCTATCATTTTTTAGAAAAATGTTTTTCTCATGGACCCGACCCCCTTCTAACACCCTTATTTTGGATTTACCCCATTGGATTCCACTCGTTGCCCTGATCATTGTGATACACTTCACCCATAACCCATTTTTTGTGTGGTGCCACCCACCCCTTTTCGTGTTCCCTCTTCATCATGGACCACACCTATAGCCAAGACTTGGAAGCTTGCTTCAATTCCTTACACACTAATTTCACAGAAACCCAACAATAAGTGAGACAACTCAGTGCCAATATTGGCACCATCAATAAAAGCATGCATTCCTCCATTGATTCCAAAATAGAGGACCTCAAACAAGACCTCACTACCCAGCTTGAATCCTTCACTATGATGATCTGCACCAAGCTGCATATGCTTGCAGATCTTCCCTCATCTGACCCACCTTTGTAAACTAAAGGTGAAACATCCTCTCATTCCCAGAATTTTCAGCCCCATCACTTTCAGCATGACCTACGCCTTCTGCGTGTGGATGTGACCAAATTTTATGGCTCGGATCCCATTGGTTGGGTAACTCAAATGGAACATTATTTCTCTTTGTATGGCATTACAGATGAGTTGGCCAAACTTCGGTATGGTTTTCTCCATCTAGATCAAGAATATTGGCAATGGTGGAAATGGAGAAAAAATGCCCGCCAAGGGTATGTGGCTTGGACACACTTTGTGGAAGAGATTTATGAATGCTTTGACACTGACACCAACCATTTAGGCCATTTGACAAAGTTGAAACAATATAGCACATTGGAAGACTTTATAGCCACTTTTGAGCATTTGGCTTTCCATACAGAGGGCATGTCTGATGCTTTTTTTTGAGAATGTTTTATCAGTGGCCTCAAGGATGATATTTGTGCCCATGTCCTCATGGATCAGCCTCAGAGTTGGGTGGACGCTACTAAAAGAGATAAGGAAGCACAACAGTCTGTCTCTTCTCAAAACCAAAAACCCTCCTTTATTCCTCACACTAAACCAGTCACTCCCACTCCTCCTTCTACTTCACTAAAGATCCAAAAAATGACTAGGGAAGAAATGGATGAACGTCAACTCAAAGGCCTTTGTTATAATTGTGATGAAAAATATTTTCTTGGGCACAAGTGTAAAGAAAAAAATCTTTTTATGGCCATCTCGGAGGATGTTTTAGAATACGATGTTGAGGCTCCCCTTGTGGTGTGACACCTGAACCCACTGACATGACCCCTCCCTCTGACCCTCCCGAAGTGGAACCGGTCATTTCCCTAAATTCTCTCACTAGATTCTCTACTCCCCAAACCCTCAAGTTAATTGGTTACATTAAGCATAGGAAGGTCATCATTCTTGTTGATAGTGGAAGCACCCATAATTTTATTCATCGTTGCATTGCCCAAGAAACTAATTGCTATATCTGTGCCATCAATAATTTTCAAATCATGATTGTGAATGCCAGGTCCATGAAATGTGGAGGGCGTTTTGAAAATGTGCATATCCAAATTGGTCAGTACCACATGAAATCTCATATGTTTTCTATCGACATGGGCAGTTGTGAAATTGTGTTGGGTGCAGAATGGATAAGGACTTTGGGTCCCATTCTCATGTATTTTAAGGAATTAACCATGCAATTTGACCAGGAGGGCCAACAATATAAGTTCCAATAAATCACCGCCGGTTCCCCAGAGATCATTAGTTCCCATCGCATGGAAAAGCTACTAAAAAAAGGTCATTTTGGCATTATTGCACAACTCCATGCTATTCAAGCAACTGAGACACCCTCTATGCCACAATACCTCCAATCCATCCTCTCTAAACATCAAGTAGTTTTTTACATTCCCCAGGGACTCCCTCCTTTCTGTGTTGTTCATGATCATTCCATTCCCCTTGTCCCCGACAACCTTCCTCCTAATATTCGTCCCTATCATCATCCCTTTTTCAAAAAAAATGAAATTGAGAAAATTGTTCAAGAATTTCTCTACACAGGTGTTATCTGCCCTACTACGAGCCCCTACTCTTCTCCCGTGGTCATGTTCCTTAAGAAAGAAGGTTCTTGGCGCATGTGTCCTGACTTCCGTGCCCTCAACAAACTCACCATTAAAGACAAAATTCCCATTCTTGTCACTGATGATATCTTGGATGAATTGAGTGGCACCCAGTTCTTTACTAAACTTGATCTTCGTTCTGGCTACCACCAGATACGCATGAACAAGGCAGACATTCCTAAGACTGCATTTAAAACTCATGAGGGCCACTATGAGTTTTTGGGCATGCCCTTTGTCTTGTGTAATGCTCCCTCCACTTTCCAAAGCCTCATAAATCATGTCTTTTGTGCTTTTCTCCATCATTTTGTCTTAGTTTTCTTTGATGATATCCTCATCTATAGTAAAACCTGGACAACTCATCTTTCTCATGTGGATCGATTTCTCCATATACTCTCTCAACACCAACTCTTCCTCAAACAATCTAAATGTGATTTTGGCACCTCGGAAGTCGAGTACTTGGTTCATCTTGTTGTAAAGGCTGGTGTTAGGGTGGATCCTAAAAGGATTGAAGCTATGCAATATTGGCCTCACCCAAAGACTCTCAAAAGCTTGTGTGGATTTCTAGGTTTAACAGGTTATTATCACAAGTTTGTTAAGAATTATGGAAATATTGCAACACCTCTCACTTCTCTCCTTAAAAATAATTCTTTCAATTGGACTCTCGCAGCTGCTCAAGATTTTCAAACCTTGAATATGGCCATGTGCACCACTCCATTCATAGCCCTTCCTGATTTAACAAAGAACTTTGTCCTGGAATGTGATGCTTCAGGGAAAGGAATTGGAGCAATCCTTATGCAAGAGGGTCAGCCTTTGGCCTTTACCAACAAAACACTGTCAGAGAAAAATTTGGGCAAATCAATCTATGAAAAGGAAATGTTGACTATTCTGCATGTCGTGGATCTTTGGCACCATTATCTATTGGGGAAACACTTCCAAATAAAGACAAATCATCAAAGCCTCAATTATTTTTTGGAACAATGCCTTTCCTCCCCAGAGAAACAAAAATGGGTGACTAAGCTCTTTGGATATGATTATGAGATCATTTACAAGAAAGGAAAAGACAATGTGGTTGTTGATGCACTTTCCAGAAAATACGAAGATGAAGGGTCCATTTTTTCTCTCTCCTTCATTGTACCCAATTGGCTCCAATATGTTTGCCAGGAATGACTACATGATCCCAAAACTTTGCATCTAATACAACAATTGCAATCCAATTCTCCATTTTCCCTAGGGTACTCTTGGCACAATAATGAGCTGCGATACAAAGGTCATTTGTATTTAAGTAAATAGTCAAAACTTAAATCCATGGTACTTTTTGAGCTTCATGCTACACCCATCGTTGGGCACTCAGGGTTTACCAAAACCTATGACCGGATCAAATGTTCTTTTCTCTGGGATGGTATGAAATAGGATGTTCACAATTTTGTGGAAGAATGTGATGTTTGTCAACGCAACCAGGGAAAAACAGTCAAATACCACTTCTGATTCCACCTGTTATTTGGAGGGATATCTCTATGGATTTTATTACAGGCTTACCTAAATCGAACAATAAATCAGTCATCATGGTGGTAGTTGATCGTCTTTCCAAGTATGCTCATTTCTGTTCTCTTCAACACCCATTTACAACCTCCACTGTGGCTCAACTTTTCATGGATCAGGTCTTCAATCTTCATGGCATGCCTCATTCTATTCTTTTTGATCATGACCCAACTTTCACCAGAAACTTTTGGCAATAATTGATCAAGCTACAAGGAACCCAATTGCATCTCAACAAAGCTTATCATCCCCATACTGATGGTCAAACTGAAGTTGTCAACGATTTTTTGGAAACATATTTGAGGTGTTTTGCATTGGAAAGGAAAAATCAGTGGGATTAATGGTTACCACTAGCTAAATGGTGGTACAACACTTCTTACCATACAACTACCTGCATGACTCCTTTTAAAGCAGTATATGGACAAAATCCACCTTCATTTCTCTCATACTTTCCATGTGTCTCGAAGTTCTAGGTGGTTGACCAAATGCTTACAGTTCGAGAGGCTATTCTCTGTACCCTAAAAGAGAATTTGGTCATCGCCTAGAATTGGATGAAGCAACAAGCAGATTAAGGTCACTCTGAACATCAATTTGCAGAAGGATATCAGGTGTTTCTTCAACTGAAACCTTATAAGCAAAATTTCCTCAAGGTTGACCATTATCAGAAAATGGCGCCCAAATTTTATGGTCCTTATACCGTTCTCAAGCGTGTGGGAAAAGTGGCCTATCAATTAAATTTGCCCAGTTATTCTAAGATCCATCCTATTTTTCATGTTTCCTTCTTAAAGAAGGTGATTGGAACTAAGTGCCAAACTCAAACCAACCTTCCTAAGTTGGACGAAGAAGGATCCATTTGGCTCCAACCACAAGCAATTTTGGACCAGCGTGAGCGTTGTCTGCGACAACGCACCATCAAGGAAGTGTTAGTCCAGTGGAAAGATAGAATTCCAGCAGATGCCACTTGGGAACCAATTACCATTATGCAACAATTTCCTCATCTCAAGCCTTGAGGACAAGGTTGTTTTTAAGGGGGAGGACATGTTAGGGACCTAACCCCTCACGTAGGTAGAATATTAATTTTCCATGTAGTAAAGGTCAATATTATTAAGGCCTAACAATAAGGAGGAATAAGTCAAATGTAAGAAGACCTAATAGAAGCTTCCGCTTCTAGAAGGATCTTCCTCTAGATTGTTCTTTTGGATAGACATATTTAGTATAAATAGGAGTAGAGGGTATGATAAGTTTTGTCTTGGATATTATTGTAATAGAGATATACTCTGTTGGAGGTTTCCCCCTCGAAGAGGCAAGTGAACATTGCTCTCAGTAATCAAAATGCTCTTTCTGGTGTTATTCTGGTATTATTCTAGTATTATTGTGGTGTTGTTCTGGTTATATAATTGTTTATCTGCCATGTCTAGCTAATTATTTATGTTTTGAATACTATTTTATATTTGGAATATTACATAGCTCCTCCAAGATCTCCTGTCCAACCCTTTGAATGTCATAAGACCAATAGTATAATACTCTAAATTTCTTCTTCCCCTTTCACCCAAGAATGGCCTCCATTTTATAGGAGTTGAGGCATAAAAACCATAGAAAAATTTGAGAAGAGGATAGGATCAAATGTGGAATTGGTTGAACATAGAATATTGACCTTGCCTTGGATAGAGGGTAGATCAAACCACCCCCTAACCAAATGAAATTCCTGGAAACAACCCCTCAAAATAAGGTATGATGGTTGTAACCACGTCATCACTCTCCTAGAACTAAGCATGAGGCGATGATATTTCTCCCCTAAAACTAAGAAAGGATTGATGACAAGGGTTCATTGTTCCTCTGCATAAGGGAAGTGGGCGATGAAACTAGAAAAAGGCCAAAATATCAAGTTGAAAGATAGTATTTTGACCTCCAAATGATAGGTTCCCCTCCAACATGTCTAGGGATTATGAAAAACACTCCCACATGGTGATGAAAGTGCGACACTTAAGTGCGAGAAATAGGTGTGTAACAACGGCCCCACAATTGTTTGTGGCCTTCAACTTCCCATCCACATAGTAATTTTATGCTATTGAATCAAGGTTTTTAGAGTTTCCCTCTTCCTTGACAACTTCTTCTTCCTTTTCCTCATGGGTCATTTATTCCTCTTTGATATTCTCTTTTAATTTGATCCATATCCAAATATATCATGAATACTTCATTTTCATCCTCTAGAGCTGCATCCCAAACCACCTATAGCATTTCCTCTTTTGCAAAATCCTCATAACTATCAAAAGAGGGTTATGGGTTTGTGTAATCCACGGGCCTTGTGCTCTCCAATTGTCACTACAATATCTCTTTCATTTAACCAACAAATATATGGAAGCCACCCTCGATTTGGGTTTATGAGTCCACAAGGAGGTCTGGCCCTATTGGTTATTCATTGTCCACAGAGAGTAGCCTAATACCCATATTTCTAACTCCAACAACAATTCCAATCCACCAACTCTCTTTCCCCTCAACATACACAACCCAAGGAATGAGATACTCTTCTCTGTCACGTAGTCCCTCAGAATATCCCACTTCACTCCGAGTATCTAGTGCAAGGTCAAACATGAAATATCTCAACTGGGGACTCCATGAATTTTCAACTATTCTAAGATTTCTCACAATATCCTTCTCAATTCTCTTGATCCATTTCCTCAACAAAAAAAACTTACATGAACATATCCTAACACTTGTACGCACACAAAATAATTATCACAGGCACATAGTTTGATTCTTATCATAAACTCATCCCCACAAAGTTGTTTTTCCATACCCAGGATGACTGGTTCTCTTTTCCAACACCCATCTCTCATCTCGTTGTCGCAAAAATCTATTGTAAAATTGTCTTCTCTCCTACTCAAATTTCCCTTTCCTTCTTTTCTCATGCTTGCTTGACTCTCTCTCTTCCCCCAAAATGATTGTACTCCACCCATGTTGTCATAACTAGGTAATATGACTTTCTCACCAACCTCTTACATGATTTCAATAATTGTCTGATTAATAAGTCAAAGAAGGATTATATGGTAATGACACATCAACTTATGAAATTGACATGGGTTTTCCCTTAGACCCCCTTTTAGCCCCCTCTCTTGTAGAATCACAACCTCCCAATGTAAATGTCCCTCTCATATTGTAACCAACGAGGTATTTTTATTAATAATTTTAATGTACAATATACATAGCTCAACCCTCGACCACATTTTTCAGTACAAGCTCTCCATCCTGAAACATACTAGCTCACTAGCTTAAATTACATATGTAATATTACATTATAATTCATGGGGATTGAAATTTGGGATGTTACAACCCCCCCACCCCCCCTATTTTTGCAATTTCCTTAGTGCACATCACCATACATGTGTACATACTTATTACAATACTAGGCTCTCTAGCCTTTAATCAATATAGGCTCTTCGACCCAAAACATGCATAATTATTTCATAGTTCAGTAACCCTTGCAACAATTCCAACTAGAAATCTCTCATTCCCCTCAATCTAAATGACCCAAGGAAGTGTATCCCCTTCTATTCTCTAAATTCCCTCAGCTTGTACCACTTCCCTTCTAGGGATCCAACATAGAACGACTAGTAAGTCTTAGAGTAGTGGATGCATGAATTCCAATTGCATTAAAATTTCATATTTTATTGACTCCTACATCAATTCCAACCAAAAATATCTCATTCCCTTCAACCTGCACAACCAAAGGAATTGTACCCCCTTCTCTATACCGTAGCCCCTTGGGTTGTCCCACTCCCCTTCCAGGGCTCCAACATAGTTTGGACAAGAATTCTTCGAGTTGTGGCTCTAGCAACTCCAAATGCAATAACAAAGTGTCCAAAATTTCAAAACCACTACGGGTATGCCTCCCACATTGCATCTTCCATATTCCACTTCACTTCTTCTAAGTAATAACAATTCCACTAGAATTTACTTATTCCATGCCTTTGTTCTTGAGCTCAACTTCCTTCTAGTACTTTCCTTTCCGGGTACTCAATTCATGTCTTCATTCTTCAGTTGTTCCTATAGAAACCATCAAGAAAATATACATGTTATAGATATCATGCAACAATTTTCTTATCCACGAAAGCTATCAACTCCAAAATGTAATCATGTATTCAAAAATATGTTTTCAATCATAACCCAATAATTATCTGTATGGCTATTCTTTATTTCACAAAGCTTCCACGAGAAAGAACTCAACCTATGAAACACCCTCGTGAATCCAACCATGTTCCATATGCATTCTTAAGTTGCCTTTTCCTTGCTATACTCACCCTCTATGCTCAAACATCCTCTTAATTGTTAGACATCCCCTTAGGCGATCCATCTTGCCAAGGATTTCTCATATAAGGAGAGTGCCAAATTACCACTAAACATAGACTAGTAGTCTGTAATCTATGTAAATCATAGGGTTATAGTGTCATAATAGTGGCCTTCTTCCCTAGATTCCTAGATTCAATAGTCATTATCTCATCTGTATCACACACATATAATCATCATGAGATATCATCATAACAATGTCACTTATTAATTTTCAAAATATGTTTCATATAGGAAATGGAATTTCCCAAGCATGAGATTCCCCCACATAATCTTTGGATCTTGTAGATATAGGCATCGGTCTTCCTTATGGGATTACACCATTTCCATATCCAAAAACCATTCTACCCACAATATTTCCCAAATTTCATTTAGCCAAACAAATTGTCAATATTCATGAACATTATCATTTTATTGCAACATCTACAACAACCCATTAAGTGATATTAGAATTATAACATACTAATCATTCCATTACCAGTATTTGCTAATCCTCTCAATGGAATGAAACTATCATTCATTATATTTGCATTATCAACACACCAAGCCTTTCATAATGCAACCAAATATTTCTACCAATAAACCAATGTGCCAATACTCATGGTCACATCTATGTAATGCATCCTTGCAGTGATTCTGGAATACCGCATATCCATATCATGCATTCAACCATGGTTTGTAGGAAGGTCCATAAAACACATCAACACATCAACACATCATCCATGCTCTTCCCTATTACTCTCTCAATAATTTGGATACCTTCCTCTTCGACCCATACACAACACCAGTTTAATTCTCTTTAGTGTTGGAAAACAGGTTGCAATACAAACATTAGTTATATGTGGGATGATTGTTGGGAAATTGTATAGCATTATATCCCTTCCATATCCAACCACATCAATGTCTTACACACGACTATGTATTCTGGCATCTATTTCTATAATAGGAGTATGTATTTTTACTGTCATGGTTATGATCTCCTAACCAACATAACATAGCACTAAATTTATCATAACACATGTCCATTGAAAATTCAAATTTCACTGAGGGAATGGTTACCTCAATTCCCTTCAAAACTTATGCATCATAAACAACCAAATGCATACTTGCATGGATGTTATAAAATTAATTGATGCTACCTGATCAAGTAGTATTTTGTAGAATATCGTAGGTTCTCCTCACCAACCTCTTGATCAACATTTTATCATCCTCATTTTGTCTTCATATGGATGGTTGTCATATGAAATGACATCATCACTTTAAACCATGCTATAAACCTTTTTCTTGGATACATAATCCAACATTAGCAACTTTCAATCGTAATAACAACTTTATTTCATATATATATATCAATATACTATTCTTAGTCTATAATCATTCCATATGCATGTACATGCACCCTCACATGCACCAAGCATTTATTCGCAACATTCCTACTAGTTAAACATGCATTCTATCTTTCCAATATGCATCCTTCATCACTTCTATGTATGCCTTCCAATGCATATTTATTCCATCTCTATATTATTATTATTATGATTATTATTTGTTGTATATGGTTGTCCTTGAATTCCTCTAGATCCTTGCTACTTTGTGTGCCCTCATTCTGGTCATATGTGCCCCATTTCTTCCAGCTGAGCACCTTCCAACCAGGTCCAACTTGGCCATTTTTTCAATTCCAACCAATATATATCCTTTTGGTACTATCACCTCACAACTACTTCCTTTACATAGACAATCTTATCTAAAATATATTTTGGTTGAACGTTTCAATATTCCTAATGTGTAACTGGGAATACTCTAGATTAATATTAGCAATGCAATTTAATTAAGCACTCACTACTTCCTTGACCAAACCAACCTTAAAATTCACTTCATTAATCAACGTTTTGGCACACTGAAATGTTACATTTATGTCTTCCTTTCCTTTCGTACTCTCCATGTTCACAATTGTTGTTATATCAATTGCATCACAATTCTCATTCATTCTTGTGATTATTCCCTAAGTGTTTCAAGGTATTCCAAATAACTTAAGAATTCACCTTATGGGACATTATACAAACATCTCAAGTTGTTCATGAGCTTTGTCCAATATTGGATGTTCTTTAATTTATGAAATACCTTTCTTCAAAGTCTGATTGCATCCTTCTAGAAGCAATTTGCACACACTACATTGCTTTATTTCTCCACTGACACCTTTAAAATGAATGAACCTTCATTATTTCAACCACTAAATTATTTTCTCTTATAGCCTTCTTCCACTACACACTCTAATAAAATAAGTGGGTTTTCTTATTCTGAATACTTTAGTTATAGTTTCTACTTCATAGCTAGTAGTGCTTCTAAGTCTTTGTATACTAGACCCTAAACATGATTTTCTCACCCCCGTGACTCACACATCAGATCAATAAGTCCTTGTTCCTTCTATAACATGCTTTGTTTCCATCATTACATTTATACCTTCAAGGCTTAGGGAGAATTACCTTACATTCTAGGCTTGTGTTTTTTTTAATAATAAAAACCATCATCTTGATGATGTGGCAATCTGGATGACATGGCATGGAACATTGTTGCTGATATGGAATTGATGTCCACTTTTCATCCCTTAATATGGCCATGTCACCATAATCATCAATGAGATGAAGTATTCTTTTATCAGGGGTTGCCTAATTTCTTTCATCACCAATGGTTGCCATATTTCTTCTATCAATGATTGCCAAATTTCTAGTATCAACAATCGCTAAATTTATTTAATTGTTGGTCACCAAATTCCTTCTATCAATGGTCTCCCAATTTATTTCATCTATATACCTTGAAATCCTTCTTCCATCAAAGATCCCCTAAATGCACCCCGATGACCTACAAAATGGTCTCTTTAGTGGACTCAATTTTCGTCTTTTGGAGAGCTCTTTTTTTTTTTTGTATACTTTGCTAAACGATTAAATATACTTTGGAAAACTCCAAAATGGCTTCTTCAATGAATTGAAATTTTTGTCTTTTTGGTGAGCTCAAAAAATCTTTTTACTTCGCCAAACTACAAAATGCAGTTTGGTGAACTCCAAAATGGCTTCTTTGTCAGATTGAAATTTTGTATTTTCAATGAGCTAAAAAATTCTTTTTACTTCATCGAACTCCAAAATGGCTTCTTCGGTATATTGAAATTTTTGTCTTTCCAGTGAACTCAAAAATTCTTCTTTGGCGAACTCCAAGTTTTTCTCACTTCACCAAACTCTAGATTTCGTATCCAGAGAACTAAAAAATTCTTTCCCTCATCATTGAAATAATTTTTTTTCTCATCGACAGACTAAAGAATTTGTATTATCGGTGGATTGAAGGATTTGCAACATTGGTGAACTTAAGAAATTGTTAAATTGTTGATCCAAGAAATTTGTGACTTGGACGAGTTGAATGTTTTAACATATGAATTTTTGTCCAAATCTAGGATGAATATGGACCATTGATCTCAAGATCAAATGTGATCTCGGTTGTTGATTTAACTAAGGTTCACAACTACCATGAAAAGATGAAATTCGACCTTCTAGGAAAAAGTTAACTCTGCAACTTGTAGATCAATGTAAGTAATCACATATTTGATAATTCTGAGTGCAAATTTGATCTAAATTTGATTAGAAATTTGGGGATTTCACTATGATTTTACAAATTTCCCCAAATTCGATGTAGATCAAAACTACGCAATATAAAATTTATCAAATTCACATTGGTCTTTTGCCCATAAGGGTCCATTGTTGGAACCTTCACTCTGATACCACATTGTAACATACCAAACTCCCACATTGAGTCCCGTTATGACCAAAACATCATAATATAGCTTTGATACCAAATTCAAAATAGGAAAAATCATGTGTAGCATGACATACAAGCTCATGCAACCATCATTAATTCTAAAATCATGAAGACAAACTAATAAATCATACACAACATTCAAACATAAGAATACATAATAAAAGATAACAATAATACACATCATTTAATGGTAATTAAACACAATGACTAGATAACTTATCTTTATAATGAAATGTGGCCAACTGCCTACATATGAAGGATGTTCCTCCCAACCGTAGGCTATGATTCTCCATTCTATCAACAACAAGCCACCCCTAAGCTGGGGCTATGAGTCCATGAGGAGGTCTGGCCCTCTTAGCTATTCATTGTCCACACACAACAACCTAATACATAGATTTTTAAGTCCAATATAAATTCCAACCCACTAGTTCTCTTTCCCCTCAAATCACACAACCCAATGAATGGGATCCCCTTCTCTACTACACAGTCCCTCCAACCATCCCACTTCCCTCTAGGGCTTCAGTGCAAGGTCATCCAAGAAATATCTCAGAAGGGGACTCCAAGAATTCTCATCTATTCCAGGAGTTTTCATAGTATCCTTCTTAAGGATGTTGATCCATTTATTCAATAGAAAAAACTTTTATGAACATAGCTTGATCCAGATGGATCTCGGTGGCCATCCACCTTTTTCACTGAATCACAATCTTGAGGCTATGGTTTTGATAAACCATGATATTCACCCTTTTGAGGGGGAATGGAATGTAATGTCATCTTCATTTGTTAATTATAGACATTATGTAATGATTTCCTAGTGGTATTATGTACATGCCTACAACATAGCGTTAATGCACCGGAGCCCATTATAACTTTGTAGTTAAGCACACTCAGGCTAGAGTAGTACTGGGATGGTGACTGCTCGAGAAGTCCTAGTATTTTACATGCCTATAGCATTTTATAAACTTAGTCCAATTTATCCCACATGCATCATGGGAATTGTTCTTCTCTCACTCTCTCATATATAATTGAGGTGAAGGAGACCCTTTAAGAATGAAATGGAGTGTGATTTAAAGCTTCTTGTGAATGAAGCATGGCCAACATCTCTTTCTTTTTATATATAAGCTATCCCATTTTTCTAGTTTGTGTTCTACAATGTTTTTCTATCTCATTCAGTAATAGAAGTTGGGTTTCATTGTATTTATGTGTTCTCTTCTATATTTTTGTGTATTTCATTTTTATATCTCGGTTATATTTTTTCCTTCATGTCGTTCTCAAAATAATCTAGATCATAGCCTAATTCTCATAGGCACACAACCTGATTCTCAGCATAAACTCAACCCCATATATTTTTTTCCATATCCAAGATTGATGGTGCTCTTTTCCAGCACCCAACTCTCCTCTTGTTGTCCCAAAACATTGTTGTAAAACAATCTCTTCCCCTACTCAAATTTCCCTTTCCTAATTTTCTCATGCTTGCTTGACTTTCACTCTTCCCCAAAAATGATTGTATTGTTGGATTACTAAGAGGGGGGGTGAATCAGTAATAGATATTTTTAATCCTTCTAACCAAAACATGTAAGTGTTATTTATCTTTATGATTAATATAGCATTATCATTCAACAAATGTAGAGTAAATAAACCATGAACAATGAACAATCATACACATACAAAGTACACCAATATTTTTACGTGGAAACCAAATGAGGGAGAAAACCACGAAATGATTTTTCTTATATGTCTTTAAGAATTACATTCATTAGAAGCACCAAGTTCCTTTGTTCTCCAACTACAACTTGAAGGAGGCTCTAAACCCCTATATTTTTAGGCTACAAGATGAGGGAAGCTCTAACTCCCCAATTCTATGGCTACAACTAGAAGGAGGCTACAACCCTTTCTGTTCTCTAGCTATAGCCGAAAGGTGGCTACAACCACTTGTCCTTGCCCCGTCCAACAACAAGTGTCAAGTAAATGATAAAACCACTGCCAGATTGTCATTGTGAGATATACCACTGTAAACTTGTATCTATCCGTGCCAACAACCTGTAACCAACATGTACCAAGAATATGTAGGCAACCTAGACCAATAACATATACTCAACCTGTACCAACATATACCAAATATACCAACAACCTGTAGAAATAATCCCCTCAATATATTAGATCTGATAACATGGATCTCATACTATACCAACAACTTCAATAATATATCATAACCAAAATCCAAATACCATAAACCCTTACATAAAACCATGTGTCAAACCTCACCAACAATATGTCCAAATATGTGTCTTCAAGCATGAACTAGCCATATACCAAGATGACCAACAAATTCCTCTCGCAAAATACCATACGATATACCAATAAGACTCAGACATGCACCAACAATATACTTCAATAGATCTACCTTAAAAAAATTCTACAACAAGCCCTAAACTTCCAAGAGGGCATCCAACTAATTTACAAGGAAAACCCTCAACTAGATTTTTAGATTCAACACTACACATATGAAAACCATGCATTTTTATTCTTGTAGCCATGGATCTATTACGAGTCTGTTTCCGTAGCCGTGATTCCATTGTCACGATTTTGTTGCCATGATTCTATTTCCATGATTTTGCTGCCACTGTTCTATTGTCGCGGTTCTGCTGCCACGATTATGTTTATGTGGTTTTTCTGTTGTGATTCTATTGCCACGATTTTGTTGCTATTATTCTAAAGATGCAATTTTTTTGCCGCAATTTTGTTGCCACGATTTTTCTACTGCAAATTTGATCTATCAATAATACCTGCCAAATAACCTTTCACAAATGGATATTCAATTATATTCAAGGATAGGTGCAAATAGGAGTCCCTTTCTCTCCTATTTATACTCTCCAAGTAGCTTCCTCAAGGGGTTACCTACTAACCAATTGATCCAGGTAGATATTGGTGGCCACCCACCTATTCCAACTTGATCCTTTTGACAATTTTAGTTCAACACGTTATTCTGTAATTCTTTGTAATTGTGGGTTCTACACTTTCGGGGATGTCTGAAGCCCTACACAACTTCCAAGTGGATATTGGTGGTCACCCACCTAATCCAACTGGCTTAATTTGGAAGTTTTCATGTCAATACATCTTTCCATACTTCCAGGGCCATTTTGGGGCCCTAAATAGTGTTTTTTGGGCTTTCCACAGTCAAACTGTAGACAGAGTCATTGTTTGACAACATACTCTGTATTTCTCAAAAATACCTTTCTAATGGGATATCATGTGCCTAAAGTGGAGGTCATATGAAAAAGTTACGACCCCGAGAAGTTGAGTTACCAACTTACCCATCGGGGCCCACATAATTTTTGGTGTTTCATCTCCTAGGGTTAGGTTTTTGGATGTCTAGGGTTTTGGAATTCATGAGTAATGTTAGAAAGGCCTATGGAGCCTCATTGTAATAATTATTCTCAGACACATGTGCATAGTAGCCACATCTCTTCTCAAATATAGCTACCACCATTCGAGCAAGTTGTTTTCACTTCTGTAGTTTTACAGTGTCATCCCATTTTATTTATTCAATAGAATTTATTGTTCACTGGATATTTGTTGTTTTTGTCCGTATCTCTATATTATTGTATGTAGTCTATTATTCATTTTGTTCTACTCATAAATCTGGATGAGTTGTATCAGAGCAATTTTCTATTCATTTATTTTTCTTCGTGCATGTACTCAACAAGATATGGGCACAATAATTTGGGACTCGAACCAGTCGAGCCTTTGGAATATCGGTCACGCTGAGACCAACAAAAACCCATGGGGGATGAAAAGAAAGATGATGGAGCAAGAGATCCTTTTAAAATGTTTCTCGAGGAAGCCCTTGCATGACAAAGGAACAAAATGATGGACAAATTTGCACAGATCCTTCAACATCTTCCCACAGGAGATGCATCTTCATCAAATGGCCATGCAACCCCCTTCAAGGTACAGGTAAATTTTTATATTCCATTATTTGAAGGACTGATAGATGCAGATGCTATAGATAAATGGATGAATATGCTTGAAGGTTATTTTTCGGTCCACAATTTTTCCGATAATGAAAAGATTACTTTTTCAATCCTCAAGGTCGTCCCCCATGTTAAGGACTAGTGGGATACTTACTATGAGAAAAGGTCCATATAGGAATCCACAATATTTTCATTCGCCCCCACATGGGATTCCTTCAGGGATGCCATTAAATAACAATACTACCCTGCTGGAAGCTACAAGGACCAATAGACAAGATGGACCACCTTGCGTCAGGAAAAAGACCAGACAGTACCATATTTCACCAATATTTTCCATACTCTAAGCACCAAATTGGGTATCAAATAATCTGAGTGACATATGGTGCTCATATACCGCAATTGTCTACATAGATACATTCAAACATAAATGGAGTTTCTGGACATTGCATCATTGGGTATGGCTTATAGATATGATGTAAGATCGAGAACAAATTTAAGAAGAAGAGGCGAGATTTTGGATCTGCAAACTCCTCATAGCCGAAGTAGGGAAAATGTGGCCCTAACCCACAAAAAAAGGGACAAAGCAAAGATGTACACTCTCAAGACAACTTGATGACTATTGAGCCTGATTATCTTCCTGATTTAGAGGTCTTTGTTTTCAGCCGTGTCTATAACCCATGAGACTTTACACCTCAGAAGAATGTACAATCCTCCATGCGGGGGAGTGTAGGGGGGGGGCTTACCCCCCCTGCGGGGTCCGACGACAAGTGGGCCCCCGAAGGAAAAAAAAATTCCTTGTAAATGTATATTGTAATTTCATAGTAAATCTGGACAGTTCATTATAAGGTCATAGATCTGACGATAGAAGTTATGTTAGGGTTTTTTTCCCTAGAAGGAAACCCTCTTTTATTAGGGAAATGTATTGCAACTATGTATCATTGAAAATATTGTATTCTGAGAGAGAAGACTGTGAGAGAAAGAAGAAGAAGTTACAACGGGTTTGCTGTAAGTTGTATCCCTTCATTTGTTGGATAATAATAAAGGAAGGACTTGGCAATTTCTCTGGTGGACGTAGCCCACACTGGGTGAACCACGTATATCTGTGTCTCTATTGTATTGTGTATATTTTGTGTTTTATTTCCGCATTTTTTTTATTTTATTGCTTCATGATCCTGTTTTTCTAACAACTGGTATCAGAGCGAAAGGTAACTCGCAGGAAAAGAGGGTTCCTGGTTCAAGTGGGAGAAATGGTGGAAGATGGAAAGTTTAGGGTCGAGAAATTTAACGACCAAAACTACCAGTTATGGAAGATGTAGATGGAAGATTATTTATATTAGAAGGATCTATTCCTACCATTGGGTGGAATAGAAAAGAAGATGACGACCATGAAGGATGAAGAATGGGAGGTTCTTGACAGAAAGGCACTAGGAACGATACGGTTGAGCCTGGAAACATTGGTGGCTTTCAATATTTCAAAAGAAAAGACAACGAAGGAACTGATGGACGCATTGGCTAAATTGTATGAAAAATCCTCGGCGTTCAATAAGGTATTTCTAATGAAGATATTATTTAATATGAAGATGTCAGAAGGTGGGTTTGTTGTAGATCATTTAAATGAATTTAATACGGTTACTAATCAACTAAGTTATGTAAAAGTGGAATTTGATGATGAGGTCAGGGCTCTTCTAATCTTGTACTCATTGCCAGAAAGATGGAATGGATTAGTCATGGTTGTAGGTAAATCTGTCTCTGGTTCAAATACTTTAAAATTCTATGATGTTGTTGGTGTTATCCTTAGTGAGTAAATGCGACGAAAAAGCACAGGTGAGATATCAGGTAATGCGTTAACCATGGAGAACAGGGGAAGACAAAAGGATAGAGGAAAGGGCTCATGGAACCATGGTAATTCTAGGAAGGGTAGATCCAAATCCAGAGTTCGAAAGATAGAGTGCTAGAATTTTAAAGAAAGGACACTTGAAGAAATACTGCAAAGCTCCAAAGAAACAAAGAGATGGACATCAGGAGAAAAATCAGGAAGGAAATATAACAGGTGATGTATTACAAGATGCTTTGATTCTTTATGTAGATAATATTTCTGAGTCTTGGGTACTAGATTTAGGGGCTTCATTTCATGCCAGACTCCATAGGAAACATTTTCTAGATTATGTTCAAGGTGATTTTGGACAAGTTCATTTGGGTGATGATGCTCCATGCAAAATTGTTGGAATGGGAAAGGTAAACATAAAGAAAAGCAATGGAAACCAATGGTTGTTGAAAGAGGTAAGACATGTTCCAGGTCTAAGGAAAAATCTGATTTCAACAGGGTAGTTAGAAAGTGAATTTTTTATATCCATATTTACAGATAAGGTGTGGAAGGTCACCAAATGATCATTGGTGATAACAAAAGGAGAGAAGGTAGGTACATTGTATTTATGCATTGGTAATACTAACTCTCTTATCTCTTTACCTTCTACAAGAGTGGATACAACATTGTGGCATCATAGGCTTGGACACATGAGTGAGAAGGGGATGCAGATACTTCACAAAATAAATTTGTTGCTAGATCTTAAACAAATTGATTTGGATTTCTATGAGCATTGTGTTTATGGAAAACAAAAGAGAGTCAGATTTCTCGGAGTCGGAAAAGAAAAGAAGTGTGAAAGGTTAGAGCTTCTACATACATATGTATGGGGACCAACTCAAGTATCATCTCTTCGTGGATCTAGTTATTATGTTACTTTGATTGGTGATGCAACTAGAAAAACTTGGGTTTATTGCATTCGAAAAAAATCTGATGTTTTTGATACTTTTAAGAAATGGAAAGCTTTGGTTGAGAATGAGACAGGAAAAAGGTTGAAGTGTCTCAGATCAGAAAATGGAGGTGAATATTTCAACAAGGAGTTTGGTGATTACTATTCATACCATGGGATTCATAGAGAGAAGACAGTTCCAGGAACACCACAAGAAAACAATGTGTTAGAAAGGATGAATAGGACAATCATGGAGCATGCAAGGAGTATGAGATTGCATGCTGGTTTTCCCTTATAGTTAGGGGAAGATGTTGTAGATATTGTTGTTTACTTAATAAATAGAGAACCTTCAAGATATTTGGATGACAGAATTTCAGAGGAGGCATGGACATGTAAAAAGGAAAACTATTCTCTTTTGAAGAATTTCGGTTGTGAAGAATTTGTCCACATTGATAAAGAAAATAGAACAAAGCTTGAGGAAAAATCCAAGAAGTGTACCTTTATTGGATACAATGTTAATGATTTTGGTTATGAATTATGGGATTATGAAAATAACAAAATCATTAGGAGTAGATATTTCATATTCAATGAGAAGGTCATGTACAAATATTAGTTGCAGGGAAAGAAACAAGAAAAAGAAAAACCAGAATACACAGTGCTTGATAAGATCACTGAAAAATAAATTCCAAAGAAACCAAAAAATAAAAATGTACAACAATAGGAGCAACAGGTACCTCAAACTCTTGCAAGTGTTGTTAGAATATATACCAAGTTAAGTAGCCTCGCTGAACAATGCTCTCCTTCATTGTATTATTTATTGTTGACTGATTCTAGTGAACCAGAATGTTATGAAGAGGCAATGCGGGTAGACATCGAAAAAAAGTGGGAGTAAGGAATAAAAGACGAAATGGATTCCTTGGTAAATAACCAGACTTGGGACTTGGTTCAGTTTCCTGGAAGAAAAAAAGCATTACAAAATAAATGGGTTTATAGGTTGAAGGAAGAAGATGGAGAAAAAAAACAGTACAAGGATAGACTTGTTGTAAAGGGGTTTGCATAAAAGAAAGGTATATATTTTGATGAAATATTTTCTCTTGTTGTTAAAATGAATTCAATTAGGACTATTTTAAGTCTTGTGGTAGTATAATATTTACATCTTGAACAATTAGATGTAAAAGCAACTTTTCTCCATGGGGATTTGGAGGAAGATATTTATATGCAAAAACCACAGGGGTATGAGGTCAAAGGGAAGGAGAATTTGGTATGCATATTGAAGAAGAGATTGTATGGACTAAAGAAAGCTCCAAGGCAGTGGTATTTGAAGTTTGACAGGTTTATGACAGAAAAAGGTTATAGTAGATGCCATTCTGGTCACTGTGTTTATTTTAAAAGGCTAGAAAATGGAAGCCATATTATCTTTCTATTGTATGTAGATGACATGCTTGTTGCAGGGTCTAATATGCAACATATAAATGTGCTCAAGAAGAAATTATCTAATTCATTTGCGATGAAGGATTTGGGTGCTGCAAAGAAAATCCTTGGTATGAGGATAACAAGAGACAGGAAAAATTGCAAATTGACATTGTCTCAGGGTGAGTACATAGAGAAGGTGTTGGAGAGGTTTAAAATGCAGAATGCAAAACTAGTTAGTAAACCTTTGGCCAACCATTAAAAATTAACTTAGAAAATGTGTCCCAAGACACAGGAGGAGATAGAATACATGTCCAGGGTCCCTTATTCATCAACAATTGATAGTTTGATGTATGCGATGATTTTCACAAGACCATATATTGCACGTGCAGTGGGAGTTGTGAGAAGGTATATGAACAATCCAGGTAAAGAACAATGGGAGGCAGTAAAGTGGATTATTACGTATTTGAGAGGTATTGCTAGTCATGCATTATGTTTTGGAGCTTCAGACATTGTTCTACAGGGATATGTTGATTCAGATATGGTAGGTGATAAAGATAGTAGGAGGAGCACCACATGGTATGTTTTTACTATAGGTGGAACAAAAATAAGTTGGATTTCGAAACTACAAAAGGTTGTTTCACTTTCAACAACAAAAGAGAAGTATGTTGCTGCTACAGAGGCTAGTAAAGAAATGATTTGGTTACAACGGTTTATGGAGGAATTGGGAAAGAAGCTGGAGACTAGTAGGTTGTACTGTGATAGTGAGAGTGCCATTCATCTTGCAAAGAACTCATCCTTCCATTCTATGACTAAGAATATAAATCTTAGGTACCATTTCATACGATGCATCTTGGAAGATGGACATTTGAAGTTGGAAAAGATACACACTAGCCAGAATCTTGCAGACATGTTAACTAAGGGAGTAACCAGGGAGAAACTGAGTTCCTGCTCATTTTCATTTAGTCTTCAAGCATAAATATGAATATGAGAAATTTTCCAGGTCTAAGAAGGATCATAGTCCAGTAGCTACAACAACGATGGAGTTATTGAGACTAGTCTCCAAGTGGGAGATTGTTGGTTGTGGAGCCTGATTATCTTCTTGATTCAGAGGTCTTTGTTTTCAGTCGTGTTTATACCCCATGAAGACTTTAAACCCTAGAATAATGTACACTCCTCCACATTGGGGAGTACATGGGAGGGTTACCCCCCTTGTGGGGTCCATGGGCAAGCGTTCCCTCGACAGGGGTTCGAGGTCAAATCCCTCGAAGGAAAAATTGCCTTGTAAATGTATATTGTAATTTAATAGTAAATTTGGACCGTTCACTATAAGGCGCAGATATGACGATAGAAGTTATGTTAGGTTTTTTTTCCCTAGAAGGAAACCCTCTTTTATGAGGAAAATGTATTGCGGCTATGTATCATTGCAAATATTGTATTCTGAGAGAGGAGACTGTGAGAGAAAGAAGAGGAAGTTACAATATGTTTGTTGTAGGTTGTATCCCTTCATTTGTTGGATAATAATAAAGGAAGGACCTGGCAATTTCTCTGGTGGACGTAGCCCACACTGGGTGAACCACATATATTTGTGTCTCTATTGTATTGTGTATCTTCTGTGTTTTATTTCCACTTTTGTTTTATTTTATTGCAAAACGATCCTATTTTTCTAACACAACTAGTCCAAGCTACAATACAAGAAAGGTAATGAGAATTCGAAGAAGGACACAGGAAAATAGTGTGAATACCATAAAATCTCTTGGCACAACACCGAATAATGCCGCTCCAAGCAGTCACTGGTGGCCAAGATGAAACCTTCTGAGTCAGAGGTAGATTGTGACTTCGAATCAAATCCAGAAGGAGAGAAGAGAATTATTGATGTTGAACCCAATTCCACTGTTGCTACCACCAAAGTCCAACCAGTTGAACCAAAAGAACAAGAGGAAGGGGAACGCCTCTTTCACTCACAGATGTGGGTAAAGGGGGCTTTGCTTCATTTCATTTTCAATAGCAGCATTCATAAGAACCTGATATTAGCAGAGGTCATCAAGCGACTGGACCTACTAACGACACCACACCCATAACCCTACACCATCGGTTGGCTTCGTCAAGGAAGAGATCTCCGCATCAGCCAATAGTGATTTCTTCCCTACGACATCAAGCCTTTCAAAGATGAGGTATTGTGTGATATTTATCCTCTTGAAGTTTGTGATGTTCTTTTAGGACAACCATATTTGTGGAAGCGACATGATGTGCATGAGTCTAGAACTCACATTGTTATTATTACTTTGGGTAGATAATTGTACATGATACCAGAGGTAGCGTCGACTAACGCTATTTCTTTAATCTCTGCTATGCAATGAAGTAAGGTCATTTCACAAACTGATAAGTTCGTCTTATTTTTTATCTCTGCTCACAGTAAGTAGAATGTCTCCACCACATTCGTGGTCTCTACGCAAAACCTCTAGTTGCAACAAAAGAAAGTGGACAGAATCATGGAAGAGTATAGAGACATCTTCTCCTCACCCACCGGGTTATTGTGCATTGCCAAGTCAAGCATCCAATTTATCTAACCCCCAGTGCACCTCTGCCTAATGGACCATTCTATTGTTGATTGCTGATGGAAAATGACAAAATCAAACGTCAAATCCAAGAGCTTCTTAAAAAGGGGCACATCAGACCTAGCTCCTCCCCTTGAGGAAGCTCGATTGTACTGGTGCAGAAGAAATACGGGAAATAGCTACTCTACATTGATTACAGAGCATTAAATAAATTCACAGTCAAGAATAGGTACCCAATTCCCAGAATTGATAACCTTCTTGATCAACTGTGATCCAAATTATTTTTGGCATGAAATGAGAGCGTAGATATAATAAAGAAATGCACATAGATATTGCATATATCCAATAATATAACATAAATGTATCATATATGCAACCATAAACACAGATATACAGTAATACACAATTTCTATCAATGAAAGAAATGTACAGAGACTATAAAAATACAGAGTGAAAGACTCGCTAGAATGGTGGCAACTTATCTCTGAGAAGAGATGTGACGGCTACTCGCATTCGAAAGAAGATGATTACAATGAGGCTCTGAAGACATTTTTACAATAAACATGAATTCCAAAAACCCTAGACATCCAAAAACCTAACCCTAGGAGATGAAGCACCAAAATTCATGTGGACCCCGTTTGGGTAAGTTAGTACATCAACTTCTTGGGGTCGTAACGTTTGCATACGATCTCCGTTTTAGGCACATGATAGCCCGTTGGAAAGGTGTCATTGAGGAGATTCATTTTGGGGGCTCAATCATGCCTTCATATATCATCAAAAATATCGATCTAGAAAAACCTTCATTTAGGCCCTCAAAATGGCCCCATAAGTTAAAAACTGCTAAAAACAGTAAATTACCAAAATTGCCAGGAAACTGTTTTGAGCCAGTTGGAAAAGGTGGGTGGCCATTGATATCCACCTGGATCAAACTGAAGGGGGAAATTTTCTTCAACAAGATTGACCTAAAGTCTGGCTACCACCAAGTTCCCATCGAATCAACTTATGTATGGAAGACAACTTTCAAATATAAAGAAGGTCCCTTCGAATGGTTGGTCATGCCCTTTGGCTTAAAAATGTACCAACTGCTTTCATGAGGTTGATGGATGATGTATTGAGATGCTTCACCAACTCTTTTGTGGTGGTATACTTGGATGACATCCCCATCTTCAACAGAAATTGGGATGAGCACATGCAACATATTCAACAGGTTTTGAGCACTCTGCGAAAACACAAGCTATATGCCAACTTGGAAAAATTCTCCTTTGTCATGAACATGGTCCAATACTTGGGATACATTGTTGATGAGCATGGGGTACACCTTGATACAAGTAAGATCTAATTCATCCATGACTGGCCATCTTCGACCATACTAACATAGCTTCGAGGCTTTTTGAGACTTGCCAACCTCTACAGATGGTTCAAGTTGGGATTCTCCAATATTGCATTAGACCTTAGCCAAGTGACCAAGGGTGATGGTAGGGAAAAGTTCACGTGGGGGAAGGAAAAACAACAATCATTTGATGATCTGAAGCATCTCTTGTGATTAACTCCAGTACTCTCCTTACCTGATTTGCAACAACCATTCGATATTGAGACTGATGCATCCAACTATGTTGTAGGCGCAATTCTCACTCAGCATGGTCATTCGATAACATACCATAGTGAGACACTCTTAGGTATTGTCCAAAAATACCCCACCTATGACAAGGAAATGTATTCCATTGTACAATCCTATCGTCAATTGAAACATTGCATTCTATAAAATGAGAAAAACATCCACATTGATCACAAGCCTTTGCATTCCATACAGACACAGGGGAAGTTGCAGAATGATCACCATTATAAGTGGTCCACCTACCTGCAACAGTTCCATATCAAAATCAAGTATAAGACAAGGAGCATAAATCGTGTCATTGATTACCTTAGTCAACCTCCTATGTTTGCACTCACCACCATGCTCCATTCTTGTGGGAATGAGGCATCTGAGTGGCCCCAACTTTATCAGCAAGATCCAGAATTCGCCACCACCTATCAACTCTTAGGTACATGCGTAAATATCATTGATTTTAACATTCTGGATGAACTGTTATTCCATCTGGGCCATCTCTTTGTTCCTTCAAGTGAGCATGAAAAGATGATTTGGGAGGCTCACTACAGTTAGATCTTAGGACATTTTGGCATGGAGAAAACTGTGGCCATTCTATAGAAACATTTTTATTGGCCAAAACTTCGACAGGACGTCAGTAAGTATATCATATCTTGCACTTATTGTGCCATTTCCAAGCCAACCATCAATAATCAAGGATTATACACCCCTATTCCTACTCCCGAGAGGCCTTGGGAATCCATCTTGATGGATTACATGTTTGTTGTTCTGTCCACCAAGCAAGGAAATGATTATGTATTTGTGGTAGTTGATTGGTTTTCAAAGATGGCCATTCTCATAGCCTGCAAGAAGAGAATCACAACGACATATACTACCAATCTCTTTTTCGAATGAGTGTGGGTCCATTTTGGGATACCACAGACCATCATCTCCGATCAGGACAACAAGTTCCTCAACATATTTTGGTCGAGTCTCTAGTAATTTTTGTACACCAAGCTCACTATATCCATTGCCTTCCACCCTCAAATCAATGGCCAAATAGAGGTCATCAATCAGATGATTGTGCCCATCCTGTGCATGTATAACTCTAAGCATCCACATACATGGGATGAGAGTCTTCCATATGTTCAACACAACTACAACATGGCTCTCCATAGCTCTACCGACAATATCCCCTTTCAGGTGGGGTTGGGATTCCAAACCTTGGGTCCCATTGATGTTGCAGTACCTCTTGAAACAACATAGATAGATTATTTTGATGTTCAGTCTGAGGCCGATAAAGCCACCAAATTAATTGAGTGGATTCAACACATATTCCAATAGGTCCATGAGATTTTGCAGAAAGCTAATGCTAAGTACAAGTAGTTCCATGATCAACACCAGGTACCGCACAAATTTCAGGTGGGAGACAAGGTCTGGTTACATTTTTCAGAAAGAATGCCTTATAGGGCCCCATCGAAAGATCCATTGAATTCTCTATGGGACTTACACTATCACCAAGGCTGTGGGTGACAATGATTTTGAGCTCAACACTCCCCCCTTCCTTGGATTACACCCAGTGGTCAATGTGGACCTCCTCTGACCATATTTTCCACCATTATTGGACACCTCGGAGATCCCAGAACAATTGACACCAATAGAGATCAACTCTGACTGCATGGAACATGCATCCACTAATCATATAGTGGACACATAGGTCAAGGGCACTTGCCAGCAGAGGATCCAACTTTATTGGGTTGTTAAGGAAGGGCATCTGCTGCACTAAGGAAAGTGGCTCACCCAGAGCCAAATTCAACAAAAAATTCCTCACCTAATGGGGGAGCTCAATGTAATGGAGACCATTGCTTCTTAAGGGGGAAGGACTGATCAAGTGGATATTGGTGGCCACTCACCTATTCCAAATGGATCCTTTTGACAATTTTAGTTAAACACGTTACTCTGTAATTCTTTGTAATTGTGGGTTATACACTTTTGGGGTTGTTTGAAACCCTACACATCTTCCAGGTGGATATTGGTGGTCTCCCAACTAATCCAATTGGAGTTTTTTGGAATTGTTCATGTCAGTACATATTTATGTACTTCCAGGGTTGTTTTGGGGCCCTAAACAGTGTTTTTTTGGCTTTCCACAATCAAACCATAAACAGAGTCAGTGTTTGTAAACATACTTTGTAGTTCTCAAAAATACCTTTCCAATGGGCTATCACGCGCCTAAAATGGAGGTCGTATGCAAAATTTACGACCCTGACAAGTTGAGGTACCAACTTACCCATCGAGGCCCACATAACTTTTGGCGTTTCATCTCCTAGGGTTAGGTTTTTGGCATTCATGAGTAATGTTAAAAAGGCGTCTGGAGCCTTATTGTAATCATTATGATCATACGGCTGTGCCTAGCAACCACATCTCTTCTCAGAGATAGCTACCACCATTCAAGCAAGTTGTTTTCAGTTATGTAGTTTTACAGTTTCAACCTATTTTATTTATTCAATAGAAGTTATTATTCATTGGATATATATTATTGTTCTCTTTATATTTGTGTTATTGTATTCAATATGTTATTTATTTCATTCTACTCGTAAATTCAAAACCCAACTTCCTTCTTTTAGGGATAAACCACTTCTAACCACTTGTCCACTTACAACCACTTTATCCACAAATAGTAAGTTCTACACTTTTAGTTGCAACTAATTAATTTTTCATTATTTTCTTAATGCAACCACTCAACCCATGATTAACTCCTAGTTTCACCCACTTTAATAGTTAAATTCTTCGATTAGATTCTAGAATAATTGAACTTCTTTGACCTTCTAGGGGCTTCTAGATAAATTATGAGGGTTCTCAAACTTCACAAGGCCATAACTCTCTAATCGTGAGGAGTTATGTGACTCTTCACATATCACCGGAAATGGAATGACATGTATTATCCATATAGAATAGTATTACCTACAAATTTACTAATCTTCATACCATTATACATAAAACAAACTTAAGTCCTTTAACCATACTGTTGGGGCTACCGAAATTTTATACCAAACTTGCTTCAAGGGTTGACATCAATGACAACCAACCCAATTAATCAACAATCTCCCCCTTTGGCATTGATGGAAACACTATGACGCAACACTGAATCCATATCTCTCATGCTCCCTCTATGATCATCGCTCCCCCTGGAAACATGTCTTTGTGCTCTCTCTATCCAAGCATATAACTCTCTATCCATGCATTTGATGAATCTCTCCCACTTTGACATTAATGGAAAAGGTAAATTCTCGTCAGGGTTTCTCCCCCTAACTAAAGTGTCCTTGGGGATTCCCCCCTGACTTAACTCTTCATGGTGATTCCTCATGTAAATATAAGAAATATAAGAATAACATTCAAAATTCATTTCAGGGTAGAAGCTATGCCAAGTTTCTGACAAAGATACTCAAATGCTTCCCTTGGAAGTGGTTCGGTAAAGATATCTGTAATCTATTCTTTGGTCACAACATACTCAACTCGAATGTCGTTCTCTGCAACCTATTCCCATAGAAAATGATACTTGATTGGAATGTGCTTCATCTTGGAATGCATCACTGGATTCTTGGAGATACTGATGACACATGTATTGTCACAATAGAATAGGCTCATCATACTCAACCTGTATATTTGTCAAGGTTTGTTTCATCCATAGAACCTGTGTACAACATGTTGCTGCTGCAATATACTATGGTTCAGATGTAGATAATTATATTGATGTTTCTTTCTTTCTCAACCAAGATACCAAATACTCACCCAAGTAGAACATTCCTTCACTGGTACTTCCTCGATCATCAATGCAACTTGCCCAATCTGCATCTGTGTAGGAAACAAGTGGCAGATATTTTTCTTTTGGATACCATAATCCAAACTCTTATGTACCCTTGCGATTTATGAAGATCATCTTCACTGCTATAACATATGATTCCTTTGGTGGTGCTTGAAATCATGCCACTTGTCAAACTTCCTACATTACATCTAGTCTAGATACTGTTAGATAAAGTAAGCTTCCAATCATTGACTTGTACTGCCTGATATGTAGCCTTTGAATCATCATATTTACTTAATAAATTACCACTGGTTTGCATAGGAGTATTCGTTGGTTTTCAATCTTCTATTCCAAACCTCTTTTAGCATTTCTATTATATACTTGGTTTGAGAAATAAAAATTCCTTGGTTTCTTTGACATATCTGAAGACCAAAAAAAAAGATAATTCTCCAAGTAATGACATTTCAAATTCATTATGCATATCCTTTGTAATTTTTTGGCTCATCCTATCATCGACACTTCCAAAAATAATATCATCGACATAAACTTAAATTAATAAAATACTATCTTGAGTTACATTGATGTAGAGGTTGTTGTCTGCATTTCCTTTCCTGAACCCTTGTTGTTGTAGATATCTGTCCAGTATAGAATTGTTGAACAACTGAGAGGGGGGGGGGAGGGGTGAATCAGTTGTCACCATGCTTAAACAATTATACTTCTTTTAAAAAAAAATTCAAGGCATTCAATGATGATGACAATAATGCAGGGAAATAAACAATGGCACATTCAACATCAGTCACATATATGAGAAACACAGAGATAGATATTTCCCGAGGAAACCCATACAGGGTAAAAACCTCTTTTTCTTTATATGATAAGTAATAGTTACATTCTTTACATTATCATACATATGATCATCAGCTCATAATGAGGCTACAACCTCAGTTTTGCAAGCTACTACTTGCTGAGAGCACCAACTCTCTGTTTTCTCTAGCACCCACTAGAAGGAAGCACCAACTCCCTGATTTCTCTAGCACCAACTAGAAGGAAACATCAAATCCCTGTCCTCTGAGGACACCAGTCCTCCCTAGCACCTCCCAACCACCCTGAATTATAAATTATTTGTTACTAAAACTTATTACAGTGATATAGAGTTATTCAATGGATTACCAGCCTTGTCACTGTTCTGTTACATTTCTCTACCCTGTCTGCATCAGTGTCTTCTGCACACACCTTGCACTTCCTGTTCTTTTTCCTTTTATGATCTCTGCGCCATATCCTTTAGATACAACATTCCTCTACTGTGCATTTCTTCTCCTGCACTCTGCCTCCTTGCACACCCCTTGAATTCTACTCCACAGAGACAACCCCTATCTCTTCTTTGTTCAACATTCTTATAGTCTTTGTTGTCTTTGTGCATGCAATATTCACAATGCCTCTGCATGCTCACTCCATGCCAAATTCCTCCACATCTCGAGTGCTCTTCCTCATCATCATCACTACTCTTCAACTTCTTCGATAGTTTTTCCAACGCGTTCAGCATCACTGGGTGTTCTGTCTAGATTTCTGAGCTTCTCTGACAGTTGAGGCTCTTCGTCTTCTCTATCTTTGACGAGCTTATCCTTTCTATTTTCAGCTACAGACTTCAATGCTCATCCACCTGTCAATCCCTCTAAGAGTTGTCTTCCTTTACTAGACGAATCTTGGAGACTCTTCAGCTCCTCTGGAGATCACACATAAGTCTCTTTGAATCTTCTGGAAGAAACCATCAATGGTTTCTAGCAGTTACACTGTGAAGTGCAACATTAGCCCTCCGATCATACTCAGATTCACCTGGACCGTTGGATTGGCTCCACGGGATCTTGCACTCATTTCGACATTTCGGCATTCGTGTGACCAAGTTTCTCGACACTCCCATACGCGATCTCTGAAGCTTCGATACAGATATTTTCTGCACTAGCTCCTTCCTCTATATGACCATGGCCATGACCAAGAGATTATTTATAAAGTCCTTTTCATGAATTCACGTTTCGTGAATCTGGAGATGAGGCATCTTGACTCTCCAAGTTGCGATCTCTGAAACCCCGAAATGGAGCTTATCTGGATTGAATCCTTCCCTTCTCGTGACCATCAGCGTTGACCATAGACTGTGCCAAAAAAGGTGCTTCATATTTCGTGAGTTTCCACACCATGCTCCGTTGACCCCAAGTCAGCAAAATTCCAATTGCTTGCCACTTGTCCTATGATTCGACGGTTCAGATCTGAGCTTGATTTGATGGTTGCGATTAACTCGCAATTTCGCATCTCGCGAGTTCTTCAATTGAGGTTCTTGTCACTCTGACTTGTGATAGGCGATATTCCAAAATAAAGTTGGATTGACGGTCCAGATCACACCTTGATCTGACGGTTGCGATTAACTCGCGATATCGCATCTCGCGAGTTCTTAGATGGAGATTCTTGTCACTCCAAGTCGCGATACGTGAAACCTCGAAATGGAGTCTTTGACATGCTCTGATCTTCTGCCACGTGTCCCTCTTGGATCAACGGTCAAGATTTTATCGTGATCTCACATATCGTGAGTTTGAATCTCTTTCCTTTGAATTTCACGACTTGTGAAACTTCGAAGTGGAGTCTTTGTGGTGCTCTGATCTTTCTCCACGCGTCCTCTTGATCAATGGTCAAGATCTTGTCGTTATTTCGCATATCACGATCTCGACATTCCTGTGGTATTTTTTCTTGGCTCTCCAAGTTGCGAGTCGCGAAACCCTGAAGTGATGTAAGCTTGCCGACATCACACGTGGATTGACACGTGTCAAATAACTACCATGTGTCACTCTGATTCGTGACTTACATGTGCCTGAAATGTCGAATCAGTTTGACACTTGTCATTGCCTAGTTGTACCACATGTTCTTAGCTGACGTGGGTCAGATCGACGATCCAGATGTGATCTTGATTCAATGGCTCAGATCATATTGTGATTTCACATATCGCAATTTCAGCAGTCCTGTGGTATTGTTTCTTGCCTCTCCATGTTGCGATTCGCGAAATTCCGATTCGCGAACTCACTTCACCTTGCACTTTTAAATATCGTGCAGATTCTCTTGGATCCTACGATGGTCGGTCCTTGTGCTCAAATCTAATGCCCAAGATCTATCCTCCATATCTGCATGCTCTTCTTGTCTACATTGAGATCTGACAGCCATCGAGAATTCTGAATTGTTGATCCAACGATCACTGTTGCTGCTCCTCCCCGATTATCACTGTGCTGCTGATCATCGCTGCTGTACTTGCCATCAATGAAAAGCATACGCTACCTGTAAAACATGCCAACAATCTCCCCCTTTGGCATTGATGGTAACAAAGCCACCCAGGTTCTTTTCTCCCCCTTTGACATCAATGTCAAAGAAAACACGCTCCCCCTGAGCTTGTTTCATTAATTTTAGGAGGTATTAGATATGAAACCAATATAGGACTCCCCCTAACAGGATGGACTCTCTTATATGTGAGACGAGATGACACCCAAATTCTATCTGAGATATTCAAATGGTGTCTTGGCTAGGGGTTTAGTAAAGATGTCTGCAATTTGTTCTGTGGTGGGAATGCAATGGACTTGAACAATCCGATTGGTGACCTTCTCTATCAGGAAGTGATATTTTATGGGAATATGTTTGGTATTGGAGTTCAGGACATGATTTTTAGACACACTGATGGAACTAGTGTTATCACAATGAATTGGGATCAGTGCAGTGTATTTTACCTCCAAATCTGCAAGTGTCTGAATCATCCATAATACCTGAGTGCAACAGGTAGCAGTAGCAATGTAATTTGCCTCTATGGTTGATAAAGAAATGGAAACTTGCTTTTTACTAAGCCAGGCTACTAAGGAGTCATCCAGGAAGAATGCTCCTCCATTGGTTCTTTTTCTGTCATCAACACAGTTTGCCCAATCTGCATCTGAATAAGAATTCAGCTGAAGATTTTGATTTCTGGGATACCATAGACCATAAGTTATTGTTTCTTTCAAATACCTGAATATCCTTTTGACAGCTTGCAAATGACTCTGTTTAGGTGCAGCTTGATATCTTCCTACCATTGCTACAACATGCATTATGTCTGGGCGAGATGTTGTGATGTACAACAGGATGCCTATGATTGATCTATATGACCTTTAAACCATATAAATCTTTCTTCAGCTTGCATACTAAGTCAGGGTTATCAGATAGTTTGAAACCCTCTGGTTGTTCCATATAGACTTCTTCACTTAAATATCCATTTAGAAAGGATGACTTGACATCCATTTGGTAGACTTTAAACCTTTTATGACAAGCATAAGCAAGAAACATTCTGATAGCTTCTAATCTTGCCATGGGCGCAAATGTTTCACCAAAATCTAGTCCTTCTATCTGAGCATAGCCTTTACAGACTAACCTTGCTTTGTTCTTGATAACTTGTCCTTGCTCATTCAATTTATTCTTAAAGATCCATTTGGAGCCAATGACGTTTTTACCTTCAGGTCTGTGAACCATCTCCCATGTATTGTTTTTCTCAATCTGATCAAGTTCATCATTCATTGCTTTAACCCAGTGATCATCTTTGCTGGCTTCATTGAATTTCTTGGGTTCCGGCATGGATATGAAAGCTATATGAGATTGTTCGGTGGTTTTGATTAGCTTTCTCCTGGTTTGTACACCTTTGTCTTTTTCTCCAATTATCTGACTTGCAGGGTGATTCTTTTGAATGATTATGGAGGAGGAATTTGAAGTTGACTACTGATTTGAGTCTGTCTGAGTGTCTGAGTCTTCATCTGATTCATAGTCTTCATTTTTTGATTCTTGGACCTGTTCATCTTCAGCTTTAGCTGTGTCTTCTGTAGAAGACTCATTACTGTATACCTCTCTTGCTGGGATTCCTTCATCAATTTTTACATCAATACAATCAACCATTTTATGCAGCCTCTTATTATAGCATC
>ML781822.1:202559-247116 GCA_009831015.1 Picea engelmannii
GGGTTGAACCTATCTGGGAGAGATCTCAAGATTTTCTGAACTAAAGAAGGTTCCCCAATTGTTTCACCAAGTGCCTTCATTGCATTTACCATTTCTTCTACTCTTAGAAAGTATTTTCCAACAGTTTCATCTTCCTTCATCTTTAGCTGTTCAAACTGTATTATGTAGGTTTGAAATTTTGCATCCTTTACCTTCTCATTACCCTCATAACTGCTAATGAGTTTGTCCCACATTTCTTTGGCAGTTCCTAGGTGCATAACTTTTACGAATTCTTATTCTGCAAGCCCACTCAAGATATCATTCATAGCCTTAGCATTGAAGCTAAATTCTAGTTTGTCATCCTTTTTAGCTAGCACAACTGGCTTTACATAACCAGTATCTACCACATCCCAGACATCTGCACCTAACGACATTATGTAGATTCTCATTCTAACTTTCCAGAAGGCAAAGTTTGTTCCATTGAATAGAGGGGCCTTATTGGTTGAATTTTCTTCATGGCTTGACATGTTTAAGCTCTAGGATCTACCCTTAGATAAAAGGGGTTGGCTCTGATACCAATTGTTGAACAACTGAGAGGGGGGGGTGAATCAGTTGTCCCCATGCTTAAACAATTAAACTTCTTTTAATTTTTTTTTCAAGGCATTCAATGATGATGAAAATAATGCAGGGAAATAAACAATGGCACATTCAACATCAGTCACATATATGAGAAACACAGAGACAAATTTCCCGAGGAAACCCATACAGGGTAAAAACCTCTTTTTATTTATATGATAAGTAATAGTTACATTCTTTACATTATCATACATATGAGAACCAACTCATAATGAGGCTACAACCTCAGTTTTTCAAGCTGCTATTTGCTGAGAGCACCAACTCTCTATTTTCTCTAACACCCACTAGAAGGAAGTGTTATCACTCCAAGAAACTCCTTAGGGTTGTAGGCTAAGGATGCTTGGTAACTTAGAACTAATGTGTATATGTGCTTGGAACAATGGGGTATTTAATGATCAATACAATAGGCAACTCATACGTCTAAAGAAACAGTGCTTTCAGGAAACAATAATCAGATCAAGTAAATTGAAAGGAGAGGATGAAGAACACTATTCTTGATTGTCAAATACAACTGAATGTAGGGCTTAATGCAAGATAGAGAGAAATCCTTTCATTTCAAGTCTATGAGCTCAATAAAGAGATAACAGTCTTCATGAACTAAAGTAAACTGAAACAAAGTACAGAAAGGGAAAGATGGATAATTATGATATTGAAAATGAAAGCAAACTGAACTTTATTTCTGCAAATAAGAGTCTATAAAGTGGCACAAAATATCTCCCAGTTTGAACCCTTGTCTCTTATAAAAGATAGGCATTTATAGCCTTTTACAATCAGTTTTAAAGATCCTAAAAACTTGGATCTGTATCTAAAAATAGAAATTCAAATCTAACTAAACAACTTGATAATAAAGACTTAATGACTAAACTAGCATTCGAATTGTCTTCAATCTCAAACTTCGATATCTGTATTCTTCATTTTCTGGATTCTGTGATGTCATGAAACATGCAGAGGCACCTGTCTTGGCAGCTGGATTTCTTCAGTTGTTCATAGTAGATACTTTAGGATATTTGTTTAGCATGTGGTTCTCAAAATTCCCTCGAATCTCTGATGTAGAGTCCTTTGCATGCAAGTTGTTATCCCCTTGATACTCTAGAACTTCTTTATAACCTGTGAAAAATGACCTGCTCTGTCCCTAGCTTCCAAAAATGCTTTTTCTTCTTTCACCAGCTAACTCGCCTTGTGATTCGCTGGATAGTTGGTGAAAGCACTGCCTTTCACTAGCTAACTGGTTGCAAAATTACGCTGTGTGCTGGTGAAAGCTCTGCCTTGGCCCAAAATGAACTTTCACCTCCAAAACTGCGTTTTCCACAAAAACTCAATGTGTCTCTGCTTTATCCCCTTGCATGTTCACAGCGACTTGAGCCAGCACTTGCAAATCTGGGTGTGATTTTTTCTTTTGCTTCAATTTTCTGATTTTCCTTTTAAGGCGCTTTGCTAGCCACCATAGGCTGTTGTAGTCTTTGGTGATCTTCTGTTTTCTCTTCTTTTCCTTGACACTTTCACGAGCCAGATTTTCAAATGCAGCATTGGTTTCTGCAAAATTATCAGACAACTTCTTGTATCTTTCTTTTATTACCCTCTCTAAGACCTCTTGCTGAGCGATCACTTCTTTGAGATGCTTGATTTTCTGTGTTTTCTTCGACTTAGTGCTCTTTCATGTTTCTCCTTCCTCGATGTGAGTAAAGGTGTCATAATTCTGTGCAAACTCAATTGAATTTTCAGGACTCTTGATGGCAGGGCTCTCATCTTCTTTCTCTGGTTCTGAGTCTGTGTAGGGTAGGTTTAAGATGTTTGTTCTCCTTTCTGTAGGCTGCTCTGTAGTAGTTTCAAAATTCAACTTTTTCTTTGACTTGTGAGATTTCACACCAGAGATTCTATCTTCTGGAGGTCCTGGAAGGGTTCTCCTCTTCCTCGAACTACTTTGAGGAGTCAATTTCTTCTTTCCTGCCTTACTCTGTTTATTTGCAGGCCGAGTTTGAGTTTCAAAGCCCTCCCAAAAAAGAAAATGTTGCTAGGTCCTTCCCTTCTGTATTAGCTCTTCCAGAATGATTAATTTAATAAGGCCAAAGTGGCATAGAGTGTTATTCATGCTTAGGGGTTCAGCTCTAATATTTTTACAGACCTTAGTTAAGCTCTTATGCAAGAAGAAAGGCAGGTTTAGGAGAGTTTTACCTATGAAATGGTCTAAGAGCTTGAAGTGATACAATGTCAGTTTGTCATACCTGCCTTCTGAAGTTATGTAGAGTTGGATGCCCTTAAACAAATCCATCCACTCATCCTCTAAATGGGAAACTGACATGCTCTTCTTCCATGCACTATGTCTGAATTCCTCCTTCAAATATGCTCTGAAATTCAAGTTTTTGGTGGCGGTCATTTTGAACCAACTCTGGCCCGACCTTGGTAAGCTGGTCGCTGCAGCGATGGTAGCTTCATCCACAATGATCTCCAAGGACCCAACACAAGCCTTATTCCCGTCAAATGTTTTAGCAAACGCTTCTGCTGTGGATTGATGACATCCATTCTGTAACCTTTCAACAAATTCGATACAACCTGCATTTGAGAAGTGTTTCTAAACTTCTGGATGCGTTTGTAGGAAAGATAGACTGTCCAACTCTTTTCTTAGTAAAGACCCACTGCATCTCCTTGCCATCTGCAACTCAAAACCCGAAACGACTCTGCACACCAATCACTGCAAACTGTTGTTCGGGCCAAGGTCTTGCGCTGGTGAAAGCACTCGGCTCTGTCTTTCAACATTAGAAACTTAACATACATTTGTGAGTGATGCATGTTGGGGAAGCGATGAACCGATTTGATGTTGTCAACCAGGTAGTACAGCTCCTGTACCTGCGATAATGGATTCAAATTCGCCATTTCCGACAACATGAGTGTGAAGCATGCGTCACTGAACAAGATCCGCTTTGTAATCCTATTTCGACGTGCAAACCCAAGTCTCCATCATTATCCACTTTCACCAGCGTATCATTCTTTATTGCATGACGTGGAATGATCATATCATCATTAGATTTTTAAAACGTGGATAAAACGCATGTGATTCCCTCTTTCACCAGCTAACGGCCCGTGGGAAGCGCTCCTTGGCTTTTGAAAATCATCGCTTTTACCAGTGCGCAACCCGTGAGAAATGCTCCTTAGATGTTGAAACTCACCACTTTCACCAGCTAACCATTTCCTTTAAAACACATGTTAGTTGTTGAAAGCATTTTATGAAAAATTAAAAGAGAAGAACTTTATGAGTCGTCTTATTTCTAAGACAAAAATCAAAACCTAAGTCTTACTACTAGAAAACTCAAAACCAAATTTGAAAACACTACCAATAGCCATGCTATCAACCATAAAATGCAACCATAATGACGGGTTCATTTTGGGAGCTAACATTTGGCTCCAACTAGGATGGGCATCTCCCTATGAGGTGACCAAGAACCTAGCTAGACTCAGTAGCCTTTATTACAAAATTGAAAAGAAATCTGAAAAATAGTTTTGCTGGTACCATTGGGCATGGAGTTATTCAAGTGACAGAAACAAAGAAAACAAAACTGAAAAGGAATATGTACAAGTAGAACAGGGATTTTAAGAAAATCCTTATGAAAAATAGGTCTTCAGAAAATGCCTGTTGAAAGGGCCACGTGCTACTTCCTCGCTTGAAAGATTTTGGAGAACAAAGGTATTGTTCTGCTGCACCGCTATTATGACAAAAGGACCTGTCCAAAGAGCCTCAAATTTTCCGTGTTTCCCTTTCTCTTGCCTTGTTGCATCCCACTTTAAGACTAAATCCCTTGTTTTGAAGACATTTGATTTAACTTTCTTATCAAAGATCTCCTTGATTTTTTCTTGATGTAATTCTATTTTTTCCAAAAGCTGCTCTCTATCTTGCCGTAGCTCTACCAAATTATGAATTCTCCGGGTCAAATCACTTGGTTCAGAATCAGTTTCTTGTAAAAACTTTACAACTGACAATGCAAGTTGAACATGAAATATGGCTTCAGTACCATATACCAGCTTGAAAGGAGATGTATCAATTGATTTCTTACATGTAACCCTATCAGCCCACAAGGCAAAATTCAGCTTGGAATCCCAAACTCTGGCATTTTGTTCAAGCAACTTCTTTATAATTCTGACTAAACTCTTGTTGGATGACTCAGCTAAGCCATTCCCTTGCGGATAGTAAGCAGTGGAATGTACCAGCTGAATTCCCATCTCTTCACACAATTTCACCAAGTGTTTATCTTTGAATGCAGCAACGTTATCAGTGACTATTCTCTTAGGGCAGCCAAATCTGGCAAATATGTTTTCTTGCAGAAAATTTATGATGACAGTATGATTGGCGTTCCAGGTGGGAATAACCTCAATCCACTTTGTAAAGTAATCGGTGGCAACAAGGATCCACCGGTGCTGACCACTAGAAGGCGGATGAATTTCTCCTATGAAGTCCATGCCCCACTGCTGGAAAGGCCCTGTGACCACTATAGGTTTGAGGGGAAGGGACTTCAGTTGTTGTTTACCTTCAAATATTTGACACTTGTCACATGTTCTCACAAACTCACACACATTTGAAAATAAGGATGGCCAGTAGTAACCAGATCTTAAGATTTTATGTGCAGTGGTTTTCCAATAGTGATGTCCCCCACATTCACTATTATGGAATTCAATCATGACCTTAGCTGCTTCTTCTTGGTTTATGCACCTCAACAATAAACCTATTGGATTTTTCCAGAACAATAAGTTGCCATTGATGCAGAAATTTATGGCTTTGAGCTTCAAAGCCCTTCCTTGTGTTTTTGTCAAATCTGATGGGACTGATAAAGTCTGCAAAAAATAAATAATGTGACTGTACCATTTGCAATCAGCTAAGTGAGATGAGACCTGCATTTCTTCACCTTCTTTGTTTTCTGAAGACTGAAAGTTATCTGCATTAATATTTACCAAATTTATTTTGAGTAGCCTGCAATTTTCTTCTGCCAGAAATTTGGCAAGGCCCTGACCCATCACAAGTTTTGCTGGTTTAATTTCAACATCAAATTCAATCAACTTTGCTATCCATTTACTCCTTTTTCCATCTATGTCGGGTTGTATCAGCACATCTTTAACTGAACTGGAGGGAACGAAAGATATTACCTTTGCCTGAAGGATTTAAACTCTGAAAGCTTTCAATGACTTGATAAGTGCATATGCTTGTTTCTCCAACAATTTGTACTTTACCTCTGCGTCCCTCAAGACCTTACTGAAAAAGGCAACTGGATGCTCCTGATCGTCGGCATTTTTCTGCAGGAGTACTGCTGCGATTGTATCACTTGAAGCAAATGAAAAAATGTAAAATACCTTGGAGAAATCGGGGCTGATCAAAACAAGGGCTGTTGTGATGGCTTCTTTGATGGAATTGAATGAGTGTCTGGCTACTTCAGTCCATTTTACCTCAGAGTCCTTTCTTAACATAGCAGTGATATGCTTCGTGATTTCTACAAAGTTTACTATAAACCTTCTGACAAAGTTTATAGTCCTAAGGAAAGACTAAATGTCCTTCTTTGATCTAGGAAGAGACAGATTTTTAATTGCTTCTACCCTTTTTGGGTCAATTTTCACTCCATCAGCTAAAACAATATGCCCAAGTAATTTCCCTTCCTTAAGTGAAAAATTTGGTTTTTTGGATTAAGAGAAATACCATACCTTCGACATTTTAGAAATGTCTTTTTTAAGTGCTACAAATGAAGTTCATGGCTGCGCGAGAAAATAGTGATATCATCGAGATATATCAGGACAAATTTATCTTTTTCTCCAATGAAATCAATGTCCATCGCCCTTTGGAATGTCGCTCCTGCATTCATCAATCCAAAGGGCATCTTATCATACATAAACGTACCTCATGGAGTGGTAAAAGAAGTCTTTTCCTTATCGTCCGGATGGACAACAATCTGGTTGTATCCGGAAAACCCATCAATAAAAGACATCACCTTTGATCCTGACACCTTCTGCAAAATATGCTCCATCTTGGGCAGAGGGTAGCTGTCCTTCCTAGAGCACTTATTCAAATTTCTGAAGTCACCGTAGAGTCTGATCTCCCCATTCTTCTTCCTAACCGGTACGAGATTCACAATCCATTCTGAATATCTGAGGGGAATGATGATGTAGGCATCCAATAGTTTTTTAATTTCCCTTTCCATTGTAGGCAACAACAAAGGATTGAAGGATCTAAGCTTCTGCCTGAATGGTTTGGTGTCTTTATTCAAGGGAATCTTATGATGAATTACCTCTGTGTCAAAAGTCTTCAAATCATCATATTGCCAAGCGAAAATGTCAGCAAACTCCTTTAGCAATTCTCCATAATCATCCCTTTGTTTTTCAGTCAAATGTGAGGCTAAGTTGACATAATTAGGATCTTGTTCGCTAGCTACATTGTACTGCAAAACTTCTGAATCTTTTTCCCCACTTTCCAATTTGATAGCCACATCATTATTATCGAACAAACTTTCCAACGGGACCAAACCTTTAGGAATTCTGTTGGTAGACAACTGAACTATTTCATGTGCTACGATTTTGCTTCTGAATTTTGGCTTCTCAATTTCATTGTCATGTTCATTCTCCTGATCGATCTGCAGATCTGCAAACTCATCTATCACTGCAAGAAATCTAGTGAGTTCAGCATCGTCTTCAAAAACTTTCCAAAATTTTACATTATCAGGGAGAGAGGGCCTATATTTAACTTGAATTTCGTAAGTCAATTTATGAGGCAGAGGGGGTAGGGTAAAATCATGAAGATGGGTAACACTTTTGCTTGTTTTATGACAAAAAAAACTGTATTTTCACAAGTTCTTCAACTTCCGGCATACAAAAATATTTTTTTTGTTTAGAATTTCACTTTATAGTAAAAACAAAACTTGTGAATAATTTTGTTATATTTCTAATGACTATTTTTTGATTTTTTTTTATCAAGATTTGATATGTCAATTTGACAATTGTTTAACAATATGTTCCTTAAACATGAAAGGAATGATAATGAGTTATTGTTTTCCACAACAATGTATCTATTATTAAACTTATGTTTTTAAGAAATGAAATATACTGCAACAATCTACAGAGACTCTATTTTATTATGACTATAATTTTGAATCTAACGGATGAATATTATAATTTCTAGAATTTTTTTAAGTTGACCAAGATGAAAACGTTGTTGATTTTAAACATGTGTTTTTCTACACCTTGTATCTATCTTAATTTTTACTTAAAAGTAAAATCTAAAAATACCCTTTTGAAGAGAACAGTTTAAAAATTATGAATATAAATTTTCCATAATTTTCCGTTGTGTATTTTTAGAGATATGGATTTTTCATTTCACTGAATCATAATCTCACCTAAAAATATTATTCAGTGATTTTTTTATAAAATTAAATAAAATTAGATAAAAACAATGAAAATGAAAACAAATTATACCCAATTAAAGGAGATTCAATTTTAAAAATGTTGCTATCAATTCTCAAACTAAATTTTGAGTATTTGTAGGAGTCTGCTACTTCCAAAGATGAAGTAAGATGGAGAGAATTTGCAGTTTCCTGCAAACAGTCTCATTTTCAAGTTTTCGGCCGAAATATTCTTTCGGCCGAAACCTAGTTTTTAACGGAATCCGTTAAAAATAAACGTTTCGGCCGAAAAGTATTTCGTCCGAAATATGCTTACCACGGGAAAATAATTCATCCAAAAAACATTGTACACAAATTTCGAGGGCACCGTTAAATTTAACGTGAAAATTTTCGGCCGAAAAATATTTCTGCTGAAAGAAACATTTGTTCGGCCGAAAAATTGCCGCTAGAAATTTTGGAGACCCGATTGTCATGAAAGTGTTACCCAGATTCATGATTTTACTCGGTATGAATGCACAAGCTGACACAACCAATGAATCAACCAATTCATTCATTGCTCTAGGTACAAATGAAATTTTAAAATCTGCAAAATTGTGAATTGCCTTCAATACCTCATCTCTGTATGCCTTCAACTTGACATGCTTTGCTTGAAAGGACTTATTCACCTGCTGAATAATCAGATCTGCATCTCCAAACACCTGCAATTTTTTAATCTTCCTTTCTTTGGCTGCATTCAGCCCTAGAAGTAGTGCCTCATACTAGGCAATATTATTAGTCACTTTAAAATCAAGTTTAAAGGACAAATGAGAAGTTTTCTTAGAAGGGGAAATCAATACCACTCCGGCTCCTGCTGATTCTTTAGTGCAAGCACCGTCAAAGAACATGGTCCAAATATCATCTTCTGTTGTTTCTGTGGGATGAACCGTGGTCTGAACTGTGGGCTTTCTGAGCAACAATGTATCAGATAATGAATCATCAATTTGCAAAATACAAGATCCCATACCTGTGTCAACCGAATAGATAGGATGATTGGATGGATTTTTCTCATCACTGATTACATAAGCCAACTGAGATTCCCTTTATATCCTTCTGTTCACCCCTCCAAAAATAGGGATAGTAGCATAGGAGAGATCCATTTGAAGAGTTCCACCTAGCCACTTCATCCACGATCTTGATAGTAGACATCCAAATTTAGGAGGTATGTCAGCTACTACTATATCCATCACCATAGTCTTCATGGATGCTTAGGTTAAGGTTACAGCCAAATCCTTAATCATCCCAAGACATTTGACTTTCTGAGAGTCAAAAGAGAAAATATCATGATAAGACTTGGTGGTTTCTAGCCCAAGCTCATCCATGACCGCCTTTGGCATCAAATTGTGCGAAGCACCCGAGTCCAACAAATAGTTATGCAGTGTTTTCTCATGAATATTTAGAGAGATGTAAAAGGGATGACAAATTTCATCTCTGTCTTCTATCATTTGGCCTAGAGTAATGGTTGGCTTTTCATCATATATGTTGAGGATATCAGCAGAAAGGGATACAGATTGGGGATCTAGAGTTTTGAGGATATCCCTTTTGAACATTTCATTCTTCATTAGCTCGACTAGAGGAATAGGAATTTTAATTTTTTGTATTTCAGCCTCAAAATTGAATGAATATGGGACTTTATCAGAAGCTTTATCAGAGACCTTTACCTGATTCAAAGGAGATTCTTGATTTCTTTGTTGTTCAACAGGAGGCTTTCTTTCTAGAGTTTGATGCTTGGCAGGGGCAACAGTCTTTTTGGGAGGAGCTAATGCTTTCACCTTCGAAGGATTCACTTGCTGATTCTATGATGTATGATATTTTTGCTTAACAGGGGCTGTGCTCTTTTCAGGAGAGGTTGGTGCATCTTGTTGAGAAGTATCATATTTAGATTGGAGGTTATATCTATTCTTATCTTCTGTTGTGAAAATGCCATCATCAATAAGATTATCTTTTGTCTGTTCAGTCATCAATGATTCCTCATAGTCGTGTTGTGTTAGATAAGATTTCCATGTCTCTTCTCCAACACAATGAATGTTACCTTATCCACCTTCTTGATATTCACCATAATCTTCATCCATCACAACATTTTGAAGAGGGACCTTTATCCTCTGATCTTCAGTAGGATTCTTTTATCTTTGCAAGATCTGAGTTGGCTGATTATTTCTTTTGAAGTTGTTGGGATTTTGATTTGGATTCCTTCTTGCAGAATCATAAGTGCCTCTTCCCTTCATAGGTTATTTATTTTTTATCTTGAGCTTATATATCTCAGAGGTTAGAGACTCTAGCATCTTAGCCATTTTATCAAGTTTCGGTTCAACACTTGATGAAGATGAAGCCTCATTCTTTGGTCGTCTCCTATCAGAATCTCCTTTCCGCTTCTGGGAGGCTAGAATATTTGATTCCACCTCCAGGGAAACATCTTGCATGAGAGATAATGATGGTGACCTCCTTTCTCTCAATAGTAAACATAAATCTGAGTGAAAAGCATCAGAATATGTGATCTTGGAAGAAGCATCTGAAGGTTTTATCTCTGCTGGTATTTTTCCATACATCCGGTTAAATCTTTTAGTGAAATCAGAGACTGACTTACTACTTTGTTTCCTTAGGTTTCCAAATTCTATGATATAGTAGACAAAATATCTTATGTCACCCCAATGTTTCAAAAATGTCTCATCTAGTTGCTCGATTCTAGCTATGGAACCAGCAGGGAGTTCTTTGAACCATTTCCTAGCATGGACATCTAGGCTTTGGACAAAGAATCATGTCCAAACATCTTCTTCTTCAATATTAAGGTTTCCAGCATAACTGTAAAAAGCCTCAATATGTTCTTCAGCAGACACATCGCCTTCACCTGTGAATTTGGGCATATACTTCTGATAGTCTCCCATTGGCATGGCTGATACTGGGTTTGGCAATATGAGTGGTGCATACCTAGCAGCTAGGATTTGTTGCATCTTAGTCAAAGGAGGTGGTCCAACCATAACTACCAAGGGTGAGGAAAGTGATGGTTTCTTTTTCAAGTCTTCAACACTGGAGGAATGTGAAAGAGGTGAATCTTCTAATGGGAAAGAGGTCTGATAAGAGGCTCTGTAAAAATTTGCAAGCTGTCCAGCTAAATTTTCTTCACCCTTAGCAGATAGCTCTTGGAGGAGATGTTCAACAGCAAGGAGGCTAGTATAAATGTTCAAATGATCTTCTTGTTGCTCAGAATGAAAAGACTCAAGGGAAGAAGAACTATGGCTTCTTTTTAAAGTCTTGGGTGTTTTTTCAATCAAATTTAAATCTATCAATTTTTTATCATTAGGATTTTTCTGTTGATCAAAAAGAATTTTTTCTTCTACAGAATTTACAACTATTTTTTCATCAATGCTCTCTGAAAAGAACTCAAATTTTTCTGTAGTAGATTTTCCAGAACTGAGAAGAGGATTACCTTCTGAATCTGATCTTGAAGTTTGACCTTGAATTGTCTTTCCTTTTTTGAGAATTAGTTCTGGATTGGACACTGGCGTGATAGGTGATTCTTGAGGATTCGCCCTAGTACTGATCCTCTTAGGAGCCAAGATGAACTTGTGGAGTCACCAGATAGATAATTACAGTCAAAAATATGTCTAATCTTTGTCTATCATCAAATATCAGCTCTGTGTCGTATCCCAGGAAAGCAGAGCTTGAATTTCGTCTCCCCGACAATGGCGCCAATTTGTTATCACTCCAAGAAACTCCTTAGGGTTGTAGGCTAAGGATGCTTGGTAACTTAGAACTAATGTGTATATGTGCTTGGAACAATGGGGTCTTTAATGATCAATACAATAGACAACTCATACGTCTAAAGAAACAGTGCTTTCAGGAAACAATAATCAGATCAAGTAAATTGAAAGGAGAGGATGAAGAACACTATTCTTGATTGCCAAATACAACTGAATGTAGGGCTTAATGGAAGATAGAGAGAAATCCTTTCATTTCATGTCTATGAGCTCAATAAAGAGATAACAGTCTTCATGAACTAAAGTAAAATGAAACAAAGTACAGAAAGGGAGAGATGGATAATTCTGATATTGAAAACGAAAGGAAACTCAACTTTATTTCTGCAAATAAGAGTCTATACAGTGGCACAAAATATCTCCCAGTTTGAACCCTTGTCTTTTAGAAAACATAGGCATTTATAGCCTTTTACAATCAGTTTTAAAGATCCTAAAAACTTGGATCTGTATCGAAAAATAGCAATTCAAATCTAACTAAACAACTTGATATTAAAGACTTAATGACTAAACTAGCATTCGAATTATCTTCAATCTCAAACTTCGACATCTGTATTCTTCAGTTTATGGATTCTGTGATGTCATGAAACATGTAGAGGCACCTGTCTTGGCAGATGGATTTCTTTAGTTGTTCATAGTAGATACTTTAAGAGATTTTTTTAGCATGTGGTTCTCAAAATTCCCTCGAATCTCTGATGCAGAGTCCTTTGCATGCAAGTTGTTATCCCCTTGATACTCTGGAACTTCTTTATAACCTATGAAAAATGACCTGCTCTGTCCCTAGCTTCCAAAAATGCTTTTTCTGCTTTCACCAGCTAACTCGCCTTGTGATTCGCTGGTTAGCTGGTGAAAGCGCTGCCTTTCACCAGCTATCTGGATGCAAAATTACATTGTGCACTGGTGAAAGCTCTGCCTTGGCCCAAAATGAACTTTCACCTCCAAAACTGTGTTTTCCACAAAAACTCAATGTGTCTCTGCTTTATCCCCTTGCATGTTCACAGCGACTTGAGCCAGCACTTGCAAATCTGGGTGTGATTTTTTCTTTTGCTTCAATTTTCTGATTTTCCTTTTAAGGCGCTTTGCTAGCCACCATAGGCTGTTGTAGTCTTTGGTGATATTCTGTTTTCTCTTCTTTTCCTTGACACTTTCACGAGCCAACTTTTCAAATGAAACATTGGTTTTTGCAAAATTATCAGATAGCTTCTTGTATCTTTCTTTTATTACCCTCTCTAAGACCTCCTGCTGAGCGATCACTTCTTTGAGATGCTTGATTTTCTATGTTTTCTTCGACTTAGTGCTCTTTGATGTTTCTCCTTCCTCGGTGTGAGTAAAGGTGTCATAATTCTGTGAAAACTCAATTGAATGTTCAGGACTCTTGATGACAGGGATGTCATCTTCTTGCTCTGGTTCTCAGTCTGTGTAGGGCAGGTTTAATATGTTTGTTCTCCTTTCTGTAGGCTTCTCTGTAGTAGTTTCAAAATTCAACTTTTTCTTTGACCTGTGAGATTTCACACCAGATATTCTATCTTCTGGAGGTCCTGGAAGGGTTCTCCTCTTCCTCTAACTGCTTTGAGGAGTCAATTGCTTCTTTCCTGCCTTACTCTATTTATTTGTAGGTTGAGTTTGAGTTTCAAATCCCTCCCAAAAAAGAAAATGTTGCCAGGTCCTTCCCTTCTGTCTTATCTCTTCCAGAATGATTAATTTAATAAGGCCAAAGTGGCATAGAGTGTTCTTCATGCTTAGGGGTTCAGCTCTAATCTTTTTACAGACCTTAGTTAAGCTCTTATGCAAGAAGAAAGGCAGGTTTAGGAGAGTTTTACCTATGAAATGGTCTAAGAGATTGAAGTGATACAACATCAGTTTGTCATACCTGCCTTCTGAAGTTATGTAGAGTTGGATGCCCTTAAACAAATCCTGCCACTCATCCTCTAAATGGGAAACTTGCATGCTCTTCTTCCATGCACTATGTCTGAATTCCTCCTTCAAATATGCTCTGAAATTCAAGTTTTTGGTGGCAGTCGTTTTGAACCAACTCTGGCCCGACCTTGGTAAGCTGGTCACTGCAGCGATGGAAGCTTCATCCACAAAGATCTCCAAGGACCCAACATGATGGAGGAGCATCGCTCACTCATCAAGCGAGCCATCACATTGAGAAGAAACATCTAGACAACGCCAGCATGCATTTTGAAATACTTTGGAAGTATTGCGCCATCCTTTAAATGAAGTCATTTATAAAGAAGTGCACTTGTATTGTAAAGAGGACCTTGAGCCTTTAAGCTCTCATCCTTAGTAGGTAGGAAGGCATTTAATAGATTTAATGTAGGTAGATATATGTTTAAGTCTAGATTAGATAGTTTCAGTTTCGAGAGGGAAAACGGATATAGACACCCTCCTTTGTACATTGTAACATTATTATTCAGATTCAAGCATTCAGGAGCAAGGAGAGAGAGCAAGCGGAGAATTTGTGAAGAACACCCATGTACAGATGTTTTTGAATTAATAGAAGAGAGTCTTTGATTCAATTTCATGACTGGTGTTGTTTTCTCTGTGTATGTTGTTTATGTGTTCATGAATGTTTACTCTCTGGTCATGCATTGGCTTTGAATATGTTGTGCATATGATTTCAGGGTTTTAACTGAGGTTTGAGAGAGAAGAGAATAAGTTTCAATTGTTTCTCTGTCTGAGCCAGGAGATTCCTGCATAGAGTGTAGTTGAATTCATCCGCATAGAGTGCATTGATGAGGCTCGACAGCTAAACCCTTATTCTCATTCGTCTAGAAGTTGATTTGGGTTGGTAGAGTCGTGCAGAAGAAGTACAGGCTGAACTGGAAGTCTCAGTGGCTAGTCTGAGCTAAAGGAGGCATAGACTACTGTGGCTGTGAGTGCACAGAGTCTGGAAGACTCAACACTTTGAGAGTTGTTGAAGGTTGAGCACGAGAAGTGTGTGCAAAGTCTCTGAAGGAGTCAGAGTTGACAAGCTCAGGAGGGATAGTTCCTTCATGATACCGTGGAGGCAGACCCAGGAGAAAGTTCAAACAGGACAGAGCTTTAGAGTGAAAGAAATCCTCAAGGAGGAGGAATCGACGGCCAGGTCTCGCCGAAGAGTCTCGTGAAGTCCCGCCGACCATCAAGTCACAGGGAAGTTGCACCCGGGTTAAACCTAAGCGTGCAGAGGGATAGCCCAAGAGTCATCGGGATCCAGCTCATCGGAGAATCGGGGTTTGCAAAGATGAGAGTTTTGAGCCCATTGGAATCACGATTAGCGATTTTCTGACGAATTCGGAGCCGTCGATCATAGTGGGGACACGTGGCGCAAGATCCCGAGGAGTCGGGGTTCAACATTTTAGGGTTTTCGCGTGCAAAGAAAATGCTGCAACAGGAATCACGATATCGCGATATCCGATAACCCGACAAGGAGGGGTGATGTGGAAGAGGACACCCGCACGTGTATCGGGGATTGGCGTTTCGGGACTTTCACTGTTGTAGAAATCGCTGCAGGAGGAATTTTGAACTCCGAAGCGCGATAGCCATACGATCGCCGTGTTGAGCGGAGGACAGGTGTCGGAGGACTAAGCCTCGTCTTGAGGAGACGACAGGTGACATCGGAGATCGGGGATTAGGGATTCCTGAAGTGCGAGTTCTTTGCATTTCAACTCGCGAAACCCGATTTCCCGATAAGGCAGAGGGGAGATCGCTAGAAGGAGATTTCGGTGGGTATTGAGAAATCCCGAAAGGAGTTGGAAGAGTTTTAACTCTTCGGGCCCAGGAAAAAGAAGGTCTTGGTGAGCGTGGACGTGTCCAGGGTGGCTCGTTTTCATCAAGTGGTATCAGAGTGGGAGAAGAGTTGTCTTTGTTTTCTATAGCAGAGAGAAGAAATTTTCAACATGCCGTCGAGAAGAGGTAGACAATCACCCAATCCAGAGGGGGAAAGAGAAATGTCCAGAGAAAGAAGTAGCCAAGGACAGAATGTAGAGATGGAAAGGGAAATACAAAATCTTCATGCCAAAATGGAAGATATGGAAGCAGCGCAGAGACGCACAGCCAATACTAGAGATCTAAGTGACTCCGAAGGTGAAGCTGAAGCTGTACCACAAGAAGAGGTCGTAGCATAGGATGCATCAACTGCGCGATTGATAAAAGCTATCGCTAGGATGAGTTCCAAGACCAAAATGGATATTTCAGCTTACAAAGGAAGCCTGGATGCAAAAGAGTTGCTAGACTGGATCAGAGCTCTTGATACCTACTTCGACTATGAAGATATCGAAGAGGATAAAAAGGTAAGGCACGCTGTCACAAAATTGAAGGGACATGCAACATTATGGTGGGACGAGCTTCAGGCAGACAGACGTTCCAAAGGAAAACAAAAGATTAAAAGCTGGGATCGAATGATTGCTAAGATGAAGGAAAAATTCATCCCCAGAGATTACCAGATCACATTGTTCAGGCGAATGCAGAACCTGAGGCAGAAGTTGATGACGGTGAAAGAGTACACCGAGGAGTTTTACAAGCTCATTATCAGAGCAGGTCATCAGGAGAGCGATGATGAGAAGGTGGCGAGATATCTGAATGGTCCGAGATACGAAATTCAGGATGAATTAAGAATGGAAACTATTAGAACGGTTGAGGATGCTTACCAGATGGCTCTGAAAGCCGAGGAGAAGCTGAGCCATAAGCAAGGTCAGCGAGGGTGAGGCAGAAGTCAACCCAGAGGCAAGGCAGTTTCCCAAGAGAAATTTCAGAAGCCCAAGGAGGAATGGAAGAAGCCTCAGGGTAAGATTGAGAGAGGTGGAACCTCATAGCGAGGACAACAATATGCTGAGCCGAGGAGACAGCATACAGAGCAGGGTGGCGGATATGCTGACACGAACACGTTTCCTCGTACCAGAGGTAGGGGAAGAGGCAGAGGAGGAATCATCACATGTTTTACATGTGGAAAGGATGGACATAAAGTCGTTGATTGTCCAGACAGGAAAACAGATAGAGGAGAAGCTCACATCGCTGAGGCGCGGAGGCGTGATGTTGAGAATGAAGACACCGAAGCAGGAAGGTCGCTGACGGTGCATAAGGTTCTCTTAACGCCCGAGAAAGAGGTGGAGGACACAGCTCAGAGAAGCTGACTGTTCAGGACCACATGCAAGACCAAGGGCTGGAAGTGCAAGGTCATTGTGGACAGCGGAAGCACAAATAACCTTGTTTCGACCGAGATGGTAGAAAATATGGAGCTGGATACGACTGATCACCCGAGTCCATACACGGTTTCATGGATGCATAAGGGACATCAGGCGAGTGTCACTAAACAATGTTTAGTTGATTTCAAAATGGGTGAATATAAGGATAAGGTCCTATGTGATGTCATTCCCATGGATGTCTGTCATGTATTGTTGGGTAGACCATGGCAATATGACTGAAATGTGGTTCATGACGGGAGAATGAACACATACACTTTGGAGAAAGATGGGAGGACACACAGATTGCTTTCGAAAAAGGACGAGGAGGTGAAGCCGGAAGTAAGCAACACCATACTTCTCATGAGTGGGAAGGAGATTCTCACAGAGATGGAGAAGGGAGAAGATCCACAATTCTTTGTGGTCAGGAAACCAAGAATTGTCCTGACTAGCACAAGAGTGGATGACTTGCCAAAAGAGATTCAGGAACTGCTGGGAGAGTTCTCTGACATCATAGTGGACGAACTACCTCGTTCGTTGCCACCAATGCAGAGTGTGACTCATCACATCGACCTCATACCCAGAGCTAGTTTGCCGAATAAGGCTGCGTATAGACTGACGCCACAGGAAAATGAGGAAGTCAAGAAGCAGGTCCAGGAGCTATTGGATAAAGGACTGGTCAGGGAAAGTCTTAGTCCGTGTGCCGTTCCAACGGTACTAAGTCCAAAGAAGGATGGAGGCTGGAGAATGTGCATTGACTCCAGAGCGATTAACAAAATCACCATCAGATATAGATTTCCACTGCCGAGAATGGATGATCTGATGGATTTCCTGAGTGGGGCAAATTATTTTTCAAAAATTGATCTGAAAAGAGGATATCACTAGATTCGCAAGAGGGAAGGTGATGAATGGAAGACAACATTCAAAACAAATGAGGGTTTGTACGAATGGTTGGTCATGCCGTTTGGATTGACAAACGCGCCGAGCACATTCATGAGACTGATGAATGAAGTCCTGAGGGAATTCATCGGTAAGTTTGTTGTCGTATATCTGGATGGTATATTGATTTTCAGTAAGACGAAGGCTGAACATTTGAAACATTTGGCCATTGTAATGAGAAAGATACAGCAGGAGAAGTTGTTGATCAACATGAAGAAGTCCTCATTTATGCAGACATAGCTCATTTATTTGGGTTTTGTTGTTTCAACGAATGAGTTGAAAATGGATCTGGAAAAGGTGGAAGTGATTAAGAATTGGCCATCACCGAGAAATGTTTTTGAGGTGAGAAGTTTCCATGGACTGGCTAGTTTCTACAGGAAGTTCATTAGAAATTTTAGTGGAATTAGCACAGCAATGATGGATACGGTGAAAAAGAGATACAAGTCTTTTCATTGGACAACAGAGGCTGAGAAAAGCTTCAATCTGTTGAAGCGGAAGATCACAGAGCAACCAGTGTTATTGTTGCCAGACTTTCAGAAGACATTTCAAGTGAAATGTGATGCCAGCGGATATGCTATAGGAGCGGTCTTGAGTCAGGAGGACAGGCCAGTTGCATATTTCAGCGAGAAGCTGGATGAAGCAAAGATGAAATACTCCACGTACGATAAAGAGTTTTATGCCATCATACAGGCATTAAAGAAGTGGAGGCATTACTTGATACCGAAAGAATTTGTATTGTATAGCGATAATCATGCATTGCAGTTTGTGAGTCAACAGGAGAAGTTGAACCAGAAGCATGCAAAATGGGTAGAGTACATGCAGAATTTCACGTTTGTGATCAAACACATTTCAGGAACTGCTAACAAAGTGGCTGATGCTTTGAGCGGAAAATGTTTGTTGCTGCAGGAGTTCCGAGTCAAGACATTGGGTTTTGAGAATCTGAAGGACATGTACGCAGGAGACGCAAATTTTTCAGAAGCGTATGAAGCAGCTGAGAATCCCGTTCTCAGGGATCAGAGCCCATAGATAGATTTCATGATCCAGGAGGGATTGTTGTTCAGAGGCAACCAGTTATGCATTCCGAATTGCTCCATGAGGGAGAACCTGCTAAAGGAGAAACATAGTGGTGGATTAGCAGGACACTTTGGTCACGATAAGACATTCACAAAACTGAGCGAATCATATTTTTGGCCAGGGATGCGAGCAGATGTTAAAATATTTGTTGACAGATGCAGGATTTGTCAACATTCGAAAGGCAGAAAGCAGAACGCGGGTTTTTATCAGCCATTGCATATACCCGAGAGGCCATGGGAAGCGATAAGCATGGATTTTGTATTGGGTTTGCCGAGGATGCAGAGAGGGGTTGATTCCATCTTTATGGTGGTGGATGGGTTTTCTAAGATGACACATTTTATTCTGTGTCAGAAGACTAGTTATGCGACTCACATCGCAAACTTGTTTTTCAAAGAGGTTGTTAGACTTCATGGATTGCCGAGAAGCATAGTCTCGGACACGGACACCAAATTCATAGGTCATTTTTGGAGGACGCTATGGAAGAAGCTGGGGACAAATTTGGATTTTAGTTCAGCTTACCATCCGCAAACAGACAGATAAACCGAGGTGGTCAACAGGAGCTTAGGAGAATTGTTGAGAAGCCTGGTGACAGAGCACCATGGCAGCTGGGACAACATATTGCCACAGGCAGAGTTTGCGTATAATGATTCGCTGAATCAAAGTACAGGTAAGAGTCCATTTTAGATTGTGTATGGGACACAACCGAGGGGAGTTTCTGAACTCAGGGAGTCAGAACAAACTGCGATTAGCAGTGCAAGTGCAGAAGAGTTCACTGAAGCGATGAACGAACTTCACAGCAAGGTGAAGCAACGACTACAAGATTCAAATCGGGAGTATAAGCGTAGAGAAAATCAACATCGGAGGCAACTTCAGTTCGAAGTTGGCGATCTGGTTCTGGCACATCTGAGGAGAGAAAGGTTCCCAAGGGGAACATACAACAAATTAAAAATGAAAAAGATTGGGCCATGTAGAGTCCTAAGGAGATTTGGAGAAAATGCTTATGAAATTGAGTTGCCAGATGGCATCGGGATATCTCTGATATTTAATGTTTCGGATTTATACCCATACAGGGTTGGAGAAGCAGAGGTTGGAACTGAAGAACCAGTGATCCAATGGCAGAAGCAATTACCAGTCGCAGAGAAGCAACAGATGGAGTGCATACTGGACAAGCGAGTGGAAAAGAAGACCAGGCAAAAGCAATATTTTGAATATCTAGTCAAGTGGAAGAATCACCCAATGGAGGATGCCAGTTGGGAGATTGAAGCAATGATACAGAAGCATGGACAGACCGTGTAGGAGATCATGGACAGGAGCCCATGAAAATTTTGAAGCCGAGGAGTATGATGCAGGAGCATCGCTCACTCATCAAGCGAGCCAACACATTGAGAAGAAACATCTGGACAACGCCAGCATGAATTTTGAAATACTTTGGAAGTATTGCACCGTCCTTTAAATGAAGTCATTTATAAAGAAGCGCACTTGTATTTTAAAGAGGACCTTGAGCCTTTAATCTCTCGTCCTTAGTAGGTAGGAAGGCATTTAATAGATTTAATGCAGGTAGATAGATGTTTAAGTCTAGATTAGATAGTTTTGGTTTCGAGAGGGAAAACGGATATAGACACCCTCCTTTGTACATTGTAACATTATTATTCAGATTCAAGCATTCAGGAGCAAGCAGAGAATTTGTGAAGAACACCCATGTACAGATGTTTTTGAATTAATATAAGAGAGTCTTTGATTCAATTTCATGACTGGTGTTGTTTTCTCTGTGTATGTTGTTTATGTGTTCATGAATGTTTAGTCTCTGGTCATGCATTGGCTTTGAATATGCTGTGCATATGATTTCAGGGTTTTAACTAAGGTCTAAGAGAGAAGAGAATAAGTTTCAATTTTTTCTCTGTCTGAGCCAGGAGATTCCTGCATAGAGTGCAGTTGAATTCATCCACATAGAGTGTGTTGATGGGGCTCGACAGCTAAACCCTTATTCTCATTCATCCAGAAGTTGATTTGGGTTGGTAGAGTCGTGCAGAAGAAGTACAGGCTGAACTGGAAGTCTCAGTGGCTAGTTTGAGCTAAAGGAGGCATAGACTACTGTGGTTGTGAGTGCACAGAGTCTGGAAGACTCAACAATTTGAGAGTTGTTGAAGCTTGAGCACGAAAAGTGTGTGCAAAGTCTCTGAAGGAGTCAGAGTTGACAAGCTCAGGAGGGATAGTTCCTTCGTGATACCATGGAGGCGGACCCAAGAGAAATTTCAAACAGGATGGAGCTTTAGAGCAAAAGAAATCCTCAAGGAGGAGGAATCGACGACCAGGTCTCACCGAAAAGTCTCGCGAAGTCCCGCCGACCGTCAGATCACAGGGAAGTTGCACCCGGGTTAAACCTAAGCGTGCAGAGGGATAGCCCAAGAGTCATCGGGATCTGGCTCATCGAAGAATAGGGGTTTGCAAAGACGAGAGTTTTGAGCCCATTGGAATCGCGATTAGTGATTTTTCGACGAATTCGTAGTCGTCGATCATAGTGGGGACACGTGGCGCGAGATCCCGAGGAGTCGGGGTTCAACATTTCAGGGTTTTCATGTGCAAAGAAAACACTATAGCAGGAATCACGATCTCGCGATATCTAATAACTCAACAAGGAGGGGTGACGTGGAAGAGGACACCCGCACGTGTATTGGGGATCGAAGTTTCGAGACTTTCATTGTTGTAGAAATCGCTGCAGGAGGAATTCCGAACTCCGAAGCGCGATAGCCATACAATCGCCGTGTTGAGTGGAGGACAGGTTTCGGAGGACTAAGCCTCGTCTTGAGGAGACGACAGGTGACATCGGAGATCAGGGATCGGGGATTCCTAAAGTGCGAGTTCTTTGCATTTCAACTCGCGAAACCCGACTTCCCGATAAGGCAGAGGGGAGATCGCCAGAAGGAGATTTCGATGAGTATTGAGAACTCCTTAAAGGAGTTGGAAGAGTTTTAACTCTTCGGGCCTGAGAAAAAGAAGGTCCTGGTGAGTGTGGACGTGCCCAGGGTGGCTCGTTCGCATCACAACTCAAGCCTTATTCCTGTCAAATGTTTTAGCAAACGCTTCTGCTGTGGATTGATGACATCCATTCTGTAACCTTTCAACAAATTCGATACAACCTGTGTTTGAGAAGTGTTTCTAAACTTCTGGATGCATCTGTAGGAAAGATAGACTGTCCAACTCTTTTCTTAGTAAAGACCCACTGCGTCTCCTCGCCATCTGCAACTCAAAACCCGAAACGACTCTGCACACCAATCACTGCAAACTGTTGTTCGGGTCGAGGTCTTGCACTGGTGAAAGCACTCGGCTCTGTCTTTCAACATTAGAAACTTAGCATACATTTGTGAGTGATGTGTGTTGGGGAAGCGATGAACCGATTTGATGTTGTCATCCAGGTAGTACAACTCTTGTACATGCGATAATGGATTCAAATTCACCATTTTCGACGCCATATTATCCTTAGCGGGAAGTGGTAATAGTGGTAATAGCGGGAAGTGGCGATTGTCCTTTCAGAGTCAATCCTATTAGCTGTGAGTAGCAATTCTCCTTAGTGGAAAATGGTAATAGTGTTGAGCTTAAAGTAGTGATATATTATCCTATATAAGGTTATACTTTAATATCGAATAGGGAGAGATGGATATTGGTGTGAAGCATGTGTCACTGAACAAGATCCGCTTTGTAATCCTATTTCGACGTGCAAACTTGAGTCTCCATCATTATCCACTTTCACCAGCGCATCATTCTTGATTGCATGACGTGGGATGATCGTATCATCATTAGATTTTTAAAACGTGGATAAAACGCACGTGATTCCCACTTTCACCAGCTAACGGCCCGTGGGAAGCGCTCCTTGGCTGTTGAAAATCGTCACTTTTACCAGTGCACAACCCATGAGAAATGCTCCTTAGCTGTTGAAACTCACCACTTTCACCAGCTAACCATTTCCTTTAAAACACACGTTAGCTGTTGAAAGCGTTTTATGAAAAATTAAAAGAGAAGACCTTTATGAGTCGTCTTATTTCTAAGAAAAAAATCAAAACCTATGTCTTACTGCTAGAAAACTCAAAACCAAATTTGAAAACACTACCAATAGCCATGCTATCAACCATAAAATGCAACCATAATGACAGGTTCATTTTGGGATCTAACAGGAAGCACCAACTCCCTGATTTCTCTAGCACCAACTAGAAGGAAGCACCAACTCACTATGTTCAAGCACCCACTTGAACCTTTGAGGACCCCAATCCTCCCAAGAACCTCCCAACCACCCTGAATTATAAATTCTTTGTTACTAAAACTTTTTACAACAATAAGAAGTTATTCAATGTCTTACCAGCCTTGCCGCTGTTCTGTTACACTGCTCTGCCCTGTCTGCATCACTGTCTTCTACACACACCTTGCACTTCATGTTCTTCTTCCTTTTATGATCTCTACGCCATATCCTTTCAATGCAACATTCCTCTACTATGCATTTTTTCTCATGCGCTCTACCTCCTTGCACACCCCTTGAATTCTACTCCACAACAACAACCCCTATTTCTTCTTTGTTCAACATTCTTATAGTCTCTGTTGTATTTGTGCATGCAATATTCGCAATGCCTCTGCATGCTCACTCTGTGACAAATTCCTCCACATCTCGAGTGCTCTTCCTCATCATCATCGTGACTCTTCAACTTCTTTGGCAGTTTTTCCCACGTGTTCAACATCACTGGGTGTTCTGTCTAGATTTCTCAGCTTCTCTGGCAGTTGAGGCTCTTCGTCTTCTCTTTCTTCGACGAGCTTATCCTTTCTATTTTCAGCTATAGACTTCAATGCTCATCCACCTGTCAATCCCTCTAAGAGTTGTCTTCCTTTACTGGACGAAGCTTGGAGACTCTTCAACTCCTCTGACGATCACACATAAGTCTCTTTGAATCTTCTGGCATAAACCATCAATGGTTTCTAGCAGTTACACTGTGAAGCACAACATTATCCCTCCGATCATACTCAAATTCACCTGCACCGTTGGATTGGCTCCATGGGATATTGCACTCATTTCGACATTCGACAATTCGACATTCGTGTGACCAAGTTTCTCGACACTCCCATACGCGATCTCCGAAGCTCTGATACAGAGATTTTATGCACTAGCTCCTTCCTCTATATGAGCATGGCCATGACCAAGCGCTTATGTATAAAGTGATTTTCATGAATTCACGTTTCGTGAATCTGGGGATGAGGCATCTCGACTCTCCAAGTCGTGATCTATGAAACCCTGAAACAAACCTTATCTGGACTGACTCCTTCCCTTCTCGTGACCACCGGCGGTGACCATAGACTATGCCAAAAAGGGTGCTTCATATTTCGTGAGTTTCCACACCATGCTCCTTTGACCCCAAGTCAACGAAATTCCAATTGCTTTCCACTTGTCCTATGATTCGACGGTTCAGATCTGAGCTTGATTTAACAACTACGATTAACTCGCAATTTCACATCTCGCGAGTTCTTAGATGGAGGTTCTTGTCACTCCGACTTGCGATAGATGATATTTCAAAATAAAGTTGGATCGACGGTCCAGATCACACCTTGATCTAATGGTTGCAATTAACTCGCAATATCGCATCTCACAAGTTCTTAGATGGAGATTCTCGTCACTCCAAGTCGCGATACGCGAAACCCTGAAATAGAGTCTTTGACATGCTCTGATATTCTGCCACGTGTCCCTCTTGGATCAACGATCAAGATTTTATCATGATCTCGCATATCGTGAGTTTGAATCTCTTTCCTTTGAATTTCACGACTTGCGAAACTCTGAAGTGGAGTCTTTGTGGTGCTCTGATCTTTCTCCACACATCCTCTTGATCAATGGTCAAGATCTTGTCATGATTTCTCATATCACGATCTCGGCGTTCCTGTGGTATTGTTTCTTGACTCTCCAAGTTGCAAGTCGCGCAACCTCGAAGTGATGTAAGCCTGCTGATGTCACACATGGATTGACACGTGTCAAATAACTGCCACATGTCCCTCTGATTCGTGACTTACATGTGCTTGAAATGTCGAATCGGTTTGACACTTGTCATTGCCTGGTTGTGCCACGTGTTCTTAGCTGACGTGGGTGGGATCGATGGTCCATATGTGATCTTGATTCAATGGCTCAGATCATATCGTGATTTTTCATATCGTGATTTCGGCAGTCCTGTGGTATTGTTTCTTCCCTCTCCATGTCACGATTCGCAAAACTCCGATTCGCGAACTTGCTTCACCTTGCACTTTTAAAGATCGTGCATATTCTCCTGGATCCTATGATGGTCGGTCCTCGTGCTCGGATATAACACCCGAGATCTATCCTCCATATCTGCGTGCTCTTCTTGTCTACATTGAGATCTGACAGCCATCGGGAATTCTGAATTGTTGATCCAATGATCACTGTTGCTGCTCCTCCCTGATTATCACTGTGCTACTGATCATTGCTGTTGTACTTTCCATTAATGACAAGCATACGCTACCTGTAAAACATGCCAACAAGAATACCATGCTCTAGGGGCTTGTTTGAGACTGTTATCCCCTAGCCTAGGGATAACTAAGGAGATCGTGTCTCAAGGTCCACAGGTTCTAGACATGGAGTGCCGAGAGTAGGGAAACCTAAGCATAGTCCCGGAGGGCCCCTCTTTTCTTCAAAATCATTCCACATATCGGCAACAACAACATCCATCACACCGATATGGTCCTAAAGTAGCAGTGAGTCATTCTCAATGAGGTAATAAGTCCAGGTTTCATGGTATGTATCAATCTTATTTTTGAATCACTTGAACATGTTGTATTGAATCCTTCTTCATTTCATGAAGTTTTCTTGGAAATTATGCTCTTTTCCTCGTTCATACCTGAAAGGGTGACATGGTGCCCTAGTAATTTTATTTCTCTTTAGGATGGGTTGCTACTGGGTAGATCTATGAAAATTCATTGTCCATTCCCTCCATACTTACAACTTTCCATCTTTATTACTTCCATCTCCCCTATCCTTGTTTGGGAATTGGGTTTGGCTACACTAGGAAGGGTTTTGCCTTCCCTTGTGGGAAGAAGGGGCTAAGGCCTAGAGGGTAAAAGTAGCTGGCAAGAGTTAAGAGCCAATTTTGAAACCTTCGAGATGCTTCACTCAGGGATCCCCAATAAAGCAATGAAAATATTCTCAGTAAGAAAAGGGGATCCACAAGATAACATAAACACTCAAGGTACTAGTTAATGGATAGGAGGTCTCATCACAAACCGACCTATTATGAACATGGGCATGTAGAGGTATGAAATTACCACCTATATAGTCACCAAACTAGGGTAGTGTCTCTTGGTGGCATAGACAAGAGAAAGGGGGTCTCATTACAGGGAAACCTTCTCATTTCCGTGAAATGTTTGTGGATAACGTTGTCACCTCTAGTCATCAAGACATGATAGTGGCCCTCAATTATTCCCTTGAAGCACAAGAGAAAAATATCAAAATAAATAAAGAATGGAAATGAATGGGATAGGAAACAATTGCATCCATGACAAGGTGCAACTCACCCTCCATAAAGTCACCCACATGTAACACTCTACATTTCCATGTTATCACATGCACCCCATGCCCAAATATTTACCCCATGCCACCTCATACACATACATGACTTGGACTAGAATCCACCTGGGAAACACCCTAAACTTAAGAGAGGTTAGCCCAATAGGACACCTTGAAACCCTCTCCAAACCTAAATTTTCAAATTGCATAACTTCTTTGAGCATTTGTTTGTGGTTAAGTGGGGTTTGATGCAAATGTTCGAGTAATTTAATTATTAGATGTGATTTACATGCTATGATCCTTATGACTTATGAACCCGTAGAGGGTGTACTTTTTGTTTCTATAGGACCTTTCCCAGTGGACAGGTACACATGAGGGAATGATTATCTTAGACCTTCATGGGGGCTCAAAGCCCATAGATGGATGCTGAAACCCTAGTCAAGGGTAAGAAGATATTGAAGGCTTTCACCAGATGAAGGAAGGATGTTTCCTTTGGAGGCACTGTGAAATACCTAGACCTAAGGTCTCATGGTCCTCCCACCTAAACATTGGCCTTGGATGTCACCTTTGCAGCCCTATATATCACCTGTCAGTTGGGGTTGTCACCTTGGAAGCATTCATGAGTCTATTGGCACGTGTGGGTAAATTTTAGGCCTTTGGAGGCCCAATGTTTCATCTCCTTTTCCCAACGTCCCACACTTGAGGCCCAACGTCAACTTAGGAGGGAATGACATCACCTTTGGAGGCCTATTTATATGCAAATTGAATTTATTTTCGTAAAAATGAAATTTTTGAGTAAACTGGCGAGGCCGACCTTGATATTTTGACCTAAAATAATTAAAGGTCATAATTTTGGTATAAATAGACATAAAGTGACATTCATTTTCATCAATAACTCATCACACACAAGTGGTGGTATGAAATTTTCTCCCTCTTTAAGGGTCATTGGTTGAAATAACTAGGTCACATCTCTTGGGAGAGCTTTACGATGGTGTATTTTGGCATTTTTCATGGTGGAATGGTCTTCAACTAGGGTTTGACTTTATTATTCTTGGTGAAGTAAGTGGAAAATATGCATTTTTATTCATGTTGTGGATGCTTGCTGTAAAATTTTCTTGTTTCATGTCTAAGATTATGAAATTTATTGTTTAAATCCTAGGGGAGAAACAACAAATGCTTCTTTCTCCCTATAACTCTTCTACTAGCTTGATCTTTCCAATTATATATTTTTCGGGAGTAATTATTAGAGCCCTAAAGTGATATCACTCTAGTAATTTCATTCTAAATCACCAAATCAATTGTATTTCAAAAATCTAAGGAAGGAAGGTAAGCTAGGGCCTACAAGTGCCTACTCTCTAGCAAAACCTCCCTTAAATATTTAGATGCTCGAGGCCTTGAAGTGATAACACCTCTTGCATCTACCTCTTCCCTTAGATAAGAATTATCATTATTTTATTTCCCAGGTGATATTTTTACTATTATTGACTCCATAAGCCCCTAAAAGGAATTGATTTCTATACTCTTTTGGATGAATGAGATCAAACAAACTTCCAACTCAACCTTCTACTTGATACCCTACTAACTTTGACCAATTAACTAACCTATCTTAGATATGATTAAAACCAAGTTATTTGCTGCTATGATCACTGTTACAACAATTTTTTGTAGTTTATATAAGCCTGTTAACCATCTTAAACCAACCCAGAAAATTGTACAAGGAAAACTACAATCAAACTTGAATTTAACATGCATTAAAGTGCCTTTTAGAGTACTTTTCTTAGGGTTTTTCTACCGCTGTTATTATTGATACTTTGTTGCTATTGCAAATCTATGCTACAACCATACTAATCCATACTAACTTATTGTAAACACCTACATAACTCACTCACAATTTTGCTTGTAATAATTGTTGAACAATCTACTCGATAAATGTTGATTTTTCATAATATCTTCTTGCAATTATGAGCATTATTTTTTGTGGTTGTTACACAACACTTATTGTTGCTAGAAACTGATAAAACCGTTGCAAATTTTCTTCAGCCACCTTTTAGCAGCCATTATAAGCATATTTGCAAGCTAAATCATTTCAGAACTTGTATATGACATAACACTATCATTTAAGAATTAAAGTGTTATATTTTTTTGTCATTAAGTACTTTTTCTGAAGAATATTGCAGTTGTCATCACTTCATTAAATGTTGTTGTACATTGGTTACTTGTTGCATACATTGGATGCTAGTATTTGCTTTCATGAATTTGATGTCTTATTGAATCATTAAGTTACTTGTTGCTCTACTAACTTTTGTTGTTATATTGGTAAGGGGCACGCACAATTATCTTTCTTTTGCTTCATCATTTAAAGACTTAAAACTTGACTTGAGTGACCTAGAGAGAGGGGTGGTTTTACTTGTCATTTATTTTCCTTCATTAACCCACTAGGTCTAGGGGACATCTCCCTTGGAGTAAAGTCATTTTCCTCCTAAATAGAAAGGGGTACCCTGTTGAGGTGACAATGACATGATTACCTCTGTGTTATGCCAATATGATCCTACTTGCCTTTAGGATTTGGGAAAGTACACATTGTGCAATAACAGAGACCATGTAAGGCCTTATTCAACTTGCAAACATAATCTTCATTCTCTGACAGCTGAAATCCCTCAGGTTTCTCAATGGAGACTTCTTCTTCCAGTTCCCCATTCAGAAAGGCCAATTTCATGCCCATCTGATACACTTTGATATTCTTGGAGAATGCATAAGCTAGGACCAATCTGATTGCTTCCATTATGAAAATTGGAGAAAGCATCTCTTAAAAGTCAATACCTTCAACCTGTGCATATCCTTTACATACCAATATAGATTTGTTCCTGGTAACATGTCCATCTTCATTCAATTTATTTCTAAAGACCCACTTTGTGTCAATCACATTCTTGTACCTTGGTCTTGGAACCAATTAACAAGTGTCATTCTTCTCTATTTGATCCAACTCTTCATTCATGGATTTTATCCATAATTAATCCTTGCTAGCTTATTCAAAGTTGCTTGGTTCAATAGAGGATAACAATGTTAGGTGCAGTTGATCTGGTGAATGAATTCTTCTTCTAGTCTCCACTCTTGGATCTTTTTTTTTCCGATAATTTTCTCTGATGGATGATTATTCTATATTATTTTTCTTGGCATCGTTGGAGGTACTTGAATATATTTATGTTCTTTCTCTTCTGCTTTTACCTGCTCTTCTCTATCTTCCACTTATGCTACTTCTTCTTCCTTTTCTTCTTCTTTGTGAACCTATTCCACTGATTCCTTTTCTTCTTCCTTTGTTTTTTGTCCATTTGTCTCATCAACCATCACATTGATGCTTTCCAAAAATTTGTTGAGCCTCATATTGAAACATTTGTATGCTTTTGTTGTGCTCGAGTACCCAACAAGTATGCCTTTGTCCACACGAGAATCAAATTTTCCCATTATGCCATCTTCTCTTTTGATGTAACATTTACTTCCAAAATATCTGAAGTGCCTCACATTCACTGGTCTTCCTTTCCGTAGATCATAGGGACTCTTATCACTATTGTTTTTGAGCATTACGTTGTTCTGAATATGAACTATTGTATGCCTTGCATGTGCCCAAAAGACATCTATCAACTTGGAATCCATTAACATAGTATGGGCCATTTACTGTACTGTCCTATTCTTTCTTTAGAAAAATCCATTCTATTGAGGTGTCCTAGCAACATAGAATTTCCTTTTTATTCCATGCTTGCTGCATAAATCCATAAATTTCTTTGAAGTAAACTCTCCTCCATTATCAAATCTCAAACATTTGATTTTTGAATCCATTTCATTTTCAACCATTTCCTTGTATAAATTGAAGTTCTCAAATGCTTCTGACTTCTCCCTAAGGAAATGAACTATAGTCATCCTTGTATAATCATCAATCAATAACATAAAATATTTCTCACCTTTTAAACCCTTTGTTATAGTTGGTCCAACTAGATCAATATGTACAATTTCCAGTGGTCTTGTTGTGGGGTATTCCTTTGATTTGAATTTGGTCTTTGTTTGTTTTCCTTGTTGAAAATGCTTGCATAAGGTGTTGGTTGGCTTCATAATCTGGGGAATTTCTTTGACTGCTTCCTTTTTGCTAACTTTGACTAGGTTTTTAAAGTTTAGGTGACCCATCCTTCTATGCCATATCTAAACTTCATATTCCTTTCCTAGACAACACTTTTTATTTCCAATTTCACTTAATACATATATGTTTCTTGAAGTTCTTACAGATGTTGCAACCAATCTTCCTGAACCTTCTTTTCTTATCTCGCATTTATGTGAATCAAAAAAAAAATTGTGACCTTGGTCACACATTTGAATTACACTTAGAAGATTATGTTTCATATGTTCCACTAGTAGACCATTTTCTTCCTTGGTATCCTTATTTCCAATTCTAACTGTGCCTCTTCCAGTGATTATAGCCGAGTCATCGTTTCCAAAAGAGACTAATCCATATCTTTCCTTTCTCAAGGTTAGAAACCTGTCCTCATCACTTGCCATGTGCTTTGAGTAGCCACTGTCAACATACCGACCATGTTTCTTGTGTTTAGCTTGTAGAGTGAGTGTTAATTCTTCATTCTTATACTGATTTTTCTTTCTTATCCATATTATCTGTTGAGGTTCATGTCTGTGACTGTTGTTATTTTGTTGTGACTATCTAGGAGGGACTGTCATTCTACAATAATTGGACAATGTCCAAAGTTGTTGCACTTGTAACATTCCACTTCAGTGCTCAAAGATTCAAACATGTTGTAGCTTCTTCTCTATGTTTCACTAGGCCTTCTTGGATAACCATTTTGTGCAAGACGTTCAAAGTTTTTTTTTTTGTTTCTGCTATTTTCTCTACAATTTACAACTTTATGTCCAAAATGATTACATGCATAAAATAAACCAAAGAATATAGTTTGATACATGGGATTTAAATATCTTCTAAAACCTTCCTCTTCTTGAGGGTTGCTTTTTTCTGACTGTCATTGATTCTGAAATCAGAATCTTCTGGGCAGAGGAGTGTCCCTATGATCTTCCTTGTAAAACTTCTTGTCTCCTATGATTGTCTCTGCATAGATTCTTGGTTGTGTTTCTTAATCTGTTGTTTTGGATCTTGATCCATTTTCTTTCTAATTGTATCCAAGTCTATACTTTTCATGATTTGGCCTTTGACTGCTAATAATATCGTCCAAAAGTTTTTAGTTGTTCTCCATTTTTTTCTTTTGAATATATTTTCTCAATGTGACAATCTCTTCTTCCAAATTTCCAATGATTCTATCTCTTTCTTCTAACCGTTCTTTGAGTGCTTATTCAATTCTTTTTTCTTATTCAACTTGAATTTTTAATTTAGTGATCATCTTCTATAGTTCCTCAGAGTTGAAATTTTATTTTTCTTCTTTTCTTTTTAGTTCTGTCTGCAATGACTTGTTTTTCTTCTTTTCTCTTTTTATAACTTCTATAACACTCAAAAATTCTTCTCTGTAGTCAACTTCTACCTCTTCATATTCTTCTTCGGTGACTTCTTCATCATAATAAAGATGTAATAAACCCTAATCTAGAAGATCTAATCAACCCTAATCTAGAAGATCAAAATTATCCATCTGTTTTGCCAAGTGTAAAGAAAAAAATAAGCATTGCTAAGATAAGAACAAATTATCACGAGCTCCATAGTGAAATTGGGCGTTGGTCAATTCCTAAAACACCATGGGATGAAAGAGTGTGTCACCTTTGTGACACTAAGAAGGTTGAAGATGAAAATCACTTTCTCTTAGATTGTCCAGCCTATACCCATATTAGATCTCATTTTCAAAATATTGATGACACTACTAACCTTCCTAACCTCTTAACTCAATAAAAGTATGGTGATCTTGGAAATCTTCTCTTAATGATTTTCGAGCACATAAATTTTTTTCTAAAGAATCACAAGTAATCACTTACCCTCTTAAGGTCCGATAGACCAATTAGGTCTTAGTGGACGTTAATCATCATCATCATCATCATCATCAATTTTCTATTTCCATGAATATAACGCTTTTTGTCTTGCTTTCACTGTCTTCATTTTCTTCTGATGAGGTGCTGTCTTCTTTTGTGTAAAGGATTTTCTTGAAAAATTTATTTTTGGTTCTTTTTCCTTTGTACATTTTTTTTCTATTTGAATCATCTTCTTCATTTCTTTTCTTTTTCTTATGGGGATATTTGTTAGAAAAATGACCAATATCATCACAATTAAAACAAATCAATGAAAGCTTAATTATGTCTTTTTCATTGGTTCCTCTTTTTAGCCTTTTGACGAAGTTTGCTACTTCTTCATCATCTTCTGATATGTCATTGTTGTTGGTATCTGAATTTTCCTTTTTCTTTCCCTTTTTCTTTGACTTCTTGAATGATTTGAATGTTGCTTCTTTTGTGACTGGATTCTCCTATTTAGTTTTCGTTTCATAGGCTGTGAATATTTCATGTAGCTCATTCATGATTATCGAGTCAAGATCTTTTCTCTCTTCTAGTGCTAATATCTTAGGATCAAATCTCATTGGAAGAGATCTTAGAATTTTTTGAACAATTAAAGATTCATCAAATTCTTCTCCCAAACCTCTGATTGCATTCACTATTTCATCAACTCATAGAAAGTAAGCTACAATATTTTCATCTTCTTTCATCTTCAGTTGTTCAAATTGAACTTTGTAAGTTTGAATCTTTGCTTCCTTGAATTTTGTGTCTCCTTCATAAACATTCTAAAGTTTATCCCAAATATCCTTTGCTGAGATGCAATGCATAACTTTGACATACACCGAATCAACTAAACCATTCAGGTAGCATTTTTGGCTTTCAAATTGTTTAAACTAAGCTTCCTTCCATTTTCATTTGTTGGAGGAACAATGGGTTCTTTGTATCCATCTACTACTGATTTCCAAACCTTGAATCCATGTGCATGTATATATGTTTTCATCATTCTACTCCATAATTCATAGTTATGTACATCAAATCGTGGCATTCCATTTTTATAGATACTATTTCTCTCCACGATCTACCTTCTAGTGGTTAAACTGATTCCTGAAGGAACTTGCTATAATTCCAATTGTTGGATTACTGAGAAGGGGTGTGAATCAATAATAGAGATTTTTAATCCTTTTAATCAGAGTAAGTAAGTGTTATTTATCTTTATGATTAATATACCATTATCATTCCACAAATGTATATTAAATAAACCATGAACCATGAACTATCATACACATACATAGTACATGAATATTTTTACGTGGGAACCCAATGCAGGATAAAACCACAAAATGCTTTTTCTTATATGTATTTAAGAATTACATTTATTGGAAGCACCAACTTCCTTTGTTCTCCAGTTGTAATTAGAAGGAGGCTTTGATCCGCTATATTTTTCAGGATACAACATGAGGGAAGCTCCAACTACCCAATTCTCTAGCTACAACCCCCTATATCCTCTGGCTACAACTCGAAGGTGGATACAACCACCTATCCTTACCCTGTCCAACCACCCTGAAATATAAGTGTCAAGTAAATGATGAAACCATTTCCACACTATCACTATGAGTTATACCACTGTAAACATGTACCAATATGTGCCAACAACTTGTACCAATAACATGTACTCAACCTATACCAACATATACCAAATACAACAACAACCTGTACCAATAATCTCCTCAATATATCATATTTGATAACATGGATCTCATACTATGCCAACAACTTCAGCAATACATCATAATGAAAATTCAAATACCATAAACCCTTACACAAAAACATGTGTCAAACCTCACCAACAATATGTCCAAATATGTGTTTTCAAGCATGAACTAGCCATATACCAAGATCACCAACAAATTCCTCTCACAAAATACCATAAGATATACCAATAAGAATCACACATGCACCAACAATATACTTCAATATATATGACTCAAAACCATTCTATAACAAGCCCTAAACTTCCAAGAGGGCATCCAATAGATTTACAAGGAAAACCCTCAACCAGATTCATAGATTCAACACTACACATATGAAAACCACACCGTTTTATTCTTGTAACAGTGGATCTATTACAGATTTGTTTCTATAGCTACGATTTTGCGGCCACGGTTCTGCTGCCATGATTCTGTTGCCGTAGTTTTGTTGACACAGTTATGCTACCGCGATTTTGTTGCCACAATTATGTAGCTGCGAGTTTTCTGCCACAAATTTGATCTATCAATAATACCTGCCAAATAACCTTTAACAAATGGATATTCAGTTATATTCAAAGATAGGTGCAAATAAGAGTCCCTTGCTCTCCTATTTATACTCTCCAAGTAGCTTCCTCAAGGGTTTACCCACTAACCAAGTTAACCCAACTTCCTTTTTTTAGGACTAACCCACTTCTAACCACTTGTCCAGTTACAACCACTTTATCCACAAATAGTAAGTTCTCCACTTTTAGTTGCAACTAATTAATTTTTAATTATTTTCTTAATGCAACCACTCAACCCATGATTAGCTCCTAGTTTCACCCACTTGACTAGTCAACTTCTTCTAGTAGTTTGTAGCATAATTGAACTTATTTGACCTTCTAGGGGCTTCTAGATAACTTATGAGGGTTCTAAAACTTCACAAGGCCATAACTCTCTAACCATGAGGAGTTATGTGACAATCCACATATCACCGCAAATGGAATGACATGTACTATCCATCTAGAATAATATTACCTGTAAATATACTAATATTCATACCATTATACATCAAACAAACTTAAGTCCTTTATCCATACTGTTGGGGCTACCAAAATTTTCTACCGGACTTGCTTCAAGGGTTGACATAAATGACAACCAACCCAATTAATCAAAATGTACTTATCCCATGATGTCATAACTAGGTGAGATGAATCTCCCGCCAACCTCTTACATGCATTCAATAATTGAGTGTCTAATAATTTAAAGAAGGATTAGATGGTAATGACACATTGACTTAAAAAAATGACATGGGTTTTCCCTTGGAGCCCTTTTATCCCCCTCTCTTGTAGAATCATATACCCCCAATTTTATTGTCCCTCTCGTATTGCATCTAACAATGCATTTGTATTAATAATTTTAATGTACAATATGCATAGCTCAACCCTCAACCACATTGATCAATACAAGCTCTCCAACTCGAAACATACTAGCTCACTAACATAAATAAGATATGTATTATTACATTATAATTCATGGGGATTAAAAATGGGGATGTTTTAGGAGCTGTGCAACTAAGAATATCATGTTAGCAAGGGTATGGATGGGTTGGGATATAGAAGCACCATAAATGACATGGAACTATTCAAATACTCAATTAAATTGCTATAAAATTTGGGAATTGACACCAAATTCCTTACATTTCCACTTTAATAGCATAACAATAACAAAGAATAAAGGACCACTATATTTTCTATCTATGGGGGAGGAGAAAGAGATCATGGATTGGATTTTGTAGATGCAATAAATGAGACATTGTTTGGAGGCTGCATAGTTTAAGGTGTTCTCTAAAAGAATTTTTCACAATAAATGGGTTCATTCACCAATGGTGTCCCTTGAAAGTCATGGTGGGTAGAATCCCATTATAAACATCCCAATATTTCATTGTGAACAATTGAATATCTCAAGAGAGGATGCTAGATTTTCACTTAGAAATACGTTCTCTAATGACCTTAAAACATGTCACAAAAGAGTATGTATCTTGTAAGATATGTAACTACCATGATATTAGGTTCTAAGTATGTGAAAATAACTATGGAATGCAAGTAATTGCAACAAGAGGTAGCTAATTGTTCCAAATATTGTTTCCAAAAATAAATAGTCATTGACCATGCTTTGATGTGTGTAATGTGCCTAGATGAAAATCATCATGTTACTATTGCATAATACAAATATTAATTTAAATAACCATAATAAATGTTATAGGATTGAATCTAAACTGATGAAGTAAAGAGAGAAAAATAGAGTGGAGGCCCATGCACACCCAAGAGTGGATTGCACTTGCAAATATGAAGAAAGGAGAAAGATTCCTTGAAAATGAACTCAAAAGAGTAATATAATTTGATTTATTGAATGATATGATGAATTGAATGACCTTATTCAATGTACTTTGTTGATTGTGCTCAACAAGGCATAAGGGGACAAGTATGACTCAACCATGACACTAGGGTAATATAATTCGATTGATTAAATGATATCATGAACGAAATGAATTCATTCAACTTGGTGCTACTCAATAAGGTCATAAGGATACAAGTATGGATTAGTGAAGACACTAGGAATCATGTATTAAAAATTTCATCCCCATAAATCGAAACTATGTGAGGCAAACTAGGGGAACAAGACTCAATTTCAAGCCCACTTGTGGAGGTTATAATGGGGATATTATTAACTTAAAAAAAAAAACATATCTCGACCCTTGAAGCTAAACTGGTTAAGCTGCAACAAACAATTGTTTACCTGTCAATCGGTAGTAGAATGAATCTTGTATTATTGCCTCTTCCTTAGCCACAAAGCATGGAATCCCTGGAGGGAAGGTTTTAGTTCAACAAGTCAATATGAATATAGCTCCAACAAAAGAAGAAAGTATTTTAGGATGAAGCTTTTTAGTGATTTTTTATCTTATCTTTTGCTAGTTATGTTATTTAAAGTAGTTGAACTACTACGTATATTCTACAAACTGTACACTTATTAGTTTGAAAGGATCATGGTGTATTGTAAGAAACTTTATGCTTATCTTCTTTCTTGGATAATTTCTCTTTTTTTGGATTTTTTTGGATTGTATAAAGAAGATTAATTTTTTTTTGGATTATACTCTTTAGTGCAAGCTATGCTATAGTTTTTTTATAATATAAATATACTAATTACAGTGAAAAAAAGATTCATCGCCTGATCTGAACCCAGGGGTGATTAGTTTCCAATAATTGTTTGATCCTGTCACTCCTTCAAAGGGTCATCTATAGATCATTTTACTTGAGCAATTTGCAATTAAAGGTATTGTTGAAGTCTTTATAGGCTTGAATCCAAAGTGAATAAAAACCTCTTTAGTTTCCTTATGTGTTATATGTCATGCTTTCATTTAATATTCTATGTGTGGAAATTCATGGAAAAAGAAACATAAGAACATAATACACATAATAGATATGACACTTCCCTTGATAACAAAGTTCACCTGATGTGGGATACGTCTCCGAGTCATGCTTCAAAGCATGGCCACTTTATTCTCCTCACTAAAATGATGTCTCTCCTTTACAAGTTGTAAGGACAAAGTCCCTTTTCGGTGACGACAACAAGATATCGGAATGTGATTAGGAATGTTTACAAGCTTCACAAGTTATAATGCTCATGAGGCATCCATAATGCTGACATGGACATCATTCCCACATACTCAATATAGAAAAAGAGGAAGAATAAAATATTACCCCCATCACCATGGAGCCATAGAGTGCCTTAGATCTGCTGCTCAAATCCAATCATATATGCAATGCATACAAAGATCCCGAAACTACAAGATTTAGAACTGCTTCATTGGCCACTTATCATGTAAGTGCCATAATTTCTTTGTCACATGTAACTGATTGGTTTTATGTGAATGAAGAGAAGAAATGAGGAGATAGAAGAAATACACTGATATTGCTACCTTTCTATAGCCTCTCCATGCTCCTTCAGACTTGTATCAAGCATACTATGCTGCAGCATTTAATGACAAAACAACATAATGAAAAGCATGCTTAAATTTGGATTGTCCAAAACTTAGCTTACTGATCTGAATCTCTGCTATAAAAAAATACCTCTCCATTGGATTCACATCGCCGAATTACTTAAAAAAGGACTGTCAAATCGTCTCCATCGGACACTGTCACCTTCAAGCCCTTTTTGGACCTCTTGCCTCGATCTGTGTGTAATTCTGGGCATTTAATGCACTGTATGCATTGGAATCCATGCCACTGTACGACCTAGGCATGCTCCCCCGTGCACTGGTAGAGTTCAGGTTTTAAATAAGAAGGAGGGTGGATTTACCCATAAAGTTGTTTAGCAGAATTGGTTGGCGGAGGCTAAGTTAAGGCGCTAGTTTAGAGGAGGTCAAGTGGTCAAATCCATTGGCCTCCCTTTTTGGCGCGCTTCACAACGTTCAACCAAATTTGGTGGATCCCTACCATATTTGGCAGATCCACTAGATTTGGCAGAATGACGCTAGATTTCGCGGAGGGAGGAAATAAAAAATGAAATTTGAATTTTTGGCATGCACCCTCACTGGGCATCTGACAACTGCCATGTGGCAACCACCCATTGGCCTTGCTGACCGTACCTACCACATAACCTACTGATTGTACCTTCCACATCACTTATTGACTATACCTACCATGTCACCTGTTGACTGTATGTTGGCCCTCGACCAAGTTTTGAGATAAACTTGGTCATGCTTGCCCATTTTTGGGACTTCGACAAGATGGTCGAAGACGGAGCACCCAAGCGAAGCGAAGATTGGGGGATATCACCCATTTTGTGGGCTTTTTGGGATTTTAAGGTTTATGTAACGAGTATGGGATGTCAGCCCATGGGTTCACCCATGTTTAGGCCCCTTTTTTAATGTATAAATAAGTAGATAGGACTTAGAGCAAAGTCAGTGGAAGGTGTGGTTTAGTGCATGAGTAGTTGGCTTAGTGCATGAATGTATTAAGGATTATAGAGCTTAGTCTTTTGTAATTGTTTTGTGCACAGACTATGTAAGGCTTTGTGCTTTGACCTAATTCAGGGAATGATGATTTGGCGAGGTGCGCGCAGATCTCCTGTCCTTTGCAAAATTGGCTTTGTAGCTGGGTGCCTATAAGGATATTGAAAGAGACTAATAAAGAAGAGAAGAGTTGGTGGGCGTAGCCCCACATTGGGGTGAACCACATATATCCTGTGTTATTGTGATTTGTGCAGTGTTATTCATTGTGTTTATGTATTTATGTGCTTAATATTGATGCCTGATAGATTGATTCATTAATGCTTAGTGCTTTATATATGAATGAATGTTAGATATGCTCTAATGCTATGTGTTAATTGATTAGATGTGCTTAAATCTTGGCTACTACTACGTTGATCTCTAATGAGGGTGAGAACTTGATGAATGTTATTGGCTAATTTCTCTAATAAGTATCGTGATCACAGATCTGTGTCCCACCTAGGTTGTAGAAACTTGAGTCCTATAGCCCCCCTACCTCTACCTCGGGTGAGACTGCATATGCTTCACAGGTGTTGTCGAAAGGGCCAGTAGTTAGGGTTTTGTTGGTGTGTTGTTGAAGTGTTAAACCCTGGGTCTGCCCTTGTGCCAACAAATGGTTCTGTTTTTGAGACCTGAAATTGTGATTGATGGGAATTGAAGAAAAGAGAAAGCTCTATGCGTAGATCCATTGTTGTAGTGCACATTATTCTACTTGACTTGCGAAGCTCTGTGCTAAGAGAAGGAAGCCCTATTTGAAGAAAGAGGTAAGATCTTAAATCTTTTTGCTTTGATAAAGGTAAGATAAGTGGATTTTTTTTCTTTGAAAGTATGAATCTAGGTATGTTTGATAGATTTTGTCCTAGTCTGAAAACTAGGGCACAACTAGAAGAATTTTTTTTTGATCTGAATAGATTTTATAGAAATAGTGAAAGAAATGTTATTCCTATGAATAGAAAGAATTTTTGGACTAATAAGTGGATGTAGGACCCTAGAAATAATTGTTTCATATTGGAGGTCCATCACTGTGATCCCAGTGCACAGTACATGAATGGTTGGGGATTGTTTAAGAGAAAGAGAGGATTGACATTATGTTATAACTGCAGAAGATTGGGACATATTGCTAAGGAATGCCTTGGTATAGGTCCTATTTGTCTTTGTTGTAAAGATATTGATCATTAGGTTTTGGATTGCCCTAGAATGATTGCTAAATTTGAAAAGATGAACTTAAGACAAGAAAACCATGGGTAAGGTCAAGAAGCTAAGGATATGTTAGAGAAAAAAAAGGAATCATAGACTATATTAATAAAGATGAGAGAAACACTCGCAGGGGTGTAGATCGATTGGCAAGTGCCGTGTAAATGGAAGGAACTATGTAAAATGAGGTCTCAAGGTCGATTCTCACCCCGATTTACTCGGAGGGCGTGCTTGCGGGCTGTGCGTTTCTCCCTAGGGGTTATAAGGCAGCCGACAGGATTCGACCCCGTGTCACGCGAGTATGATACTGCCGTTGTTACCGATTCCCCTAGTATATAAAAAAAAAATAAAAAAATAAAAAAATAAAGATGAGAGAAACACTAAAGGATCACAATGACATCAGTTTACCAGAGATCTTAAAAGAAAAGGAGTGCATAGAAATAAGAATAGGAGACTTCAACATAGACTGTGTTCTGGATGAGGAAACATAGGTGAATATCATGCCAGAAAGCACTTGGGAAATTTTGGGAAAGCCTGCCATGATTTCTTCATTAGGAGGGATAGGATTGCTTAAAGGAAAGATGATAACCCTATGTGGAAGACTTACTCATGTACCTATGATTTCCCATGGAACATCTACCAAAGAATAATTTGAAGTCATTAAGTTTGTGGAGAACAACGCCCCATTTGCACTTTTGTTAGGAAAGGCTTGGATTGAGAAAGATTAGATCAGGAGGAAAGCAGAGGAAGAAGCTACAAAACAAAAAAAGAAAGAATTAAGGGACTTCATAGCCAAGAAAATAGAGCGACTAATACAAGAACAAGAGGATGATTCGAAGCAACAAAAGGAAAGAGAGTTAGTTGTCGAAATTCAAAGAACACAAGAAGGATTAAATAACCTATCTATCTAGGAGAGAAGAACATCTACCCCAGAAGTAGTAAGAGAAGAGATATTACATTCGAAACCTTTGAGAGAAAATCAACAGTGCAAAGTTACTATGATAAGAGGAAATAAGAATGAGAATAGAGAAAGGAACCCAGAGACTCAGATCACAAGAAATAAGGCAAGAAAGATCAGTAAGAAGAAGACAAAGTTAGAAAAACTTCAGGAAGTTCCAAAAAAGACTTCGCAAAAGGCAGGCTTACAGAACTTGAACCTCGTCGGTTTAGTAGAACTGCACAGAAAGTCACTTCTCAATGGTGAAGCTATATGACCGTTCGAGGTGTCCCGATCATTAGAAAAACACTCCAGAATGGATAGAAACACAATTATTTATGAAAATACCACCATTGGACCATAGGGACCATGCCACAATGGATGGAATCTTATTGATTGAGGCATTCCTGCCCATTGGAGGAATTCATTATGACATTGCTTATTTAATCCGTCGAATGCCTCACTGGGGCCACTTTTGCAAACTGAGATATTCAAGCCCATAGAGAATTGATCGCATACTACGTTGTACTGTCTAGACCTCTTCATCTATTCAATTACCTGGAGTGTCTACTCGCCTACCCAAGTTATTTGATTACGAGCATGCATGTTGGGCGACCTTAGCGCAGTAGAGAAATATGTAGAAGAAATATTGATCGACCTTATGGCTGAGAAGGTCATGTCTGCAGGAATATAGGCCTCATTGATGGGAGGAGTGAAAGAATCCCCCTCGACTGCATGTCGATCTAGTTGAGCAATGACTGAGAAAAGAAGAAAGCACCGCGATGATCTAGCGAATGCAAAGCAGATAACGTCAGTCTTTCCTGACTACATCCCACCTTTGGTTGGCACGGTTAGTCGTGATAGTGTCCTGTGTGACTTTGATTACACGATCATCACTGCGTACCTCCCGAAGGGGATACGCATAGTAGGACCACAGATGGGATTGATCCTAGCCCTCAAGATAAGTTATTTCAACTTCGACAATAGGAAGAATTATGTGATGCTCACACCGCATCGCTACCTGATGAATATGACTAGGAAGAAGCCCAAGATAGTTCCCCATCCATGGATCAAGGAGATCGCGAGGTCGACGATCCTAAACATCATGAAGATCCCCCACTTCAATAGACATCAGGAGGTTAATGAGTGCATTAAAATCCTCCTGTCGTGCTACCATGGAGGCTATCTATGGTTAGATAGGTGCATGTGGATATATCACTTTGGGTGCATTCTCAATCGTTGATCTAGTTCAGTGGAAGGACAGTGTAAGTGGAAGTGTTAACCGACAAAAAGCGGTCGCCATCACTTATGACTTATCCAGCAGGTGTCCACTATGGAGAATGAATCAATGATTAGCCTAAAGTCCCGAAGTCCCAAACACCAAAGACCTGAAGAAGACCCTGGCCATTGATCACCAGGAAGGGTACGTGTCAGAAGATTATGCATTCATGTGAAAGCACTCCAGGAGAAACAAGTGCATAGGAGTTGAAACTCTTGAAGCCCCAAGTGCCGAAGTCACTCATGATCGATGATCATGCAGGAGGGTACATGTCAATAGATCATTGACTCCAGGTGAAAGCATTCATGGAAAAGAGAAGCATTGAAGAGTTGAAAAGGCCGAAGTCCCAGAACGAAGGATATCCGTTGGATTAAAGAGGACATATGTTAGCAGATATTTCATTTCGAAAGATATCCAGTCATAAGAAATGAGAAGTTGATATTTGAAATCTCTGGATTTCAGAGACCCGAAGGAGATCTCGACCGTTAATCCATGAGGGGCATGTGTCAATAGATCTTCCACTCTGGAATATTGGCATACAGAGGAAAGCAGGGTTTGATATTTGAAAATCCCAGAGCTCGGATCACGAAGTAAATCATAGCCGTCGATTTAAGAAGGTTATATCTGATCCGTCAGTTCATGATCATCGTCAAGATTGTGAGATCGACGGTCCCGTCGCATTGCAGGGATTGAAGGTGTGCGAACTTTAAAAAGATGAAGGTGGGACACAATCGAAACCATGGTTTTGGATAAAGGACACATGGAGGCTCTAGGTAAATTGTGGGGAAAAACGTAGTTTGTTTCAAACCACCTTTGGAAGCGCCCAAAATCATGTGGTCACATGAGTTCATCACCCAAGGTCATATCAAAAGAAGGAGATAGCACTCGCTAGACCAAGATCGTGAAGCGTCGTTTTGAATAGGCGTATGGAAACCACCGGTGGTCACATGAAGGAAGGGGATTAGAAGCCAAAGAAGCCAAAAACGACTAACTATAATTGGCAGAGAAGACGAAGAATTGCGACTAACAAAGAAGCCAAAGAATGTCAGGATAACGACTGCTAGTGATGAACAGGTTCGGGATTACTGCTAGAGAAGCCAAAGAATCTTGGGATAATGGCCACTGATGATGAAAATATACATAATAACCACTAGGGAAGACAAAGAGTTTGCATGATGATCAGGCAGAGGACTCGAGGTGAGAAAGAAATGCAAAATAGAGAATATGGTGTGTTTTTTCGATAGTTATGCATGTGGGTAGAATGTGATTGTGTACCGGACCTGAACTGGAGATCAGAGGTGCAACATATAGCATGAAGAGACAACACAGAGTATACAAGAAGAAGAGAAGCTGAACAAAAAGGAGAGATTGTGCAGCAGGAGAAAGAGTAGAGTATAGAAGTGAAACGGAGAAATAGAAGTTGTAAGAGGCAAAGGAGACATGGAGCTATAACAAACCATATCAGAGACAGAGCAAGTAAGTAAAGTTTTGTAAGATTCAATCAGGGTGGTAGGGTGTTTCTATGGAGGATTGCAGTCCTCTAAATTCTATTTGGTGCTAGAAGATATTCTGAGAATTGGTGCTTCCATCTAATGGGTGCTAGAGAAACCTGGGAGTTGGTGCTTCCATCTAGTTGATGCTAGGGAAATATGAGAGTTGGTTCTCTCTGCAAGATGTATCTTGCTATCAGAGGTTGTAGTGTCATATTTGAGTTGGAGCTCAAAGACTGTGATGTACATGATATTTGGACCTTGATTGACATCCTAAGAAGAAGAGGTTTTCACCCTTATGGGTTTCCTCATGAAAATAAATGTCTCTATGTATTATGTGTGATTGATAAAATATTTTATATCTATGCATGTTAAGTTATCAACAACACATTAAATAATAATCTAGAAAGAAT
>ML781822.1:247198-258709 GCA_009831015.1 Picea engelmannii
ATAGTCGACCTTGAAGGGAAGTGTGTTGAAGGGATGCAAATAAACTGGGTGAGCTACCTTGTCAATGAGTTGGAGAAGGACTACAGTGAAGCTCAGGACCAAGGCTATGATTTCCACTTTAGTTCGTTGTTGATATTAATAATAGTTGTCTCTTGGGAGATGCCAGAGGGGGCGACATTCCTTGAAGTTGAGCCATCAGAACCATTGGCCGTGAGGTTCACGACCTTGTGGTATACGAGCAACATTGAGAAGTAGTGGAAATCAAATGTGGTGTTCCATGCTTACTACCTACAGCTCATGTGTGTCATTGAATCATTCCCCCAAATGACTCCGAACACCTTGCATACTTACATACCACTAGCAAAGTTCTACGCAGACCACCACTTCATCTACATCACTATGCATGGGGATGAAATAAAGGAGGAGCTTCAGTCCTACTAAAAATTGACTAATGAAGACATGGAGGAGATAACCAAGGAATGGACTGATGAATTCCTGGTCCTAGTGGAAGATACAGAGCTCTCTGACCTTGACATCATCAAAATTCCTTTGGTCACCCGAACAGAGTATGATGGATCAAGGAGCACTAAGAAAAAGAAGAAGAAGGAGGAAGTGCAGGACATAGACAATGACGAGAAGGACAACGCATCAGAGGAAACTACGCCTGAATCACCTACAAGCGGAGGAGGCAAAGAAGTAGACTAAGAAGAGGAAGGGGAAGAAGAAAAACAAGATAAGGGAGAAGTAACACCGCCAAAGGATCCCCTAATAGAAGAAGAGACATCAAAGAAAAGGAAGGTTTCTCCGAAGAAACCCTCATTACGGAAGAAATCCCGAGCCAACAAGACTCAGTCACAGAATGTGCTCACAGTGGATGATGTTGAACTCATCATTGTAGCTGTAGAAGATGCTTCAGAGGGTATCTTGCAGTGACATGAAGAAAAGTAGGAGATGATGTATGACATAATCGAGGTAGAGCTGAAGGGGGTACAACAAGCTATCTATTTGAGCCGCATAGTGTGTACTACACCGTCATCATCAGAAGGTGTAGAATTGGGTGATGAGCCCACCCAATTGTGTAGGATAGCAGATGTGACAGAGGCTCGCCTTTGTCGAGTCCAGGAAGAAAAAGAACAGGCCACATAGGCCTTGAAGAAAGAAAAGGGGGAAGCACTAGAGCAACTTTGGGTTTCCCAACAAGAGAGAGATGACATTAGAGAGAATTTCGAGGAGGACAGAGAGAAAATACAGAAAGAGAAAGACCAACGACTTGTAGAGAAGACTGTGGTTATAGAGGTAGTAACTAGAGCACTTCGCTCTGTGCCAAGCTTGGCCCAGATAGAAGAAGAGACAATAGAGAGCCAAGTGGGGAAGCTCGTTGAAGCCATTCAACAACTTCAAGCAAGAGTAGTAGATCTATAACTTCAAGTAGTTTTGAGCACTCTGCAAGAAGTACGAGATCAAAGGGAAGAAACTATCAGGAGCTCAGTCGAAAGAATCAGGGTGTTGGCCTCAAAATGTAGTGATTGAAGTGAGAAGACCTATGAGCACCTTTCAAAAGATCTGGAGCCAAGGATATTGGAGGCACAACTCCAAGAGGTGAAGAAACAGGCGTCGACTGTGCAAGCATAGTTGAAGTTGCTTACTGTGATGGAAAATATGAAGAGGTCACAGGAGTAGCGCATAGTTCAACAGTAGGTCACTGCCATCCAGAGTAGAGTGATGGAGGTGACACAGAGACTCTAGCCAGTGTAGGACAAATAATACACACTTTTTGAAGAGCTCGGGGGACAAGGATCACAGTTGGAACACATGCTCGCAATAGTGGAACAACGCCTGGAAGGGCCTATCATCGAGCAAGTCATTCAGAAGTTCGTCGAGCAGGAGGCTCTGGCAAAGTAGCAAGTCGAGGCAGCTCGAGATAAGATTGAGGCCTTTGAAGCAGTGTTTCCCAGATAAGAGTGACTCAATATGAGTCACAGGTGAGTTTTGGGGGCCTTTTGTCTCTCAACCAAGTTTTGAGAGAACCTTGGTTGTGCTTGACCATTTTTGGGACTTCGATAGGCTGGTCAAAGATGGAGCACCAAGGCGAAGCAGAGATCGTGGGATCTCGCCCATTTTGGGGATTTTTGGGTTTTTAGGTTTATGTAACAGGTATGGGATGTTGGACCATGGGTTCACCCATGTTTAGGCCCCTTTTGTAATGTATAAATAAGTAGATAGGACTTAGAGCGAAGTTAGTCGAAGGTGTGGCTTAGTGCATCAGTAGTTGGCTTAGTGCATGAATGTATTAAGGCTTACAGAGCTAAGTGCAAGTGTTTTGTGTATAGACTATGTAAGGCTTTGTGCTTTGACCTAATTTGGGGAAGGAGAATCTAGCGAGGTGCATGCAGATCTCCTGTCCTGTGCAGAATTGGCTCTGTAGTTGGATGCCTGTAAGGAGATTGAAAGAGACTAATAAAGAAGAGAAAAGTTGGTGGACGTAGCCCACATTGGGGCGAACCATGTATATCCTATGTTATTGTGCTTTGTGTAGTTTTATTCATGGTGTTTATGTATTTATGTGCTTAATATTGATGCCTAATAGATTGATTCATTAATTCTTAGTGCCTTATATATGAATGAATGTTAGATCTGCTCTGATGCTATGTGTTAATTGATTAGATGTTCTTATATCTTGGTTACTACTGCGCTGATATGTAATGAGGGTTAGCACTTGATGAATTTTATTGGCTAAGTTCTCTTTTAAGTATCATGATTACATATATGTTTCCCAGCTAGGTTGTAGACACTTGAGTCCTACAACCCCCCCTGCCTCTACCTCGGGTGAGACTGCATCTACTTCGAAGGTGTTGTCGAAAGGGCCGGTAGTTAGGGTTTTGTTGGTGCGTTGTTGAAGCGTTGAACCCTGTGTATGACACTGTGCCAACACTGTACCTTCCATGTCACCTTATGATTGTCCTTTCCACATCACCTGCTAACTGTACTTGTCATGTCACCTGCTGACTATACCTACCACGTCACCTCCTGACTGTACTTTCCATGTGGTGTCTCCTGGGAGATGTCACGTGGCGTATCCACATGGAAAAATTTAAATAATCCATTTAGCGGCCCAAAAATGCCAAATCATCATGCCAAGTGGCACATTGTCATTGGGCCATGTCAGCATGCTAACGACACTTTCATGCATCTACACAGAGGCCACATCATCTACCAAGTGGTCGTACAGATTCCATGTGTCTGTACGGTCTACATATTCACCTACCACGTGTCTGTATCGATGCCACCTCAACTACCACATCATCCTGTCATGTCAGTCACCACATGGCTGTATGAACTGTCGCATGGCACATTTTTACTGGTCCACAACATGACCCAAAAATGACAAAAATGAGTGACACGTGGCAACCTCTGGTGCTGCCACATCACCATGATGACTTCATGATGATGTCATAATGATATGTGTCAATATAGTCCTATGCCACGTACCCTATATGGATGTTGATCTCATCTATATGAATGCTGACATTAGCAGTATGGATGTTAACTCATCCTTGTTGATTCAACTAGGTTGACCAAAACTTTAACTACGGATATCTTTTGATCCGTAACTCCGCTTGAAAAACCGTTTACGCCGTTTGAAAGTTTACGACGGGATCTTCATGATGATGTCGGTTTCACTAAGTTTTGAAGACTTTGAATTTTTTCCCTTTCTCTATCTGTTGAGGTCATTCTAAGCCTCCTGGGACACTTCTGAAACTTCTGTGATGTTCCCTAGATCCTTCCAGATCACGCCTCCCAACTGAAAGGAATTCTGGTCCCAAAAAGTATTTACATTATAATTTTCATGTCCATTTGACTTACAATAAGCAAACCCATACCCAAAATACCTCACAAGGCCTAATAATATCAACATCTACAAGAAAAGAAGTGATATCAAACAATTATCACTTTTACAGAATACCCTTCTATGGGGTATGAATCACAACATTTGATTTACAAACATGGCCACTCTTGAATAACTCAAGGATTTTTCCCATTCATTCATTCATTATGCTGAACAAGCCCTCTTTACCGAGTTGTTCTTTCTTTGGTAGTTGGTTTCCTCCTAGTGGTGGATTTTCACTTCAGCACTGCCTGACCGGCTGTCTCCCTCGGAGGTTTCTTCCTAGTCTTCTTGTTCCTCTTCAGATGTAGATATGGGTGTAAGTCCCAAAATGTGGCCTCATTATGTCCATTCCCGCTACAATGGATGCAGTAGCCTTTCTCCTTCAGAGGTGTATTTCCCCTGCTCTTTTCCGTGTGTGGAAAGAAACATGTTATCCTCGTCTTTCTCCTAGTCACCATAACCTTCCTGCACAAGGATTTTCTCTTCTAACACTGGGACACTGCGTGGTTATTCAATCCACAAAAAGTGCATGGTATTTGATGCCACAAGCTTTGTTTTATGTGATTAACGTGCTGATAATCAAATGAAATTTTAGAGTTTCAAGATTTCTTACACCTCGGTGAGTTTCCTCTAGAGTCAGACTGGAAAGAAGAGATGACCTTATCCATTTCATTGTGATTCTCATCTCTCCCTGAAGATGTCTCAAATCCTTGATCATGAGAAGCGGTGCTCTTAGCCTATAATGAATCAATTTCATCTCTTGATGAACTGTTGACTCCTGGAGTCTCTATGACTGTCCTGGGGTCTTCTTCCTGAATGGTTTTGGAGATTTCTCCAAAATCCTTTGGAACATAACCTATCCTAGCATATGGAGGCCAAACCACTGCCTCGATGGGATCCACAATAATTTGGCCATTGGCTCCAAGGCCTCCTTCTTCGTCTCCCATTTTTCTCATCAAATTTAAGTCAATTAAAGAAGCATGTTGTTCAAGGACTTCAAAAGAGTCATCAACATTAATCGAGAAAGAAACTACACATGGTTTATTTACCTCGATCTCAAACTAGGACTCTTGGTCTGCTTCTTGAGATGTGTCCAATTGTTCCTGGTGAGAAGGATCAATGGATGATGCTTCTAGGAATCCTCCTTGGTTTCCGGATGCCTAGATGTCATCTTCACTTGCTTGAAAAAGTGTGCATGAATTTGCACTATCATGCTTGAACCCATAAATGGCGATGTTTCCATGGTCCCAAAATGGTCTTATCACCGTCTCATTTGTAGAGCCTTCCTCTGTCTACACCTGCATGGCTTGCAACTTCTCTTTCAACCTTTGGTTCTCTTCCTATGAAACATGCAACAATGTCTTCAATCCAACATTCTTTTCATGAATGATTTGGATGAGCTCTTGAATCTCATTGAACCACAATTGTTTTTGTGATCTTTCCATTCTTAGCTTCAACACCTGGAATCAGTAGCAAGCCTACTATGATACCAGCATGAATTGAACCTGGGGGTGATTAGTTTCCAATAATTGTTTGATCTTGTCACTCCTTCAAAGGGTCAACTATAGATCATTTTACTTGAGTGATTTGTAGCTAAAGGTATAATTGAAGCCTTTATAGGCTTGAATCCAAAGTGAATAAAAACTTCTTTAGTTTCCTTATGTGTTATATCTCATGCTTGCATTTAATATTCTATGTGCGGAAATTCATGGAAAAAGAAACATAATACACATAATAGATATGACACTTCCCTTGATAACAAAGTTCACCTGATGTGGGCTACGTCTCCGGGTCATGATCCAAAGCTTGACCGCTTTATTTTCCTCATTGTAATGATGTATCTCCTTTACAAGTTGTAAGGCCAAAGTCCCTTTTCGGTGAGGGAAACAAGAGATCGGAATGTGATCGAGAATGTTTACAAGCTTCACAAGTTCTCATGCTCATGAGGCATCCATAATGCTGACATGGACACCATTCCCACATACTCCATACAAAATAAAGGAAAACTAAAATATGACCCCCATCACCATGGAGCCATAGAGTGCCTTAGATTTTTTGCTCAGATCCAAGCATATATGCAACCCATACAAAAATCCCGAAACTACGAGATTTAGAACTGCTTCATTGGCCACTTATCATGCAAGTGCCACAATTTATCTATCACATGTAACTGATTGGTTTTATGTGGAAGAAGAGAAGAAAAGAGGAGATAGAAGGGAAAATTTGATTTTGCTGCCTTGCTACAACCTCTCCATGCTCCTTCAGACCTGTATCAAGCATACTATGCTGCAACATTTAATGACAAAACAACATAATGAAAAACATGCTTACATTGGCTTCTCCATAAATTAGCTTGATGATCTGAATCTCTATTATAAAAACATACCTCGCCATTGGATTCACATCGCCAAATTACCTAAAAATGACTGGCAGATTATCTCCATTGGACACTGTCACGTTCAAGCCCTTTTTGCACCTCCTGCATCGATCAACGTGCAATTCTAGGCATTTAATGCACTGTCTACATTGGAATCTGTGCCACTGTACATCCTGTGCATGTTGCCCCATGCACTAACATATTTCAGGTTTTAAATAAGAAGGAAGGCGGATTTACCCATAAAGTTGTTTAGTCGAATTGGTTGGTGGAGGCTAAGTTAAGGCGCTAGTTTAGAGGAGGTTACGAGGTCAAATCCATTGGCCTCCCTTTTTTTCACTCTTCCCAACGTCCTGCCAAATTTGGTGGATCCCTTCCATATTTGGCGGATCCACCAAATTTGGCAGAACGTCGCCAGATTTGACGGAGGGGGGAAATCAAAACTGAAATTCAAATTTCTGGCATGTGCCCTCACTGGGCATCTGTCGACTGCCACATGGTAGCCACCCATTGGCCTCGCTGACCATACCTTCCATGTCACCTATTGATTGTACTTGCCACACCACCTGCTGACTATACTTGCCACATCACCCACTGATTGTACCTTCCATGTCACCTGCTGACTGTACCTGTCATGTCACCTATTGACTATACTTGCCACATCACCTGCTGACTATACTTGCCATGTGTCATATCTTGGGCAAGGCCATGTGGCACAATTTCATTGGTCCATTTAGCGACCCAAAAATTCCAAATCAGCATGCCACATGGCACACTGTCATTGGGCCACGTCAGCGTGCTGACGTCACTGCCACGTGTTTGCACATATGCCACATCATCTTCCAGGTGGTCGTACGGATGCCATGTGTTTGTATGGTATACATAGTCACCTACCACGTGTCTATACGAATGCCACCTCAACTGCCACATCAATCTTCCACATGGTTGTACGCACTGCGACGTGGCACATTTTTACTACTCCATGACATTACCCAAAAATGCCAAAAATGAGTGACACGTGGAAGCCTTTGGTGCTACCACGTCACCATGCCAACGTCAGCATGACACATGTCAATATTTGTGTGTGCCACGTACCCTGTACGGATGATGGCATCATCCATACTGATGCTGACATCAGCAGTACGATGTTGACTCATCCTTGTTGATTGGACTAGGTTGACCAAAATTTTTGACTACGAATATCTTTCGATTCGTAACTCTGTTTGATGAACCATTTACATCGTTGGAAATCTTACGACATTTTCTTTGCGATGATGTCGGTTTCACTAGGTTTTGAATACGTTCAATGTTTTCCCTTTCTCTGTCTACTAAGACCATTTTAAGCCTCCTGAGACACTTCTGAAACTTCTGTGATGTTCCCTATATCCTTCCAAATCATTGCCATAAATATAAAAAACTATTTGTAAAGTTGGAGATAACAATTTTCAATAAAAAAATACCCAAATTAAAAAATCTCATTCATCACTTTCTTAATTTTCCTTTATATTTTTTTTGCTTACCTTTCAACAAGTATAATCTGATCACCTAGGAAATTCATCATAAAATTTTTTATCAAAGAAAAGTTAGATATGATTTTTTTATCTTGTAAACCTTCTTTTACATGGAAGTTCATTATAACGAAGAAAATATTCCTTATTTTTTTTTTTTTTATCTTGTAAACCCTCTTTACATGGAAGTTCATTATAAAAAAGAGAATATTCCTTAAAAAAAATTCTTTAAAATTCCTTAAAAAGAGTCAAAAATTATTCTTCGCGTCTTGTAAAGCTTCTCTGCATGGATATCGATGCCTCTGTACATGGATATCAATTATAAAGAGAAGAAGATTTTGCAAAAAGAAACTCAAAGCAATTATCTTGAAAATGTTTTTACATACCATCGTTCACAAGTGTCTTCTAAATCCAATGATGCCTATGTTCCTTACTATATACATATTATATATTGTGTGAAATATGAAAATAGACTGTGTACATTCAAAACTTTATCCATTTCCTTCTTCATAACCTTATTTGGTGGTATATCTTTCTCTTTTTTATAACATTTTTTCCATTGCCTTTGTCATAACCTTATTTGATTATATGACATTCTTTTCCCAACCCGGGTTTAATGGAAAATAAAAGGTAATTACATTTAGCAGGTATATCTACCTAATGAAAATATAAAGATAAAACTTTATATTTATATTTATATATATATATATATATATATATATATATATATATATATATATATATATNGTGTGTGTTTTTTTTTTCAAAACTATATTTAATTTTCTTTGTTGAATTAAAAGTTGTGATTATTATTTATTTATTTATTTATATTGAAACAGAAAAATAACAACTTTTGAAACTTGTAATTTTGTCCTTGGATTATAAAATCTCTTTAAATACTATTTACTTTAAATCTTATTTAAAAAAAAATCTTAATTGAAAATTCCAATTGAAAGTTATGTTTAAATACTATTTACTTTAAATCTTATTTAAAAAAAATCTTAATTGGACATTTCAATTGAAAGTTTTATTCTGTTGAAAACATCATATCTAAATGAACAATGCTTGTAGGCTAGTCAATGTAGAAGCATCTAGATGTATGTCTATTTGAATTAATGCAAGGGACAAATGAAAGAGCAAGCACATATGATAAGAGACAAGTTTAGCGGCACAAGGTATATGATGGTGTTGGAAGGTTTACAATTGGGAGTAAGCTTGTCATTGATGGCAAAGATTAGCGATGGCAAAGAACAACGATGGCAAGAACAACGAAATCACGAAGTGAAGAAATCGCAAGGTGGACGAAATCGTGAAGTGGCAAAATCGCGAAGGTGGACAAAATCGTGAAGTAGAGAAATCGCGAAGTGGAGAAATCGTGAGAAGATATGGGCCGTAGGATCTAGGGTATCTACGAAGGCTCAATAGCCATTAGATATGGTGAAGCTGCAAGGCGGATAAGTCCAAGAGTCATCCAACTCCCCAAAACTGTGAAGGAATCTTGGCTGTCCATCGGGGGCAGTCGTGGACCGTTGATCCATAGAATATGTGGCGAAAGATCATCATATCGTTGACCAGAAAGTCAAAGCAATGGGGTTCCCTAACCTCTCAATTTCGCGATATGCAAAATTGTGAAACAATCTCAGCCGTCAGATCGAGGTTTGTTCTAGACCATTGATCTAAGATCCATCTCAGAGATTCGTTTATCGCGACTTGGAGAGGTAAGAAACAAAACCATCGAAATCGCGATATGCGAAATTGCGATTTAATCCCAGCCGTCAGATCACCAAGTGTTCTGGACCGTTGATCTAAGCTCCATCTCGGAGCTTCGCGTATCGGGATTTGGAGTGATAAGAACCTCCATCAAAGGAATGGCGAGATGCGAATTCATGATGAGATCTGGACCATAGATTCATCGAGATCGTGGACCGTTGATCTCAACTCCATCTCGGGGTTTCGGGGATCACGACTTGGAGAGTTGAGATGCCTCATCTCCAGACTCATGAAATGCGAAATCGTGAAAGCACTTTATGCATAAGCGCGTGGTCTCAGCCGGTGGTCACACCATCGAAGAGCTGAAGAGAAGAGTACATGTAGACAAGCTTCTTTTCGGTGTTTCGGGGATCGCGACTTGGAGAGTCGAGATGCCTCATCTCCAGATTCATGAAATGCGAAATCATGAAAGCGATTTATGCATAAGTGGTTGGTCATAGCCATGGTCATATAAAGGAAGGAGCCAGTGCAGAAAAACTCTGTTTTGGAGTTTCGGAACTCATGACATGGAGACTCAAGATGTCTCATCGCAGAATCTCTGAATTGCGAAAGTGCGAAATGGGTAAATAACACAAGAACCCATTAGAGTAAATCCAAGGATGCAGGTGAATCTGAGCATAATCGAAGGGATACTATTGCACGTCACAGTGTAACTACTAAAAACCACTGATGGTTTCTGCCAGAGGACTCGAAGACACTTCGGGGTGATTGACAGAGGAGATGAAGAGTCTCTGGGAATCTTCGAGAGGGATGAAGATGCTCGTGGAGGTGATTGACAGCTGGATCAACATTGAAGCTTGTAACTGGAATAGAGAAGGTGAGCTCGACTGTCACAGAGAAGACGAAGAGTCTCAATTGCCAGAGAGGCTGAGGAATCTCAGCATAACATACAATGATGCTGAACGAGTGAAAAAATGGCCAGAGAAGCTGAAGAGTCACGATGACGATCAGATAGAGAACTTGAGTTGTGGAGGATATCGACGCGATGTGAGGATGCAAAGGTATTGCGGACATTGCATGCACAAGGTGCACAAAAGCTATAAATACATAGTACAGAGAAGAGATGGTGTTGCTGTTGTTTCTAGGATTGTTGTGGATGTTGTTGAAGGTGACTCATGCATGATGAAGGATCAGAGTGAAACAGCTGAAAAGAACAGAAAAAGCACTGTGCAGCGAATGGACATGGTGCACAGAGCATAAAATCAGAAGAACGAAATGGGCAATGGATGCATGCTAGAAGACAGTGAGGAAGTCTGAGTAGCAAAATCTTGCAGAACAGTGATGAGACTGGTAAGCTGTTATTGAACACTATATCACTGTAATAGCTTTAAGTATTTCATATTCATAATCCAGGGAGGTTGGGAGGTGCTAGGGAGGACTGGTGTCCTCAGAGGTTCAGGTGGGGGCTTGAACACATGGAGTTATTGCTTCCTTCTAGTTGGTGCTAGAGAAACCAGGGAGTTGGTGCTTCCTTATAGTGGGTGCTAGAGAAAAACAGAGATTTGGTGCTCTCAACACGTTGTAGCTTGCAAAACAGAGGTTGTAGCCTCATAATGAGTTGGTTCTCAAATCTATGATAATGTAAAGAATGTAAATAATACTTATCATATAAAGAAGAAGAGGTTTTTACCCTATATGGGTTTCCTTGGGAAATATCTGTCTCTATGTTTCTCATATATGTGACTGATTTTGAATGTGCCACTGTTCATTTCCCTGCATTATTGTGATCATCATTGAGTGCCTTGTAAATATTTTAAAAGAAGCATAATTGTTTAATCACGGTGACAACTGATTCACCCCCCTCTCAGTTGTCCAACATTTGGTATCAGAGCCAAACCCTTTTATCTAAGGGTAGATCCTAGAGCTTAAACATGTCAATCCATGAAGTAAATTCAACCAATAAGGCCCCTCTGTTCAATGGAACAAACTTTGCCTTCTGGAAAGTTAGAATGAGAACCTACATAATGTCG